>OZ018391.1:6453057-6914899 GCA_963969525.1 Ontholestes murinus
GGTAATAAAATATATAAGTCCTTTACGTTGTAGAAAATTCACTAATAAATAGAAAAAACACGAAAATATTTTCGTAAAATCTACAATAAATGAGTCTTATTAAGACTACAAGAAACAAATCACTTTTGAAACAACTACTTCTCTAGCTAATACTTCGACAGACATTGAATAATACAAAAGTAATTTGCGTGTTACAAAATAGCAAGGCTATCAAAGCAACACTAGTTTGAACGTATATCCTATGGTATTTATTTGTTCTCATTCATTCGCCTCTTTTCTTTCTCCTATTTCTCTTCTCTATCTCCTCTCTATCTCCTCTCTCTCTCTCCTGTCTCTCTCATTTCTCTCTCCTTTCTCTTTATAAAATTGTATTGCCCAGGTGAAAACTAAAAACTTACGAAATTAAAATTGAATACTGTTTTTTGATTTTTTAAAGAATCCCTTTCCTCTCATTCTCTTCTCTCTCTCTTTTCTTTTTTGTAAAATTGGATTGCCCAGGTGACACTCTTGGAACATTTTGCAAAGTAGAAACTAAAAATTTATGAAATTAAAATTGAATACAGTTTATTTTTATTTTTTAAAGAATTCCTTTCCTCTCATTATCTTCTCTCTCTCTCTCCTTTCTCTCTTCTCTATCTCTCTTCTCTTTCTCTCTTCTCTATCTCTCTTCTCTTTCTCTCTTCTCTGTCTCTTCTTTCTCTCTTCTCTCTCTCTTCTCTCTCTCTTCTCTCTCTCTTCTCTCTCTCTTCTCTCTCTCTTCTCTCTCTCTTCTTCTCTCTCTCTTCTCTCTCTCTTATCTCTCTTTTCTCTCTCTCTCTTCTCTCTCTCTTCTCTCTCTCTCTTCTCTCTCTCTCTTCTCTCTCTCTCTTCTCTCTCTCTTCTCTCTCTCCTTTCTCTTTCTAAAATTGTATTGTCTAGGTGAGACTATTGGAACATTTTGCAAAGTGGAAACAAAAAATTTATGAAATTAAAATTGAATATTTTTTTTAATTTTCTCTCATTCTCTTCTCTCTCGCTCCTTTCTCTCTTCTCTCGCTCTCTCCTTTCTCTCCAGAAATCTGGAAGAAATTTTGGTGAAAATCTCTAATGAAATATTTAAAAATTTTAAACTTTTGAAACTTTTGTAAATGATGAAACATTTTTTTTTCGTCTCTCTTTTCTCTCTCTCTCTCTCTCAGTTTTTTCTCTATTCTTCTAGAATGACTCTGATATTTTGTAATGCCAATAAATTCTTCATTTTTTCAATTTTTAATTTATATTTCCTTCTTCCATCTCTTCTCTTTCTCTCTCACTCTCTCTGATCGCTTTCTCATATCTTCGCTCCTTCTTCTCCGTCCATTCTCATCTCTTCTCCCTTCTTCTAGAATTACTGTGTTATTTAGTAATGCCATTAAATTAAATTGGAAGTGATGAAAGGATCTGATAACCTTAAAAAAGTCTCATTCTCTTCTCTCTCTCTCTCTCTCTCTCCTTTCTCTCTTCTCTCCCCCTCTCCCCCTCTCTGTTCTCTTTCTCTTCAAAAATAATTTAAGAAATCTGGTAGAAATTTTGGTGAAAATCTCTAATGAAATATTTAAAAATTTTAAACCTTTGGAACTTTTGTAAATGATGAAACATTTTTTTTTCGTATCTCTTCTCTCTCTCTCTCTTTCTCAGTTACTTCTTCCTTTTTCTCTCTTCTTCTAGAATGACTCTAGTATTTTGTAATGCCAATAAATTCTTCATTTTTTCAATTTCTAATTGATATTTCCTTCTTCCATCTCTTCTCTTTCTCTCTCACTCTCTCTGATCGCTTTCTCATATCTTCGCTCCTTCTTCTCCGTCCATTCTCATCTCTTCTCCCTTCGTCTAGAATTACTGTGTTATTTAGTAATGCCATTAAATTAATTTGGAAGTGATTAAAGGATCTGATAACCTTAAAAAGTCTCATTCTCTTCTCTCTCTCTCTCTCCTTTCTCTCTCTCTCCTTTCTCTCTCTCTTCTCTCTCCCCTTTCTTTTTCTAAAATTGTATTGCCCAGGTGAAACTCTTGAAACATTTTGCAAGGTGGAAACTAAAAATTTATGAAATTGAATACTTGTTTTTGGATTTTTTAAAGAATCCCTTTCCTCTCATTCTCTTCTCTCTCTCTCTCCTTTCTCTTTCTTCTCTCTCTCTCTCCTTTCTCTTTCTTCTCTCTCTCTCTCTCCTTTCTCTTTCTTCTCTCTCTCTCTCCTTTCTCTTTCTTCTCTCTCTATCCTTTCTCTTTCTTCTCTCTCTCTCTCCTTTCTCTCCTCTCTCTCTCCTCTTTTTCTTCAAATATAATTTAAGAAATCTTGGTGAAAATCTCTAATGAAATATTTAAAAATTTTGGGACTTTCAAATAATTTGGGAAATTCCGATGAAACGTTGTTGTAAATGATAATAATTTGGAAAGATTTTTTTTTTTTAATTTTGAAGTTTTTGTATTTTTTAGTAGAAATTCTTGATAGATTAAGCAAAGTGGAAACTAAAATTTAATGAAATTGAATACTTTGATTTTTTTTAAAAGAATTTGAAACAAAGAGTCTTTAATTCTTTCCCACCTTTTTCTTTTTTTCTTTTCGAGTGTCTCTGTTATTTTGTAATGCTAATAAATTCCTCTTATTTTTTCATGTACACTTTTTCTTCATCTCTCTCTTTCCCTTCTTCTCCGCCTCATCTCTCATCTCTTTCTCTTCACTCAATCTCCACTCTCTCTATCCACAATCTCTTTTTTCTCTCTCCTTTCTCTCCTCACTTCACTCTCTTGTCTCTAAGTCATTAATTAATAACTAATTATTATTTTTACATATTTCTACTGTTTTAATCGTATTACTTTCTTTTCGTTTCTATCTCTCTTTTCTGTTTCTCTTCTCATTTCTTCTATCTATCCTTTGTTTTCTTTTTTAAATTTCTCCTCTCTATTTCATTTCTTTCTTTCCTCTCTCAAATTTTTTCTCTATTTTTCTAGATCATCTGTGTCACTTTATGATGCTAGTAAAACTCTTTAACTTTTATTAGAAATCCGCATTATTCAACCAGTAGCGTTTGATAATTTTATTTACATACCATTTTATCCTCCCATCTCTTCTCTGTCACTTTATCTCACTCTTTCTGTTTCCTTTCCTATATTTTCCTCCTTTTTCCTCGCCCTTGCTCTTCTTTTCTCTCTTCTTATTCTTACTCTGTTATTTTGTAATGCCAGTAAATTAAATTAGAAGTGCTCAAAGGTTCTGATAACCTTAAAAAAAGTCCTAATGGATCTAGAACAAAAATACTCTATAAATTTGAAAATGAAAAATACGTAACAAGAAATTTTAGAAAATTCTAAAATTCTGGGAAAAATTTATTCTAAAAACATTTTTAATATTCATGTTTTAAAAATCTAAAACATTTCGAAAAACTCTAACCTGGTTTTTTATATTTATTCTCTTTTTTTCTTCGTTCCTTCTTCCTTTTTTCTCTTTTCTTCTAAAGTGACTATTTTATTTTGTAATGCCAATAAATTCTCAATTTTTCTTCGTTCCTCTCTCCTCTCTTCCTTTCCTTTCTCTCTGCTCTCTCTCTTCTTTCTATATCCTCTATCTTTCCTCTCTTTCTGTTTGAATAATTAATTATTAATTTCTGAAAAAAAAGAAAAAACATATAGAAATAACACAATTTACTATTTATGAGAAACTAATTCAAGAAAAAAAAAGAAAGAACATTTTTAGAAAATAGTAAACTTGAAGTTCTTTTATCTTGTATTTGATTCTCATTTTTCACTTGGTGAAACATTATGTTAATAATAGGTTGTTGAAGTTCTTTATTGTCTAGGTGAAATTCTTGGAAGATTTTGCAAAGTGGAAAGTATAAATGGATAAAATTGAAATTTAAATTGAATCCCTCTCTCTCCTCGTTTTTCTCAAAAATTCTTGAATAATTAAGGAAATGAGTAAAACACAGTTTGGCACTTTTTTCACTTGTTTTATTAAATGCTAGATGTACCTTTCGGTTACAATGTAACCATTATCAATAGCAAACTGTTTGCTATTGATAATGGTTACATTGTAACCGAAATGTACATCTAGAATTTAATAAAACAAGTGAAAAAAGTGCCAAACTGTGTTTTACTCATATCAACATTTTCACGTACTCAAACAACCAAATTAAAATTAAGGAAATCCTGAAAAAAATGATGTGAAAAATTGTAATGAAATTTTTAAACATTTTGAACGGTTGGGAAAACAAGTTCTAAATAATTTGAGAAAAATTGTTGTAAATGATTAAAAATTCTCTCTAAATTTTTAGTATACTTAAGGTTTTTGTATTTTCTAGTAGAAATTCTTGAAAGATTAAGCAAAGTGGAAACTAAAATTTAATGAAATTGAAATTAAATATAATTTTTTTAAAGAATTTGAAACCAAAATTCCTTAATTTCTTTCTCCCTTTTTCTTTTATTCTTTTAGTGTGTCTGTTATTTTGTAATGCTAATAAATTCTTCATTTTTTTAATATACATTTTTTCCTCGTTCCTCTCTCTCTCTCTCTCTCTTCTCCGCCTCATCTCTCCTCCCAATCTCCATTCTCTCTCTACTCTCTATCCACTTTCTCTTTTTTCTCTCCTCTCTCTTCTCTCTAAGTCATTTATTAATAACTAATTATTATTTTTACACATTTCTACTGTTTTACTCTTATTATACTCTTTTCCTTTTTATCTCTCTCTCTCAGTTCCTTCTTCCTTTTTCTCTCTTCTTCTAGAATGACTCTGTTATTTTGTTGTGGCAATAAATTCTTCAATTTTTCAATTTTCAATTGACATTTCCTTCGATCAGAGGGAGTGAGAGAGAAAGAGAAGAGATGGAACTCTTTCTCTCTCGCTCCTTCTGATCGCTTTTTCATATTTTGGCTCCTTCTTCTGCGTCCATTCTCGTCTTTTCTCTCTTCTTCTAAAATGACTGTGTTATTTCGTAATGCCAGTAAATTAAATTAGAAGTGCTGAAAGGATTTGATAACCTTAAAAAAGTGTCAAGAATCTGGGATAAAAAAAAAACTGAAAATGTAAAATATGTAGCAAGAAATTTTAGAAAATTCTGAGAAAAAAAATATCTCTAAAATATTGGTAAAATTGATGTTATAAAAAACTAAAATTATTCGAAAAACTCTCGCCTTTTTTTATGTTCATTCTCTTATTTCTCAATTTCTTTTTCATTTTTCACTCTTTTTCTAGAATGACTGTTATTTTATAAAGCCAATAAAGTCTTATATATATATTCTTTAAGGCACATTTTTATTTCGTATCTCTTCTCTCTCTTTCTCTCCTCTCTCTCCTCTGTCTCCTCTCTCTTCTCTCTCTCTTCTCTCTTCTCTCTCTCTTCTCTCTTCTCTCTCTCTTCTCTCTCTCTTCTCTCTCTTCTCTCTCCTCTCTCTCTTCTCTCTCCTCTCTCTCCTCTTCCCTTCACCCTCTCACCCCTTCTCTCCACTCCCTCCTCTTTCTTCTACCTCTCTCTTCTCTCTCCTTTCTCTCTTTTGAATAGTTTAATAAAATTGCTGAAAAAAATTTAGAAAGAAATTTTTTGAGACATTTTGGTTGTTAACTTGAAGTTTTTGTATTGTTTAGGTGAAAATAGAAACTAAAAATTAATGAAATTGAAATTTTATATTTTGATTTTTTGGAGAATCCCTCCCCCCTCTCTCTTCTCACTTTCTTTTCTCTCGTTTTCGTCTTTCTCCTCAAAATTTATTGAATAACTTGAGAAATCAGGAATACATTTTTGAAAATTGTCAAAAAATGTTGCTGGAATCTTATAGATTTGAAATGAAAAAAAAAAACAAAAACTTTAAAGAGAGTGAAACAGAATAATTGTTTGAAAGAAAACTTCTACAAGTTCTTCTATTTTCTAGGAGAAATTCTCGGAAGATTAAGCAAAATAGAATCTAAAAATTAATGGGATTGAATAATTTTAGAGAATCTGGAGCAAAAAATTCTTTTGAAAAATTTCTATAAAAAAAATAATTTTTTAGAAAATATTCGAGAAATTAAAAAAAATCTTGCTATTTGAAAAAAAAAAGTTGAAAAAGTTCTATAACGTAAAAAAATTTTAAGTGATTAGAAGAAAAATATTTTAATAATTTAAAGAAAGTTGTTGAAAAATTTCGAAAAAATCCGAAAGAAATAATTTTAGAAAAGGCAATAAAAATAAAATTATTAATACTCTTGAAAGTAACCAGCTATAGGAAAATAATTGTGTTAAAGAAAAAACAAAACCAAGCATTTCATGTCCAAAAAGTTTAAAATAAAAATTAAAACAAAGTTCTCCCAAAAACAAAGTTCTCCCAATTTCTAAATGTATTTTCTTTTTAAAGATTAGTTGCTGAAAAATTTTAGAATCCATAAAACAATTAAATAGTTCTAAAAATTTAAAAAAAATCTATAATCTTTCATAAGATCTTACTAAAAGAAAAATAAAGCCTTATATTTATTTATTTATGCATTTATATGAATTTGCTGAAAAACGTTTTTAAATTACAGCTAAACATTCTGGAAAATCCTAGAAATTTGAAATGAAAGTCTAAAACTAAAAAAAAAATTTAAAAAAAAATTCTAGCTATTTGTAAAAGAAAAAAGGAAAAGGGATACTGCTGGAAAATTCTATAATTCTAAAGGAAAATTTTAAAGAATTCTAATTAATGTGAGAAATTTGTAAAAAAAAAGTTGAATAGTATTGAAAAAATCGAAAATTCTGAAGAAATTGTAAAGTTTTCAGAAATCTTAAAGGCAGTTTTTATAAGCTTTTGAAAAATAAAGCTTGATTAGCTAGATAAAGTATTTTTTAATATTATAGAACAAAAAAACTGAATAATTTAATTAATTTGTTGGAAAAATTCAATAATTTGTAAAAAAAATATTTTTAGAAACGAAAAAAGGAAATTTTAGGAAGATATAGCAAAATTGATGCCTTTCTAAAATGAAGCTTAAATAGCCATTTAAGGTTTTTTTAAAATAATCTCGAATAATTTGAGAGATCTAGAAAAAAAATTTCGTCAAATAACTCTAATAAAAAATTTAGAAATCTTAACAGGAAATTATTGAAGAATTTTTCTCAAGTAAAACAAAACGTGCTGGGATGTCCTAGAAATTTGGAATTAAAAATGAAAATAATTCAAAGAAAGTTCTCGCGATGTGTAATAAAATCAAAAAGAGAAATTGCTAGTAAGATTTAGATATTTAAAAGAAAATTTTAAAGAGTTTGAATTTTGAATAATGAGAGAAGTTCGAAAGAAAAATTATTGAATAATTAAGAAAAAAAAAAACTAAAGCAAGAAATTCTGAAAAATTAATTAAAATTTCAGAAATATCGAAGAGAGTTTCTATAATTTTTTTTAGAGAAATTCTCGGGACATTAAAATCTAACAAAAAAAATAGGGCTAAATAGTGTCTGAAACAAATTTTTTTAAATATTTTGAGAAATTTTGTTAATAAAAAATTTAGAAATTATAGCAAGACAAATTTGCAAACAAAATCTTTAAGAAAAATCTTGTATTTTATAAGATGAGGCAAAGTGGAAACTTTCAAATGATTTCAGTTGAATTTGAAAATCTCCAAAACATTTTTTTTAATAAAGTCTTTTAAATTAATTCGAGAAAATAAAAAAAAAGAAACTTGGAAGAGGTTTGTTGAAAAATCCTATAAAATAAAGCGAGTACGTGAAAATATTTTGAAAGGCTCAAAGAGTTTTGCTAATATATTTCAATAAAATAAGAAATTTAAAAAGTTATAAGATCTAGAAGATTTTCTAGAAAATGTGGCGTAAAAGATGCTGAAAAAATTAAGATAATAATTGTGGTAAAAACATAATAATAATAATACTTTATTAGTGCTGGGAAGTACAGGTTTACACACGTCAATAATTAGAAGTCTAAATTTAAAAATACAATTATACATACAATCAAACAAAAAAGAAACAATGTTCAAGTAATAAATGTTTTACTCAGTGCCTATATTTAGAAACTAATTTGTAACATAATAAAATTTATTTAAAAAAACCTTAATAAGATAAAGCAAAATGAATAACTCTTAAATGAAAAATTGCTGGAAAGCTCTTAAATCCACAAGGATTTAGAACAATTTGTTTAGAAAATAGATAGACATTTAAAAAATGATTATACCTAAATGATAACAATTTATGTTACATAAACACATTTTTTATTTACTATTATTATTGGTGATGACATATTGAATATTTTACCTTTTAATATTGTTGTAAGTGACTATTGATTTTTGTCGTATGTTATCGCCACACTCTTGCACACTTTGATTATTGATTATCACTCAGATACTAATAGAAATTAGTAAATTATACATATAGTATTTTTTAGTTGAATATAATTTTGTTTAATAATCAGCAAATATTGTTTTATTATATTTTAATAAATTAATTTCTCTATTTCTGTATCATAATTTAGTAATTCTGTAGCAAGTGAAGAAAAATTAGTTTATGAAAATAATTAACAGTTTTATATAGTGAATTAAATTGTTTGGTAGATAATTTATACAGTTTTTAATGTTGAAATACAGATATACAGTGGCTTCATCAGATGACAGCCTCCTCAATCCAATAATTAACACTTTTACTTTATTTCAACTCTTCTCAGTTGATTATCAAAAACCAATACATTTTTAAAGATTAGTGTTATTATTTTTAAAAGTTGTTAGTTTGAAGATATAGTTTTTATATTATTTACGAAGGTACATAAATTTAAATAATGTTTAATTATAGATGCATTTATTTTGTGGTACATCTTAAATATAATAAGGAAGAAGACACGAATATTTTCTTGTAGCACTTTAAAATTACACGTGACTATAATTTCGACTAACAGCCAATCATTATTAGACATAAAAATTAAGTATTATTATTGAATAAAACACGATAACTTTGTTTGTATAACTTGAAAACTTTTTATTGTGACTAGTTTCGACAAATTCGACACTATGTGTTTGATAATGAAAAGCTAAATTTGTCGAAACTAGTCACAATAAAAAGTTTTCAAGTTATACAAAGTTATCGTGTTTTATTCAATTTACAAAAATGTATAACGAAGTAGAAGCCTCCAACATATATAACTTAAGTATTATTAAATAAAAATAATGTTTTTTTTGCAAAAAATATGTAATTTAATTACAGTGTTATATTAATAAGAAACAAAATAATAATTAGTAATTTAATTATTTATTTTTCATACTAGACCACCACGTTAATCCCTTTTACAACTTTAACACTTCTTTTTTTATTTTCAACGCGTCCACATCTAATCACCAAATGCCCTCACGTTAATGAACAAAAATACAATTCATTAATAACGCCACGTTACAAATGTCATACAGGCACGTAACGAAAGAAAAAAGTGGCGCACACGTATAAATAATTTATTACAAACAAACAAGGGATTATTAATGTTACAACAACGGTCCGCCCTTTCAAAAAGAATCATATTCTCCTACGTTTAATTTAACGTTTCCACCCCGAAATTTTCGGCGTGGGCGTAATTTCCACAAGCAAAAAAATATTGTTTTTGTATGTTTCGCATTTTTACGTACTGAATTATTTTCAACGAGACAATGGATGAGAAAATTATTAATTGCGTCGCGAGTCTGCGACTGGAAAATTGTATTCTGTCTTTGTGTGTCCGTGTTGTTGAATGCAGTACGTGCGTATGACTCGAATGCGGTTTTGTTTGTGGTCACGTTTCATCAGCTCGGATTCTAATTTGCAGTTTATTGTGGTCGAACATCTACGAACGAAGAGGAGCTTTGCAGATTTGTCAATAAACTTAATGTTGTTCACGTCTCAGCTTGTAAAATCATATTACATCAATTTTTCTTTCAATATAAACTAAATGAAATATTTAAAGTTTAATAATGTCACTACGAATAAATAATAATAATAAAATAATTGCTATATATTTGTACAAATTTATGGAAGAGGAAAAACGCAGATTTGGTATGAACATATAGTTAATTAATTATATTTTATCAGATTTTATCTCTACGTGGATTTAATTAAGAGAAAGAATTATAAACTAAAACACGTAAGTGAATTAATTTTATCAATAACAAATATATAATATTATAGTATTAAAACACGAAAACATTTGTTGTTTTCGTATTTTTAATTTATTAGAAATGTATATTATGTTCTATTTATTTAATACTTCTATAATATTATGTTTACATTTAAATCCTATAATTATCACGTGTACAACTGTAATCAATCAATATCAGTAATCTGGGCTATAAAATGATAATGGCTGTGATAATAAAAACCCATCTGTTTGTGCAATAAAAGTGCAGACGATCGATACTAATGTCGGTACTTAATTTACCAGCAAACGGTTTCGTTTACACTTGCACCCGCCTTTTTTTTATTATTGCCTCCCCTCGCTATTTTTACGATCATCCAGAACCGTTGTAAAAACAAATAAATCTGTGGGAGTTAATCCGATATGGTCTAACTTTTTATGCAGAAAAAAAAACGAAAAACGTGCGGTTATTAACTTAATCATGCTTGATAGGGTTGTTTTGTAATTCAGGTTTTAAATAAAAATAAAAGCCTTAAGCGAAATATTATATTATTGTACAATCTATCAATATAAATTGTATCTGCAACTGTATAACGATCATTTAAGATTATTTTTAATGATCTATCAACAAAATTTTCTAAAGGTCATCAAACTACCATTCAAGGTCATTTAAGGTCATCAATATTTTATTTAGAATCCTTGGCTAGTGATCAAAATCATTCGAGGCTATCTGGTGAACTTATAGGGTAAATCTAAGGCCGTTTCAGTCTACTTTAAAAATTATCATTCAGGATCATTTAATTGTCTTTCCATATTATTTAAGGCCAACGAACATTTTTTCAATGTTTAAGATAATCCGCCTCTCATTTAAGGTTGTTTAATATCATCGTTAGCGTAAATCAATCATTCAAGGTTCCTCCAGGTCATCCAAATACCATTTAAGGTCATTCAAGGTCATCAATTCAATTAAGATAATTGAATGTTAATATTTTATTTAGAATATACTGCTAGTAATTATGATTATGCAAGATTATATATGACTATTAAATAATTTTGAATGATGATTGGACGATCGTTTAAGATTCATTCAAGATCACCTAATGACTATTCGAGGGCATCTGATTTCATCTAATGATCATTCAAGTTCATTCAAGTTCATAAAATTATCTTTCAGTATCATCATTTCATTGTCATTTCATATCATCTAAAGCCAACCAATAATTATTTAAAAGTTAAGATAATACGACTTTTAACGTTGTTTAATATTAACGTTAGCGACAATCAATCATTCAAGGTTTTTCAACGTCATACAACTACTATTTAAGGTCATTCGAGGTCAACCATTTAAGATAATTCAATGTTTATAATTTATTAACAATCTTCTGCTAGTAATTCAAGTCATTCGATGTCATCCTGTGTAATTTTAAGGTCAATCTAAAACCGCTCTAGCCTACGTATAATTATGCAAAATTATTTATGACTATAATATAATTTTGAATGATAATTGGATTATCATTTAAGATCTTAGGATCATTTAATATTACCTAACGACTATTCGAGAGCATCGGATTCCATCTAATGATTATTCAAGGTCATTCAAAACCATAACATTATCAATTAGGATCATCTAATTGTCATTTTATATCATTCAAAGCCAATTAACAATAATCTAAAATTTAAGATGATCCGACTTTCATTTAAGGTTGTTAATTATCATATTTAGCGTCAATCAATAATTCAAGGTTCCTCAAGGTCATCCAATTACAATTCAAGCTCATTCGAGGTCATCCACTTACCGTTTGAGATACTTGAACAATAATAATTTATTTGGAATCTTTTGCTGGTAATTAAAGTCATTCGAGGTCATCCGGTGAACTTATAATGTGAATCTAAGACCGGTGTACGCTACTTATATTTCAGAGGATTGAATGATTATTCAAGGTCATAAAGTCATCATTCAGGATCATCTAATGGTCATTTGATGTTATTTAAAGCCAACATATAATTATTTCAAATTTACGCTAAATATAGGTTGGCTTTAAATGATGATCTTGAATGATAATTTTAGCGTCAATTAATCATCCAATATTCCTCAAGGTCAGTAAACTACTACTTAAGGTCAAAACAAGTCAAAACCACCACAATCTCGTATTTAATTATTCAAAAGCATATGATTTTATCTAACATAGTTAACAGTCATGTATTGTCAATTAATGTTTACTAAAGAACATTAAAGAGTAATCAAGGGTTCTTTAAGTTCATATAGGTGTCATTCAAGATCATTTAACCGTCAATAAAGGTCATAGGAATTATAAAATTTAGTTCACGTAACTTTATTTGTTAATGATACTTACTTACTTAAGATCAAGCAATTACTCAAGGTCATTTATAGAATGTAGTTAAAGACCAACCAATGACAATTCAAGGTCATTCAGTAATCTAATGGTTGTTAAATTCTTGATTAGAAATTAAAAACACTTGGTTTGTTTCACAGAATATTTATTATTTTTTCTCTCCGACTAGTTTCGACAAAATGTCATTATCAAGGAGTAATTACATTTTGTCGAAACTAGTCGGAGAGAAAAAATAATAAATATTCTGTGAAACAAACCAAGTGTTTTTAATTTCTAATCAAGATTTTTCAAATATGTTTCACCACGGGTTAAGTGAGCAATTAAGTAAATATATGGTTGTTAAATTGTTTAATACCATCCAATAAATATTCAACGATTATTAAATTTGTAATTATCTGATGAACTTTTAAAATCATCTAATAAAGTACAATGAAGTCATCGATCATTATCATTCAGAGATCACCTGTCCAATAAACAGAATTAAATAATAATTTTGATTGGATGAATAAGAATGATCATTTGATGACCTTGAATGACCTTAAATGAATGATTGATTGTTTTAAACAATAAATCGATGCAGAAATCTGTAATCCAAATAACTTTAATTGCATGTCTTAAAATGATCATTAAATGTCCTTAAATGACCTTAAGTAGACGATGCATGATGTAAAATAATAATTCGATGTAAAAACGTATTGTTGGGCTAGTGACGAGAAATTAGTTCAAATTATTAAAATCTGCAATTAAAATAATTTTGATTGAATGAATAAGAATAATAATTGAATGACCTTGAGTGACGTTAAAGGAATGATTGATAGTGTTTCACAATGAATCGATGTAAAAACGTATTGTTGACGACTAACGAGAGATGAATTAATCATCATTCAAAATAATCAAAACCTGTAGTTTAAATAAATTTTATTTGATAGCTAAGAATGGTCATTAAATGACCTTAAATGACCCTGAGTAAACGATGCATGATGTTAAATAATCATTGGATGTTATAACGTATTGTTAGCGAGTGATAAAAAATTTGTCAAAATCATTAAAATCTGTAATTTAAATAATTGTGGTTAAATAATTAAGAATGATCATTGAATGATCTTGAGTGACCTTGAAGGAATTATTGATAGTGTTTAAAAAGAAATCAATGTAAAAATCGTATTGACAAAGAGATAAATTAATTATCAATCAAAATAATCAAAATCTGTAGTTTAAATAAATTTAATTTGATTACTTAGAATGATCATTAAATGACCTTGAGTAAACGATGCATGATGTTAAATAATCATTCGATGTTATAACCTATTGTTAGCGAGTGATGAGAAATTAGTCAAAATAATTAAAATCTGTAATTTAAATAGTTGTGATTAAATAATTAAGAATGATCATTGAATGACCTTGAGTGACCTTTAAGGAATTATTGATAGTATTTAAAAACAAATCAATGTAAAAAACGTATTGTTGACGACAAAGAAATAAATTAATTATCAATCAAAATAATCAATATCTGTAGTTTAAATAAATTTAATTTCATAACTTAGAATGATCATTAAATGACCCTGAGTAAACGATGCTTGATGTTAAATAATAATTCGATGTAAAAACGTGTTATTGGCGAGTTCAGAGAAATTATCTAATCAAGCAAAATCACCAAAATCTGTAATTCAAATAATTTTGACTGATTGACCAATAATAAATCTAGATCATTCAAGGTTATTTGAAGGTCATCCATTTATCTCACAGCTATTTATTATTATTTATAACCGTCCAGCGATTATTAATTTATATTCGAGATCAGTAAAAGTCACCTAAATATAATTTAAAATAATTTGAATCATTTGATAATCATTGAAGATTGTAAATTTGTCATTTAAGGCTTTTGAGATCTATTGGGATTGACTATTGATACTGGACACATAGTGTTCGAAATGTACATTTAGTGATTAAATAAAATAGTAAAGTAAGAAATATAACTGTGTTTATTTAATTTCATTGAGGGACTATTCAAATACTTCTAATCTTCTCTAACGATCACGAAACTTCAGTCGACGGACTTTTAAATGCAATTAATGATCATTAATGGACATAAAACAGTATTTCAAGGTCACGCAGCGGTTCTTCAAGGTCATTCAAGTGTCAATAATAATCAGATGGATTATAGAATTGAGTTAATATATTATTATTTACTCATGATTAGGTCATGAGGACATGTTTAAGGTCAATCAAGAGAAAGTGATTTTATCTGATGATCAGTCAAGGTCATTCGATGGCCTTTCAAGGTTATTTGTTAATCGTTCAAGGGTATAAATCGGAAATTTAAGGTTTGAAGTTTCAAGATCAATTATTGGTAAATTAAGTTCAGATGAATTACCGATTTATCACACGACAGTTCAAGTTTATTTAAGGTCATACAATGATAATATAAGGTCATACAATGATAATTTAAGGACATACAATGATAATTTAAGGTCATTCTACGTTAATTCAAGGTCATATGAAGTATAGAATTAAGTTAATTTAGTTTTATCAATTCGTTAATGTTACTTTGCATATTTTCTATCCCCTTTACAAACATTAGATCATTTAAGGATCAATTACTCTTATATGAGTTTAGTTAATTCATTCAACATCATCAAACGTCAACTTTTGTTATCTATTGATGAAATTAAATTTATTATTTATTATAATTATTTTTATTGGTGATTCAAGATGAAATATTAGTCAATTAGATTGATTTTATTCATTCAAGGACATCAAATAGAAGGTTAAGGTTATTTAAGGCCATCGATCAGTAATTCAAGGTCACTTAAGAGTCAATAAAAAATTTAGAATTTATCAGATTTACAGTGTTGAGTTAATTTAGTTTTATTTGTCTGTAAATTATACATTATAATTTTTTTTTAATATGAGAACATTTGACGGTCAAGTTATTGTATTCAATAGCATCAAACGGCATTTTAAGGTTTTTTTTAAGGTCATCTGTGGGTCATTCAAGATCAATTATTGGCTAAGAAAGATCAGATGAAATACATAATTAAATTAATTTATTGAAGAACAATAAACGACAAACTAAGGTTTTTTAAGATCATCCAGCAATAATTCAAGGTCATTTAAAGTCACTCAAGGTCAATCAAGGTCCCTAAAGGTTATCAGACTGTTTGCCGAGCTTGGATGAACGGTCGATCCTGAAGTTAATTTATTCAAGAGCATCCAACGACAAATTAAGGTTTTTTTAAGATCATCCAGTGGTAATTCAAGGTCATTAAAACTCACTCAAGGTCAATCAAGGCCAATCAAGGTCATTCAAGGTTATTACACTGTTTATCGGGGTTAGATGAACGGTCAATCATGAAGTTAATTTATTCAAGAGCATCAAATTAAAAACCTAGGTTGTTTAAGATCATTCAGCGGTAATTCAAAAACGTATTGCTGAAGTAACCTATAAAGACCTAGTGATTATCACCAAGTCATCGATCATTGTCATTGAGATCATCTGATGACCTGGTGATTATGTAATCAATATGTTGATTCATATTATTCAAGAATATTCAAGGACATTAAATAATTAAAATTAAGGCTTTTTAAGATCATTCAGCGGTAATTCAAGGTCGTTAAAAGTTACTCAATATCAATCAAGGCTAATAAAGGTCGCTTAAAGTTATTAGACTGTTTATCGAGGTTGGATGAATGGTGAATCCTGAAGTTAATTTATTTAAGAGCATCAAACGACAAACCAAGGTTGTTTAAGACCAACCAGCGGTAATTCAAGGTCATTAAAAGTCACTCAAGTTCAATCAAGGTCAATCAAGGTTGCTCTAGGTTATTAGACTGTTTGCCGAGGTTGGATGAACGGTCAATCCTGAAGTTAATTTATTCAAGAGCTTCAAACGACAAATTAAGGTTTTTTTAAGATCATCCAGTGGTAATTCAAGGTCATTAAAATTCACTCAAGGTCAATCAAGGTCACTCAAGGTTATTAGACTGTTTGCCGAGGTTGGATGAACGGTCAATCCTAAAGTTAATTTATTCAAGAGCATCCATCGACAAATTAAGGTTGTTTAAGATCATTCAGCGGTAATTCAAAAACGTATTGCTGAAATAACCTGTAATGACCTAGTGAGTAGCATGAAGTCATCGATCATTGTCATTCGAGGTCATCTGATGACCTGGTGATTATGTAATCAATATGTTGATTTATATTATTCAAGAATATTCAAGAACATTAAATAATTAAAATTAAGGCTTTTTAAGATCATTCAGCGGTAATTCAAGGTCATTAAAATTCACTCAAGATCAATCGAGGCTAATAAAGGTCGCTTAAAGTTATTAGACTGTTTATCGAGGTTGGATGAATGATGAATCCTGAAGTTAATTTATTCAAGAGCATCAAACGACAAACCAAGGTTGTTTAAGACCAACCAGCGGTAACTCAAGGTCATTAAAAGTCACTCAAGTTCAATCAAGGTCAATCAAGGTTGCTCTAGGTTATTAGACTGTTTATGGAGGTTGGATAAACGGTCAATACTGAAGTTAATTTATTCAAGGGCATCAAACGACACACCAAGGTGTTTAAGATCATTCAGCGGTAACTCAAGGTCATTAAAAGTCACTCAAGGTCAATCAAGGCCAATCAAAGTCATTTTAGGTTATTAGACGGTTCATTGAGGTTGAATGAACGGTTAATCCTGTGAGATGAGTTAAATTAAAGTTTTCAATAGCATTAAATGGCATTTTAAGGTTTTTTTAAGGTCATTCAATTAAAGCCAATAGAGATTAGATAAAATACAGAATTGAGTTAATTTATTCAAAGACACCAAACGACAAACCAAGGTTATTTAAGATCATGCAGCAGTAGTATAAGGTCATTCAAAGTCACTCAAGGTCAATCAAGGTCACTCAAGGTTATTTATTACAGAATTAGCTCCATTCTTAAATGCAGCTTTATATAAATTATTTGTCAATTATTTATTTCTAGTAAAACATAGGATTATTTCGATATGAATTTCAAATTCGTTCATTTTAATATTTAAAATAAATTATACATTCACGTGTAAATCGTGGATTTGTTCAAATTGGCAGCATGAATCCCCGGCAGTACATTAAAATTAATTCACCCATCGCCGTTGTGTATTATTAAAGGGTTTGCGGGGTTGTGGCACAATTAAATTTTCACGACGCTGACCTCTTCGTGTTTTGCATTTACTCTCATTATTATCGTCATTTCTTTTTTCAATGCGGAACGAAGTACGTTTCGAAAATTCAATTAGCATCGGGTTCTGTCCCAGCCCCGGGGGTTACGGCAACCTTGGTTGGCCTGTCAGGCGTGCAAGTTAATTTTTTTTACAGAGTTCAGTGATCACACAATCCAGCATCATCATCATCAAAGGAATTTGTCCGGATGGTTTCTATTTTTCAATGTTTATTTATATATGCTCGTACACAAACTCATCGATTTTATTGGAGGTGTTTGTGTTGGTCGGTTGGTCAGTGTGCCGTGACCCTCAGGGTTAAAATAAAATAAATATAAAAATAATATGGATATTTAATAGAGAATGTGTGAATAATTTTTTTAAAATTACAATCAATGTATTTTATTATATTGTGTTTTTGATGATGAACAATATGATTGAATTGTATATTTAAAATACTGAGAAAAATTATAACAAGAATTTAATATTAATCTCCAGGAAATAAAGTTACAATACATTAATATAGTGTCTTAAATAATTTAATATGGGATAAGATAATCTAATCATTGAAAATTGTTATTAATTAAAAAGTTATCCTTATTAATTACATAAATTGTATTATAATAGTTGTTTAACTAATTACTTCAAACTTGTGATTATTATTATTGATCCATCCATCATATCCAAAACATTATATTTGCCATTTAATAGAATCCCAACAATTTCACACAACCCCTTTTCACATAAACGTCAACGTTGTATGATATAGGGTAAGGCCCGAGGAGTTTCAACTAAAGGTAAATTTTAAGTAGACGGCAATAGTTTCCGCATTAAGTCTCGTCAACTTGTACAGTTTGGACAACTAAATTTACGTCGAAATAAATTTCCCCTCTTGCGCTAACTATTTTTCCACTCCATGCGAAATCTCATTTGAGCGGAATTAAAAGGTGCGATTAAAAGTTGGCGAAGTGAATTTGTTACAGCTTCATTATGCTCGTCGGCCCTTTAAAAATTTAAATTACTTCGAGTGAATTTACATCTAGTTTACGATTAAAACAAAACAAAAAAAACTTTTTATCTCAAGGGATATTTTTCTATTTTTGAACTTGTTATATTTGCTCTAACTGAAGCCAGTGATTTTTTTTCTATCATACTTTTAAACTTGTGTTTAAGTGCGGATCTAACTGGAGTCGATTATTAAAGGGAATATAATAATCTCGTTAAAAGTTAACGTGAATGAACTTTACACGTTCGCAAGTTTATCTAATTAAAGTTCAAAGTCGTGCCGAGTGTTGTTTGTGTGTGTGTGCGTGTCGTATTTACTCAAATTACGACGCTCTACCTTTCAGAATCGGTAAATCACCGTGTTAAACAACCGTTTATTTAAAGTTCTAACAGATAACGGCGCAGACAATCATTACAGGGATTAGAAATTGTATGGAATATGAATTTAACGTTTAATATTTTTTATTATTCCCTTCTACACGCGTTCTAGAATAAACCGGGAATGAATGAAACACACCAGAGACACAAGGTTTTTTTTTGTGAAACGGCGCGCTGAAATCATTTAATGGTGAATGCGCCTGGACAAAAGTCGTTCGGCTTCATAACTCTTTATGTCGGCCGCATATTAAAACTGAAAATATGCTATTGTTCGCGCCCCGCTGCTCCAATTAAAGAATTGTATTATTTTTTTCATTATTAATTGAAAACGTAAGTAAATTAAATTACGAATGTATAAAAGAAGTATCGAATGAATCAATTAATTATGTTGTTTAAATTGAAATTAACACCCTTGACATTTGATTGTCGTTCATTCTGGTTTGAATAAGGTAATAAAACACCCACGGTAATATTTAAAGGTCGCGTGGTTATCATACCGGGCGAGTTTTGTTTTGGTGGATGCGCCGGGACGACAATTTTATATGTGGAATTTATTATGTTTGGTAATGCAAAATTAAAATTAAATATTTGGTTATTTTATTGTTATACAATTTTAAACTTTATGTCAATTGAAATGTAAAGTGTTATGGCTTTATTTAAACAATAAGTCTTCAACTCATTGATAGTGCTAATGTTTTTTTTTTAAACAAATTGCAACACATTTTATTTTATTACAATACTGAAACTTAAATTTATTATCATTTAATTGCATGCCAAATGAATCAACAATAAACAACAATTACGTTAAATTTGCCCTAGAGTTATTCTTTTATGTGGATGCTTCCTCCAGCCCCTACAATACTAATGATAATGTTTAGAATCGGTCCTAAATATTACACTGCCGACGAGGATATACACGAGTGAGTGCGGATTAGTAAGACATTCGAACAGAAGCCGAAGAAGGAAGCATATGAACTCCAACTATTGACTGTCACATGTGGAAATTTTCTTGAATTTACGTTTGCTATGTATTGCTTACAATTTCAACAGTATTTTATCGCGAACGAAATCGAAGATAAAGAAGACATATTTTTAAGCAATCTAAGTGAAAACGCATACCAACTGTTGAATAGTTCCGATAAAACCCCGCGGCAAAAACCTACAAGAATTATTTGATAAACATATTTGGCCGATAAAATCTGTGTTTCCTCGATACAAACTTTATAATTCGTTTAAGGTTAAAAAATAAGATATGGCTGATTGGGCGATGAAAGTCAGAAATTTAGCGACGGATTGTAAATTTGACAATACGTATAAAAATCAATCATGCGTTATCGTTTTATAATGGGCATGTAGCAGTCATGGATCGTTTATTTGAAGAGGATGCAGAAACTTTAACATTTGAAGAAGCAATTTCGCTAATACGTTGAAATTCGTAAGAGAAACTCATTTTCTATACATTTAGACCTATTTACAAGAAGATCCTTCAACTACCTGACTTAATAATTGTTTGGCTAGATAATGATCAGTACTTTCGGCTTCAGTCCAAGATTTGTGTGGCAACTTGGAATCCGAGATCATGTATCGAACCATATCAATAAATTGTATTTTCGGACTTTTGACATAACTTAATTTGACAACAATTGTAAGTGTAAAATCTGGAAGTTGAAGTCTAAAAGTATTTCCTTGCAGGAAAAAATGTAAAGTATTTTAAAATTCATGGTAATTAATCATTCTTCTATAAAATTTGTCATTAGCAAACCCATTTTCTCTACATGTTTATATTTCTCTGCTAACTATTGCTCTCCTGCATCATACACTGAAATCTTTAAATAAACATTTGTTAAGACTTTTTGGGCATGTGACAATCCTTTATGATTATGGAGATCAAAACTATGATTTCAGTATTAAATGCTTATTGGTTATCATAATTCGATTAACTAACCCAAGAACTCTGGTGAGTAGTTAGGACAGTCCAATTTGTAAAGGAACTTTACTTTTGAATCTAGTAACGTGATTCCTACAAACGTCTTGTTTAGTTTTGGGCTTGCAAAGTCTTCAGATCTTTGGTTTAGAAAATTAAGACACAATTTATCTAAAGCTAAATGCAATATTAGACTTTTTCGCAATCAGATTTTCTAATACAGTCTGGGGGAAGGCGTAGTTAAGGAGGAACCAATGGAGTTATTTCGACTGCACCATCGAGGAACTGGGAAGTAGGATTTAGATGGATGTGCACCAAGAATGTGAGCTCCTCTAGGACAACACTCGAGATAATGGTAGTCACTGGTATATCACGACCACGCCGAGAAGATAAGCTGTAGAGAAATAAATTAGGTTGGATAAAAAACAGACATCGTACGAAATATGAATATTTCGCATGCGGTGAATCGGATCATTTTATTAGAGTTTGCAAATATAGAAACGTACATTGTAGAAATTGTGAAAAAGATAGATATTTAGCCAAAATGTGTAAAAAAAAGTCTTAGGCATAATTTTTCAAAAAATAAGTATCAATGCTGTAGATCCTATGCAAGCAATAGAGAAATTATATAATAATATAATATAATAATTTTCTGTTAGATGCTTCGAGTAATTTGAGTAAAAGTCAGCAAAAATATTCACAGATAGAGAAGGAACGGCTAGCTATTATTGGAGTTACTAAATATGAGAAAATCATATGATAATTGTATAAAAGGGCGTCAACACCCAGGAAAAATGAAATTAATTCCGTAGAAATACCCTTTGCAACCCTGGGATCGAGTGCATATTAATTTTTTAGGACCGATATTTAATGTTAATATTTTACTATTGGTGGATGCGCATTCAAAATGGGTTGAGGCGTTTATTATAAAACAAATAACTACCAAAAATACAATAATTGCACTAAGAAGTCTCTTTGCTCGTTTTGAGATTACTAGTGTCTGATAAAGGGTCGCAATTTAAACATTTTTAAAACAAAACGGAATCAAATGGAAAGGCATTGCACTTTACCATCCAGCAATCAATGGGGCCGCAGAATTTCTAGTAAAAACAATAAAAAAGTGTCTGACTAAAACAGTAAAAAGGGGGAGTGTGGATGAGATAAATTTAGTTTTACAAAAGTTATAAATTTAATTTATATTTCATTAATGTTTAGACAGTTCTTTACCGCCAGCTGGAGATAATCTTAATAGTGAAGTTCAAAATGATAGCAATCTAAGATTTAGTTTTAAAAAAGTCACAAGTTAGAAAGGCCATTGATATTGAAAATTTTATAGAAATATTTATGAGTTCGAGTGGTTTGATAAGAACTTCTTTGATGAATAGAGAAGTTCTAATCGAACCACTCGAACTCATAAATATTTCAATAAACAGACAAAAGCCGTTTCAATTTTTAAGAAAGGCGATCGTAAAGAAGCTATAAATTATAGACAGATATTTCTCTTGCCAATTATATCCAAGATTTTCGAATACATTTTGAAAATGCAAATTGTGGAATATTTAATAAAATATAAACTATTTTAGGCAGGGCCGTTTGCTTTCTGATCAAAATATAATACCTTTCTAAATTTGTGTGACATAATCAATCATAGGTTATATTAAAAATAAAACTCATTGTCTAGGCTCATTCTTAGACTTGAGTAAAGCCTTTGATTGTGTTTCGCATGATTTGCTGATAAACAAGTTAGCAAAATACAATTTCGATCAAGTCTCGATTATCTATCCAATAGATTTCAATTAGATTATCTTGATAATAATATATCATCTCTGCTGCTGGTACTGCATGAAGTACCGCAGGGCTCAATTCAGGGTCCTGTGCTTTTTCTAATCTTTATAAATGACCTTCCCAGATCTCTCGATGATTCACGTGTATTTTATGCGTGAGAAGGAGTGATGAGGAGGCTCTTCGTTTGTGCTGCCTCCTCCTTATTCTCTAATAACGAATTGGTTCTTAATGAGAGTAAAACAAGAAGCATTAAATTTTCAGTACTAATGAGATTTATACAAGTACCTGATCACATTTTTTTATTTATAAAAATTTGTTCTAATTTATATAAATTTCAGGCTTCGATTTGAATTTTAGTACTTTAAATTTTCCATAGTACTCATTATTTTAAAGCAAATTTACACACACATATATATATATATATATATATATATATATATATATTAACATTCATTTGTTTTTTAGTACCTTAAACTTTCTATAGTACTCATGATTTTAAAGCAATTTTCTAGGAAAATATATTTTTTTACTTCAGATTGTAATTTTTTAAAATTTATTTAGACCCAGACTTCAAGTTCTCTTACAAGTACATAAGATAAATTACAGACAATATTACAAAAAATAACAAGACATAGCTATAAATAGTTACTATAATTAGAGTAAAAACATATCATGAGCAATAATAATAATAATAATAACAAAATCAAACATTTTATTTCGACGTTTCTATTTTATACTTAATTGTAGAGGCTTCCACTTTGTGATACAAATTTTATAACTTTAGATAAAATAAGATAAACTTTGTTTATATCACACACTTTTATTTTGGTTAATAAGGGCCGTTAAAATAGGTGTGTTCCAGATTTCTTCGATGTTATTAAGTGTGTCTTCATGGCTTTGTTTATCTCTAAATTTAAGCCCCCACCCTTAATACCTGAATACAATATTCGGAAATCGGATTCATTGAAAAACTGATAACATTCAATACAGTGTTTTAACTTTTATGTTTAAAATTGCTTGTTTGTTTCCTTTTACTCTTATCCTGAAATTTCTACCAGTTTACCCTATGTACAAAGAATCACAGTCTCTGCACTTGATCTCGTATATATCTAATTTGTTTATCAAAAAAGCTTCTCTCGGTTTATTGGGTCGGGCATTATTATATCAAAAAAATATTTTTCATGTTTACAGATAGATTGTCAATAAATTACAACGTATATAATTTTTAGTTTCAATTTTATTTTGTGCGTTATAATATTTCTGTAGTTGCTTAAATTTTTTATTTTCGTAAAAATCTATTATTTTTGTGCTGTAACCATTATTACTGTTGTATTTACTGTATTTACTTGTAAATTAAAATTTTCTTCAGTCAGAGGAATGTGTACGAGTCTACAAATGAGGGAATATAGAGTGTTATATTTAATTTTGTGGTGTGTGATTGACAGGAAGTATAGAAAACAGTAGTATCATCAATTTAACACTAAAATATTTTTGTATTATTGCATCCAATAAAAACTAAAAAATACTACTTGAAAGAGCATTTAATTTAAAAACTTTTTGTCTCTTAATAATATCTGATGTGCCTGTTATAAATAAAGTACTCTCTGTGTCATTTTCCCAGTTTTGTTCACTTATGTATTGATATTTTCTGATTTTCACAAATCACAAAATTGGCATTACCACACCCCATTTCCTCTATATTGTTTTTCGCCAAAATTTTTATGGCTAACTTTGAAGAACGTTTGTTTCAACAACCAATAACTTACAACATATTTAATTGGGAAAGATATTTCAACGATATTTTTTCTATTTGGACAGGAACAACACGTTTGCTAGATTCCTTCACTAAATTGATTAACAAAATTAATAAACACATACAATTTACAACTAAACCAAAAGTTTTCAATTTTCCTTTTTGTTTGATATATTTTTGATGTCCGATGAAGTGGGCATTTTCTCTAAGACTTCGGTCGATGATGTCAACATGGCCAATCTTGTGTGAATTAGTTTTAAGATGTATGATGTGGCATCCCTCTTACTGTACCATTTTTTCATTTCCAACTGAATCCAAAATTTATAACTGTGATTAATTACCTTAATTGCTTCGTTGGATTGCAGATTTATGTAGATCTTCATAAATTTTTGTAGTCTACTGTTCTTAGCGGCACGTAACCTTAAATCTACAGAAGCTTTTTGTCAACAACAAATCAGAAGTGAATAAATTTAATAAATAATAAATAAATAATTCTGTGTAAATAGGGCAAACGGGTAGAAATTTCAGGACAAGAGTAAAAGAACACAAACAAGCAATTTTAGATAATAAAATTTCCACTGGACTGTCAAAACACTGTATTGAATGTGTTTTTACAGTCCAGTGGAAATTTTATTATCTAAAATTGCTTATTTGTGTTCTTTTACTTTTGTCCTGAATTTTTTTCAAAGACTGCGATTTCCGAAATTCAGGTATTAATGGGACTTAAATCTGTCAGAGGGTCTAGAGATATACAAAGCCACAAAACGTGGAAAAGACACACTTAATAACATCGAGGAAATCTGAAACTTACCCATTTCATTGGCCCTTAATTAACTAAAATAAAAACGTCGGAATTTTTTATTGCAAATTTTTGTACATAAATCCTTGTGAAACTTGTCGGAGAAATATAAAATTGTGAAATAACACCAAGTGTTTAATTAACTTCTAAATAACATTAAAATGTTTCACCACAGGTTAAGTGAGAATTGCTTCATCGACATCAACTTGTTTACCAGAATCCATAGCTTCTGATATTAACTGTGTTATTTTACACAATTTACTTTTTAGTAGTGGATCTTCGTTTCAGAAAGCTGTGTTGTTGAATAGTCATTTTTTCACTCACACTGTAGTAAATATACTCACTTAATACGGATTCAAATACATTAGAAAAGCAACATAAGATCGATATTATAAAAACCACAAAACTATCAACAATTTTTACTGGTTTACTCACATCATCATTTTTGGAGTATTGTTTAAAAACCTGATGATTCACGCCTTTTAAGTTCAGTGACGACTTAATTATATTCTCCACGTTTAATTAGAGTCTTTTTTAAATCAACTTAAATATTTCTATGCAATTTATTCCTATTTTTCATTATAGTATGCACCATTGACGTTTGTGCAAAATTATTTTCTTATCTTATCACCCTTTTGACACAATCGGAAACATTTTTTAATATATATTGAGTTAACTATATTTTGCAAATTGTATCAACTTTAATCAAATCATCATTATTATTACTGTCACTATCAGTATTAAAAACTACTGGAACTTCAGGAAAATTAAACAACGTCTGCGGTTTTCAATTTTATTAATCACACTGAGATTAGTAGATCTATTAATTTGAGAAAACAAACGTTATCAATGTTATCATTTTTTGTAGTTATTCTTTCAATATTCCTACGTAATTCTTGATATTCGTCATTTCAGCTATTAGAATTTAAATTAATTGTTTTCATTGTTTTAAGTAATTGTTAAGTTGCTACACTTGAACTGAACACTTACTAACACCATCCATTGACACTCGCTCATCTCTGATGATTAATTTGATTAATTTTAAGGAGTGTCAGTTTTAATTTCAACTGTAGCATCTCAGTTGTTACTGCAATGAGTTTTAGCACCTTAAATTTTACTCAATTCCAACTGTACTATTTCAATTGTTACATCAATGAGTTTTAGTACCTTAAATCTTAATAGTACTCATGATTTAGAAGAAAATTTCTGGGAGAATACTAATTTTTACTTTAAATTGTTATTTCTTATTCATTTCAAGAGGTATCAATTCTAATTCTAACTGTACTATTTCAATGATTACTTATTACCGATAAGTTTTATACAAGTATCTGATCACATTTATTTACAATTATTACTTTACAAAAATTGGTTCTAAATTGTTTTAAAGCTTTAGGTGTTGTCATGTTTTTATTTTGGTGTTAGTACCTTTAATTTTTCATATTACTCATAATTTTAAAGCAAAATTGTAGAACAGTACAATTATATACTTCAGATTATGATTTTTTATTCATTTCAAGAATTTGACTATATATAATTTTTATTTATTTGAAGAGGAGTCAAATTTTTACTCAAATTGTAGTACCTTAATTGTTTCATGATACTAATGTTTTGCAACTAAAAAAATTGTTTTAAATTTTACGTAGTCATTCAAAGAGTGTTTGATTGTCAGAACGTTCTCCTGAGCATTTTGGTGGATGCGCCGGGATAACTAATTTATATGATGAATTGTAATTAAAATCTGCTGTATTTTTTTTTTAAATATAGCTACTTTATTATTTTAACAAAATTAAATAATTAAAACAATCATCCAGTTTGAGTTTAAAACAATAATTATTGTAAATATTTATATTGAGTGTTAAATAATGTTAATTAAAATATTTGATTTACGTTTTAATTAATATTTATTGTGCTTTAATTCACACTAATCAATTGCGCTCTAAGCGCCCACGCCGGTGACTGTAACGCCCATATAATTCCGATCCTAAATAAAATTCATTCATGGTGGATGCGCCGGGAACAAAAGTTATCCGATCTAGCAGGCGCGTTTTTTAGCGTTCAAAACTCGAACAAACGTATTATTTTACGCGCCGGTGATCACACGGTCCGGTTTTAATGATGGTATTTTGTCTCTGCGATCGGAATAATTTCGACTCTTTTTTTTGTGCTCCTCTTGTACTGAATAGCGATTATACGCTTAGCATACATTAATATCCTCTGGGGTGGCTTACTATGCCGGGGGATAATTAAGTCGTAAAGTTTGTGGGTGGAATAATGCGGGTGGACGGATAAAAACCAAACATTTGACTCTGGTTTTGTGTATTGTCCTAATAATAAATAATTTATTTATTACAGACGAAAAGGGCAATGCACCGTTTGTAATTAATTGATTAAATCGAGTCTGCAATTATTTTCTAAACACCCCTCGCCATGAATGGAGGCGATGAATTGCTGTTTTACGGGAAATAAATTGAAACTGATTAACGTCGGCTGAATGTAGCTAATGACCTCTAATAAAGGAAAATTAAAAGGAAGGTTTTTTTTTTAAAGTCATTATTTTTAATAACATAATAAACAATATGAATAAATAAAGCGAAAACAGTTTGTATTATGAATTTTTTGTAGTGGATAAAAAATTATAAATGAATATGATAATAAAGCTAGGTTTAATGTAAATGATGAAGAGATAATTAATATTTATGCACGAGATGCTGTATAAATAATTTACCTTATTTAATTTTCTATAAAAAAAGGACTTAAAACAACTGATGTATATAATTTAATTCTGAATTAAAAATATATATTTACCATATTAACGATTTGATTATAAGTATGATTACAATCAATTAATTAATCATAAACACTTACTATGTTTAAGTGGTACGTTTTTTTAGATTATCTATTGACCCTTTAAATTAAACACAAATAGGCAGCAACAAATTAATAATATTATTATAGGATATAATTAATTATAAAAGTAAATTCAAGTGGGTTTTAGTGGAAGATCCTTCGTTGAGTTTGACTAAAATTTAAGTATATTTTCATATTTTGTAATATAAATCATGTCTTCTTTTATTAAAAAGGAGTACAAAAATATAAACAAATAAATAAATCTATAAGTAATACGGCGGCTTATATATTTATGTAAATATAAAACTTATATATACTTTCATAATTAATTACATTCCATAATATAATAAGTTTTTTTTTTTTCTGTTTTGTTTCTTTTTTCTTTTTTGGGTTAAATTTAAATACACATCTGATGATTATTATCCTCTTCTCCGTCGTGACGTTTCTCTTTAACGCCGCTTTCACGGCCGGTTGAGTTTTAACAAGAATTTTATTTAGATTCAAGACGTTAAATTTCACTCGGCTTAAAACTATTCGGAGGAAATATGCCGGCGTGGCGCCATTAAGCCTGAAAAGTTCTCCCCGCACGTTTTACGAGTAGCAGGCTGTAAAATTCCGTAGAAACTGACAACGGGCGGGGGCAGCCACCCTTGAAATCGAAACCCACGGCTGCAGAAAATGTTTTCATATTATCCACCTCACATTCGTACTGAGAATTATTAAGAGATTTATGTAGAGTTGTGCACTTTATTAATAATAAAAGGTAGGTGATTTGTCTACACTATTCCAATTTTAACCAATAGATAAAGCTCAAGGAAGAAAAAACTGTATTGGCATTAAAACTTTCACATATAAAAACTGTAATATTGTAACATTTTCACTTCCCTCTCCCACTCCAGTCTTGTCAAAACCTTTACATAAGCTCCTTCCTCATTTATCCATTCTCTTTCCTTCCTCTTTCACCTCATCCTTCAACTATTGAGCAGAGTCACGTTCTCAATCGTTGATTATTTAGTGAGTTAATGCTGAACCGAATTTTCTTCTTTCTGGATATTTTTTATCACATGTAGGCGTTTAGAAACTAATTTTTGGGTTACTTTCAGTTTCTTTTGGACTTTGTCAATTTTTGGTGATGTAAGAGAAGCATTCCTTATTTCATCCAACATCAGAATGACAATTTAACCTCCTGGTTCGCTCGCAAACAAAAAATTTTTAAAGAAACGACTACCAAAAAAATTAATTCACAACACTAAACACATACACAGCAGCAAAACAATACAAATCACACGCAACATTAACATACATAAAAGGAACAACAGATAAAATAGGTAATCTACTCAGAAAATTAAATATCAGGACAGTTTATACAACAAATACAAAAAATTTACTTCGAAATCCCAAAGACCAAACCCCATTAGAAAAACAAGGGGTTTTTAGTATCCAATGTGCAGATTGCAACAAAATTTAGATCTGTAAAACAAACCCAAAAGGCAGCACAGGAAGAGAGGAAGATAGACTTGCTGTAGAAAAAACATGACACAAATTCCTTAATATTTCAACATATGGCAGCAATATTTTACAGAATCGCTTTTTACAATACAAATATAATTGCTCCAATTAGAAATTACAGAAATAAGGATTGTCAGAGAAGGCCAAAAATATAATAATAATGTAGACCGTGAAAATTAAATGTTAGTGGATAAAGCTAATTTATCAACCTGAAGAGATAAAGAAATATGATTATTTATTACATTCAAAAGACATCAAAAAAAGTGTATTATTTATTATTAATTCTTGCGGCTTCTACTTCGTTATACATGTTTGAGTATAAATAAAACACTTTGTTACTTTGTTTGTATAACACTATTTATTTTATTTATTTAGTATCTTCATTTATTAAAAGAAAGTACAGGAAAATAGATTTTCCAAATAATAAGATCCATAATATAGGAGAGTAGAAAAATCTTTTCCAAAAATATTCAAGATTTACCAGCTGATAAAAAAGTAATAAAAATGGATAGATAGTATTTAATTAATCAATATACTTACATAATATAATTCGGCATACATATACCACAATACTTACTTACAAAAATTTAATTTCACTTGGCAAAGACTCTGCTACCACATAGGCTCTCATTTGTGGAGGTTATTTCACCATTATCTAGCCAAGTTTAGCTTCTTTTCCTCTAAAGAGAGGATTTGTTATGTTATTGTTTGTTTGTTATTACTTGACGTATTATTAATAAAGAAATTAGAGGTCAGTGTTAAAATCCCTATAGCTGCAGAATTCTGGAACATTTCAAAAATGTTTGCAGTTTAAGAAAAAATAATTGCTGGAAAATTGAATAATCGAAAAAAACATTGCTTCAAATTTTTAAAAAGAATTCGTCGCAAAGTGCAAAAAAAATCAAAAATCAAAAGAAATATTGCTGGAAATTGCTTAGAAATCCAGAAAAATATTATCGCAACTTTGAGAACAGAGATTTCTGTGAAATATTCAAGAATTATTAGTATTTATTGCTAAAATTGGTCGTATTTTTAAATCTTTTTTCTACCATCTACAGAAATGTTTTTTGCTTCTTTGCTTTAGTTTATCATTTTTTCTAAATTAGATTTTATGATTTATATTATCAGAATTTTTGGATTATTTTATTGCTTAGGTTTGAAGTTGAGAATTTCCCAGATTTTTTTTTAAATCTTAATTTCCTCACTTTGGGAAATTTTTTGGAGTTTTATTTTTTAGATACTCGTTCTTTATGTTCAGTATTTTGAAATATTTTAATTTTCGATGATTTACAGTTTTTTGATATTATATTTTAATTTATTTTAGTTTAAAAGATCTATTAAAAAATAATATAAAATGCATACATGTATATAATTAATCAAATTTGGAACATAGATAGTTAGGAAAAGTTGACTGTTTCTTTTGAAGATATTTTATGTCTTGCCTTAATTTTTTTAGTATGTTTAATACAAAAAAAAAACAAAAAAATTAGATTGCTAAAAGTACTTAAGGTAATGAATTAAAGTATCTAGAAAAATTTCCCAAAAGGAGAAAATAAATTTTGGAAAAATCTAAAAATCTTAAAGGAACATTTCTTTAGAAAATTTCAAGGGACTGGATGAATTTTGATACTATTTTTTAAGTATATTTTGGTATGACAAAAGTCAGTAGAAATAATTTAAATTAACATCTAATAAGATAATTATTTTAGACTTGTGTAGTAAACCCACCAATTCGATATTTGATATTTTAACTGTCACTCTAAAGCACCACATAAAATTAAATTAAATAGGCTAGGTTTAAAGAATAGAACATGTAATCAGTCTGTGCCATGAGTTTAGTTAAGTTTATTAATTGGGTTGTTCGACTACGTGAAAATGTTGATGCCAAATTTTTGTCGTTTACTCTCAGTTAAGTTTATTTGCTTTACAGATCTATTTAAATACATAAATACATTAAATAATCACTTTAAAATTTGGAGCATAGATCTTGAAGAGGTGAAGTTCAAGACTCCTACTATTCTTCCACTCAAACCATTGTACTTTGCAGCTGTTGATAATACCCAATAGGCTACTCTAGCCACTGAAGTAATATTTTTGCCGTTTATGGCTTATTTAAGACACATTTTTGGAGACTATATTATTAAAAATTATGATATTTATGATTTTAGACAAAAAAAATGTTAAAACTTTTAATGGATGTAATGTTAAACAATAGATATCCTAAACCATTAGTCTCTAAGATTCTGTTCAACCACAGCAACCCCATACACACGCAAATAAACACTATTTTCACATCTACAACCCCAACAATAAAGGAATCCTAAAGCTGAAGAAAACTACCATATCTGCTGGACCTAACCCCCAAACTTATAAACCTTTTAAAACATCACCAACATAAAATAGCACAGTATAATATTTGCATATTAAACAAATGTGTATTTTTAAAGCCCTGAGTTTCTGTCTTACATAGTTTACAACATCCCTTTTGGAGACTGTGATCGCTCGTATATAAGTGAGACCTCACAACGAGTCAAAAATCACATAGAAGCAATTGCAGGATCAAGAATTTTGCTCTTGCAATTTAATTGTAATGCTCTGTCATACTCCCTTGATTTTACTAAGGTGATCATTTTCGATACGTGTAAATCCTATCGAGGTAGACTATTTCTGAAAATGTTTCACATTTAAAGGAATCGTGAGATAGTCATGAACTGGAAGGATACTAATGCCTTAAGAAACATATAATCTTACCAAATCAGCATCGGTGATAATACGGGGAATATTATTGATTCATCAGTTTCGGATCATGAGGAACTCTTTATTGCTGGATCCCATCATCAATATCATCTAAATAAATCTAAATAAATCTGCAATAGTAATTGTTTTTATTTAAAAGGTCAACTATATATTAAAGCTGTTATTTTATAGATTGGATAGGTTGTATGATAAATCAAGGGAGAAAAATTATTAAGCACCCTGCATATTTATCATATGTTATCAATGTTCTAACTTCTCTTCTACTCCAATTATTATAACACAAACTGTTTCATTACAAAGAAAATAAATAAAATCTAAATAATTACAGTAAATTAATTGAATTTCTGCTTATAATTAACTATGGATTATGTAGACATTTAGTGTAGGTTTTTATAAATTAACAATTTGAAAAATTGGTGACAATATCTCATCAATAAATTCTTATATACACACATTTATTTCTAAAAAATATTGCTGTAATTCATCATTGACAAACGCTTTACATATAATGTAATATTTATTTTGTAAAACTGCTGCGTATGTTTTACTGATTGTAGCGTAGGATAGTGGCCACCCACCCATCCTACATATAAAAAACTTGTATCACTGTTACTGTTAAATTTTTCAGGAAACATCATCAGAATTACAGTTTAAGTTTTCAAGAAAATAAAACTTGGCATTTTAGTTTAAGTTTATATGAATATGTACGGTGGGTGTGTGGCCTCTATCTCATCCTCCAATTAAAATAACACAAACAAATATAATTCCAAAGTAAATTAATTAAATTTTATCGTATTATAACTAAAATACTCAAAGAAGAAGTCCTGAGCCACAGTGTTGAAGAAAATCGGAATTTATCAATTCTTTAACGTTCTCAACAATTGGGTTTATTCACAACGACCACATGGCGAATTTTGCGTAAGGATTTGGGTTTTAAAGCCTTACAAGATGTAACTGATACAAGAATTACAGTTGGCCAACCATTTACATCGCCTAGATTCGTTTAATTCATTCAAGAACCACTCAGTTTTCAGACGAAGTTGATTTTTTTTGTCTGGGTACGTCAATAGACAAAGTTGCCATATTTTTTCTGCTTTTGATAATCCAAGAGCGAATGTAAACAAGTTTTTTCATGCTCAACGAATCACTGTATGGTCTGGAGGGGTGATTTGGTCGTTTTTTTTTTCTTTTCGAAATTTCTGTTGGAAATGAGGTTACCCTCAATGAATTACGCTATCGAGGGATGTTAACAACAAAATCTTGGCCTATAATTGATGATATGGATAATGCCAACGTATGATTTTAACAGGATGGTGACTTTGTCACACAGCTATTGAAACTATGAATTTGTTGCAAATAAAATTTCACAATAATTTCACGAAATTTTGATGTTAAGTAGATTAAAGACTACTGGATTATTTTTTGTAGGGCTATATTAAAGACAGAGTCTATACTGGGCTAATCGAATCGATTGTAGCCTTAACAACTAAAAATCTGTCACGTGATTAACGAAATAAACCAAAAAATTTTGATAAAAGAATTGACATCTATAAACGTAATTATGGTGGTCATTTGTCTCATATAATTTTTCATTTATAATTGCTAAACCTTACGCTTCCTAATACAATAAATATTTGTATCAATTTGTTCTAAATTATTTGTTTAATTTTGTTTTACAAAGAAAAGTTCTAAATTTGATTTTATGTGCAAGTAAAATAAAAAATTCGCTAATTTGAAAAATTGTAAAAATTTAATCCGTCAAGGAATTAACCTCAAATACTCAAAGTACATTAATCTATAATGTAATTTCAATATCCCCACAAAACAATTGCAATAACTACAATGGAAATAAAATTATAACGATCCAAACTTGATTTTGTGTAAAAGAAAAATGCATTCGGTTATTTAAATATTTCTAGAAAATGAATTCGTAATGTAATTAAACTCAAATACTCAAAATACATTAATCTATAATGTAGTTTCAATCAACACACAAAACAATTGCTATAAATTTACGTGAAATAAAATTATGACCATCCAAACATGATTTTGTGTGGAAGAAAAATGCATTCGCTGATTTAAAAAAATGTAAAAAAAATAATCCATTAAGAAATTAACCTCAGAAACCCAATACACACTAAACAGTAACGTAGTTTCAATTTATCCATAAAACAATTGCTATATGTCAATTGGAAATAAAATTATAACAATCTAAACTTGATTTTGTGTAAAAGAAAAATGCTTTCAGTGATTTAAAAAAATTGTAAAAAATTATTACGTCAAGGAATTAACCTCAAAAACCCAAAATGCATTAATTTATAATGTAGCTTCAATTTTCCTATAAAACAATTGCTATAACTTCATTTGAAATAAAATTATATCGATCAAAATTTGCTTTTGTGTGTGAGTAAAATGCATTCGATGATTTTAAAAAATCAATCCGTCAAGGAATTCAACTCAAAAAGTCAAAATACATTAAATGATAATGTAGTTTTAATCTCCCTATAAAACAATTTCTATAAATCCTTTCGAAATAAATTATAACAATTTAAACTTGATTTTGTGTAAAATAAAAATGCTTTTAGTGATTTAAAAAAATTGTAAAAGATTAATCCGCCAAGGAATTAACCTCGAAAACCCAAAAAGCATTAATCTATATTGTAGCTTCAATTTTCATATAAAACAATTGCTATTGTTCGATTGGAAATAAAATTATAACGATCTGAACATGATTTTGTGTGGAAGAAAACTGTTTTCGGTGATTTGAAAAATTGTAAAATTTTAATCTGTCAAGGAATTAACCTCAAAAAGCCAAAATACATTAAACAGTAATGTAATTTCAATTTTATTATAAAAAAATTGCTATAGACCAATGGGAAATAAAATTATAATGATCTGAACTTGATTTTGTGTGAAGGAAAAATGCATTCGGTGATTTAAAAGATTCTAAAAAAATTAATCTGTTAAGAAATTAAGCTCAAAAACCCAAAACACATTAAGCTATGATGTAGCTTTAATATAACTACAGATTAAAATATATTATATAAAAAAGAACTTTTTTTGTAATAAATGAATAACAAACTTTCTTTATATTTAAATATTTATTCTCTAAAATTCAGAGGTATGTTTTACTGATTGTAGGGTAGGATAGTGGACACCCACCCACCCTACATATATAAAAAACTTTAATCACTCTTACTGTTTAAATTTTCAGAAAACAACATCAGAGTTACAATTTATGTTATCAAGAAAATAAAACGTAGTGATTTAGGTAAAGTTTATATGTGCATGTAGGGTGGGTGGGTGGCCACTATCCCACCCTTCAATTTTTATAATATGAAACAAAACTATTTCACTCTTTAATTATCATAATTAAAATAGGTTGTTTTGAATACGCTTCGATTGTATGGTCACCACATTATATGACCCAGGTAAATAAATTAGAACGTGTGCAAGGACGATTTTTAAAAATTATGAAGTCTAGATCTGGAATAGAAGTATCAGAGTCTCGATTGCTTAGACATATTTTTTATTTATCAAGTGTTAATATTAGAAGAAATGTAGCAGACCTATGTTTTCTTTTCAGAGTATATAATTGTAGTATAAATTGTAGTGACCTTCTGTATTATATAAATTTTAATGCTATTCCACCGCATTTACAACGACATTTAATCACTTTTAGGTTAAATCACCATAAAACAAACTATGGACTAAATAGTCCTTTCTGTCGTTCGATGCATACTTTTAATTCTATGGCTAATAAGAATATAAATATTTTTGGTGTATTCTTCTACATATTTAAGAAAATTGTAACTCTTTCGTTGTTGAATACCATGGAATATTGAATTTGATTTATTATGTTTTATTATTGGTGTATTAACTTGTATATTATTTTAGTTTTATTTTGGTAAATTAATTGTTATTATTTTGAATGAATTGTATCCGGCATGTATATTTATTGTTTATGTTTGATTAATATTTTTGTATTAATATTTGTAAATGGTGATTACCGTATAAATAAATAAATAATGAAATTTAAAAAAATATAAACAAATAAAGGAAATTATACGAAGAAAAAGAATTTGCGTAATAATTAAATAACAAACTTTTTATGATTAAATATTTATTATTAAAAATTTGGCGCCTGTGTATCTGATTGGAGGGTAGGATAGTGGACACCCACCCACCCAACATATACAAAAACTTTTATCGCTTTTACTGTTTGAATTTTCAGTAAACAACATCAGAATTAAAACTGATGTTATGAAGAAAATAAAACTTAGTATTTTACCTTAAGTTTATGTATACAGGGTGACTGACGAAAAACCTTTGGTGCTGTATCTCGCTTATTTTTTTATCCGATTTTAATAAATAAAACATCAAATTAAACCATTTTTAAAAGACTTTAATAGGATCTGAACTGTTATTTTTTCTCGCACCCAGTTTTTGACAAAATACGATCAACATTTTTTTTTTAATTGTACTGTATATATATTTTTATTGATTCGTAAGGAGATTTTTTTTCTGAATATAAAATTGTAGACAAATTTATCCATACATCAAACTTAAGTCGAGACATTGAGGATTAAAAAAATAAATAAAAAGTCAAGTATCCATTGTAAACAATATACAGACCCTATTTTAAATGTCAAAAGTGACAGTCACAGCCATTGATACAATACTGCAACGATTTTTAATTATTTCATAATTAAAATGTTGCAATATTTCAAACACTGCACTAGAATTTTGTGCTTCTACAGAAATCGTTTTTCAGTTTTTGAAATCTTGCAACATTTTTATTATGAAATTATTAAAAATCATTGCAGTATTGTACCAATGACTGACACTGTCACTTTTGACATTTGGAATAGGCTCTGTATATTGTTTACTATGGGTATTTGATTTTTAATTTTTTTTTTAATCCTCAATTTCCTGACTTTGGTTTGATGAATGGATAAAATCGTTTACAAATTTAGATTCAGAAAAAAATCTCCTTGCGGATCAGTACAAAATATATATACAGTGCAATTTGAAAAAAAAAGTTGATCGTCTTTTGTCAAAAACTGGATGCAAGAAAAAATATCAGTACAGTTCATATTAAAGTCTTTTAAAAATAATTTAATTTGATGTTTTATTTATTCAAATCGGATCAAAAATAAGCGAGATACAGCACCAAAGGTTTTTTGTCAGTCACCCTGTATATGTAGGGTGGGTGGGTGGCCACTATCCCACCCTTCAATTATTATAACACAATCGATGTTTCATTAAAAATAAAATAAATAAGATCTAAATCATTTTATAGTAAATTAATCACATTTCTGCTCATACTGAATTATGGATTGTGTAGACATCTAGAGTAGATTTCATATAATATAATAATTCTAGTGTATGTTTTACTGATTAGAAGGTGGGATAGTGACCACCCACCCACCCTACATATACAAGAGAACATTCATCACTATTACTGTTTGGATTTTCTGAAAACAACATCAAAATTACAATTTAAGTTATCAAGACAATAAACCCTAGACTTTTAGCTTAAATTTCAATGTATATGTAGGGTGGGTGGGTGGCCACTATCCCAGATTCCAATTCCTATAATACGAGCGATGGTTCCTTAAATAATTAACTACAATAAACAAGAATAATTACATAGTAAATACATTGCATTGCATACTATAATTAATTATGTATTCTACAAAACTCTAGTGTATTACACATTGCTAGTTTTAAAAAAAATAGGTGATACTATTATTCATTCTTTAAATGTCATAATACAAAAGGTTCTTTCTTTAAAGGAAATTAAAAGACATTATCTAACCCTTTTAATTATTATAATAAAGAAATTGTTGTTTTTTAAAGGAAATTTTATGATGAAGAAAATTTGGCAAATAATTAATAACAAACGTTTTTATGATCAAATGTTTATTATCTAAAAATCTTACGCATATTTTACTGATTGGAGGGTATAACAGTGGCCACCCACCTACCTATACAAAAAACTTTTATCACTGTTACTGTTTGAATTTTCAGTATACAACATCAGAATTAAAACTGATGTTATGATGAAAATAAAACTTAGTAATTTAGCTTAAGTTTATATGTATATGTAGGGTGAGTGGGTGGTCACTATCCCACTTTCAAATTATTACAACACCAACGATGTTTCATTGAAAAGAAAATAAATAAAATCTAAGTAATTTCGTAGTAAAATAATAATATTTCTGCTTATAATCAATCAACTATGGATTGTGTAGACACCTAGCATAGGTTTCATATAATATAATAATTCTAGTATATGTTTTATTGATTAGAAGGTGGGATAGTGGCCACCCACCCACCCTACATATACAAAAGGACATTCATCACTATTACTGTTTGGATTTTCTGGAAACAACATAAAAATTACAATTTGAGTTATCAAGGCAATAAAGCCTAGTCTTTTAGCGTGTTTCAATGTATATGTAGGGTGGGTGGGTGGCCACTATCCCACCCTCCAATTTCTATAATACGCGCGATGGTTCCTTAAAAAATTAACTACAAATAAACGAAAATAATTACATAGTAATTTTTGTAGACATCTGGCGTAGGTTTCATATAATATAATAATTCTAGTGTATGTTTTACTGATTAGAAGGTGGGGTAGTGGCCACCCACCCACCCTACATATACAAAAGAACATTCATCACTATTACTGTTTGGATTTTCTGGAAACAACTCAAAATTACAATTTAAATTATCAAGACAATTAAATCTAGATTTTATTTTAAGTTTAATTGTATTTGTAGGGTGGGTGGGTGGCCACTATTCCACCCTCCAATTTTTATAATACGCACGATGGTTCCTTAAATAGTTAATAAAGAATACGAAAATAGTTACATAGTAAATCAATTACTTTTCATAATATAATTAACTAAATATTCTACAAAACTCTAGTGTATTACACATTGCTGGTTTAATAAAGTAAGTAACAATATTTCACCCTTTAATTATCATAATAAGAAAGGGTTGTTTATTTTAAAAAAATTGAACGAAGGAGAACATTTGCGTAATAATTAAATAACAAACTTTTTATGATTAAAATCTTTATCTAAAAATCTGGCGCTTATATTACTCTGATGGAGGGTGTGATAGTGGCCACCCACCCACCTTACATATTCAAATAACTTTCATCACCGTCACTGTGTTAATTTTCCCGAAAATATCATCAGAATTACAAATAATGTTATCATGAAAATAAAACCTAATATTTTAAGTTTATATTATTATTATTTTAAAACAAACGACTCTTTCACGAAATAACATCAATGAATATTATAACACAACATTTTATTTATTTTATTTTAATTAACCTGAACGTATTGCAATGTTGGTAACGTTTTAATGACGTAAAACTGCATTAAAAGCTTTTCTGGCTAACGAGTGTTTGTGAGAGCGGTTAATTGCATTATATTTACAACACGTGCGAATGTAAATTCCACCAGTTGCGAAGCGCACGCATTAATTTTAATTCCGCAAATTATTCAACACTATGCGGTCGTGAATGGCCATCGATTATCCGATTATGTCGAACTAATCAAATACAAGATCGTGCATTGATGGCGTATTAGGTTGCGTCGCCGGAACTGCCGGTTCACGCGATGATAATAAAGTTGGACGTTAATTTAATAACGGACTGGCACGAATATTCTCAATTCTGGAGAGTAAACAGTTTATTTGGTGTGCGACGGGGTTGGGTTGGTGTAGGAGGAAGATATCCAGGCGATCCGGGCACGTGCTGGCCGGGACCGCAACAGCTTCTGTACGTGATCGATAGTTCTTTATCCTTAAGACCTTTTATACTGATATGGAGTTAAAAGTTAATACTTAATTAACAATCTTTAATCGTATTAGTATCTGCGAATTTATTTAATAATTTAATGTTTTACAAATGGTGGATGTGCCGGGATGACAATTAATTAATTTCGCAATGAATTACTATTATTTGTAATTGTCGTTTTTAACTTATTGTTTGCTTTATAAATGGTGGATGCGCCGGGTTATATGTATTTTGAAAATAATTTACGTTTTAGATTTAAAATATACAAAAAATTATATAAATTTGCTATATGCATTTAAATAAAAAATAGACAAATATTTATTAACCCTTTAAGTTGTCTTTTCGTAATCATTGTAAATTTAAGAATATGATTGTGTAACGTTTTAACATCTTTTTCCTTTGTTCTAGGTGAGTACATTTTCTTAATTATGCTTTGGATGGATGTAGGTAAGAAATATTAAATAATTATAATATAGGATACAATTTTAACACATAATAATTAATCCAAACAATATTCTTAAGCTAAGCTCACGTAATTACGTTCTACATTACGTATTCAATTAATTACGGGACCCAATGTCCTTTTCGGCATCACCCAACTAGTTACTCTGAACTTTAACAAGATGCATCGTTTGGAAAGTCCGCTATACACCCACGCCGGGGTATTAATTATTAAACAGTCGTAAACAACCCCCCCGGGACAAGTAAGAGAGGGCGTTTATGCAATTTGCGGCTGCCGTCCGTTTTATCTTCGCACAATCGCACGAACAGTGGCGTTCGCCTCGTTTAATATCCTCATTACCTGGCAACTTTGGATTTACGATCGTGCCCGATGGCCCTTGGGCCTCGCACGTTTCTGCCAACGTTCGCGTATGCAACACACTCGAGTGTCCGACCATTAATTTCCCGCAGAGTGTTTCATTGTTTACCAAATTGAGACAATTTATCTACTTTACGGGTTAAGTTGACAGACAAGTGGAGGCCTTCTTGATTAAGTACCCCATAACTGCTTCAATATTATTAATTGTTAAATTAATCTACAACCATGGTTTATCAATAGAAAATAAAACATTACTCACTGTTTAATAGATTTAAAATTCGTTTCAATCTATGATTATCTAAATTATTATTTCCCTAGATCTTGAATATAATCAGTGTAATAGATTTCGCCTTAATGGTTTTTCGATAAATCTTTTTTTATTAATTACTTTTTTTCTGTAACTTACATTAATATTTTCTATAATTTCTATAATTTGAGATCGGTAGAGGATCTCAGTGTTTAATTAAAACGATGATTACTGCAGCATCCGAGTGGCGCGGCGACGGCTTCTTAAATCCATAATCCTGGACCGCAGTAGGGAATTTATCGCCTTTCCCGGGTTTAGTCGTAACAGTTTCCTCCCTCGCCACCGTGAATATCTCTATCCGTGTCGCTGCTTTCTCAGTCCTTCAGGACGGAATGAATGCACGTACACTAGAGACCTTGTATCGAGTTGTCCTCACTCCTCGCCACTTTTACGTGCACACCCTCATCCAGGCGTTTATTGTAATTGTTCACAAACAAGGAGGTTAAAGCAGTGGCGAATTTATTCAGTTCTCTAAATAGTTTTGCTTGGGGGTACTCCAAGGAACCATTATTATCTTTTATTAGTATTTTTTCATTTCCAGTGGTTGTCGTTGCTCTAACAATTTAATATTGTCAACAGTAGACTTTAGAAAATACATATATCCTTACCAAAAGTATAAAGAATACATTAATCATTACAAATATATGAGGGAAACTTGGTTTCATTGCGCGCGTATGCAACCTTGTTGAAAGGAAATTAACTTTTTGGGATATTACAATTTTATAAATTACATGATCTCCAATATTCTTAAGCTTCGATTCTTGGTATCCTACACAAAGACTACACGAAGTACTTCATAGAAGAGGTACACAGCATGATCTATGAATATAAAGAGGGAGATGATGATGATGACGAAAGTTATAGTTCCTAACACATTGTTTGTGTTTGTGGCCATTAAACCCCAGTAATTTGATTTTTTTCACTATAAACGAACAATAATAATAAAAATGTATGGCAGCGATGTTGTAGATCTTCATAGAGGAGCATATTATTAAGAAACGATAGATATAACAAACATTTCATCCCTGTTTTCGTCAAATGTTCTTCAGAATCTCCCATTAAAAGCTTATAATTTTGTTTAATGAAATTCGAATGGAATTCACAGATTGTTTGAAAATTTAAAAAGTCTGTTAGAAATAATTGCCTAATTAGGCTAAAACAATGACAAGGAATTAGATATATTTTTATATTATTAATGTAAGAAGCTTCTACTTCGTTAAACATGTTTGAATAATTAATAAAACACTTCAACTTTGTTTGTATGACACTGTATTTTTTATTATGTTGTCTAGTTTCTGCAATGGCAAGTGGAGTTGCCGAAACTAGTCAACATAATAAAAAATACAATGTTATACAAAATTGAAGTGTTTTATTAATTATATATATATCTTTATTTATCTTAATATTGGTGCACCACAATGGCCTATCCAGTAATTTGTTCTCTTCTGTATCTCTTGGTTTTTTCTTTTCGCTTCTATTTTCTTCTGTTCTCTTCTGCTTCCCTTTGTACTTTGATATTCTCCTTTGTTCTTTTTTGCTCTCTTCTATTTTATGCTGTGTAGTCTTTCTTTTGTTACTATAAACATTGTTTTCCATTCTCTATTCCAAGTTATCTTATGTCCTCTGCTGTTTTCTTTTCTTCTCTACTATTTTCTTCTGATTTCTTCTCTTCGTTCCTGTTTTCTTCTGTTCCTCTCTGATCTCTTCTGCTCCTATCTGTTCTCTTTTGTTTGTTTATGTTCACTTCTGTGCACTTCTGGTTTCAACTATTCTCCATTTTTCTACAAACTATACTTTAAAAACAGCGCATAGAGAAGATATAGTAAAACAAAAACAGATTACAGCGCACAAATATAAAGTACACCTTGTACATCAAAATCAAAGATAAAAGTAAATAATTATATATTCTATTTTCAGTTGTCTGTTTTATATCCTGTTCTATACTCTATTCTACTTTTTGTGTTCTCTGCTTTCTGACCTCTAAACACTGTTTTCTGTTCTTTATTCTCTGTTCTCCTCTGTTTACGTTTATTCTCTTCTGTCCACTTATGCAATCTTCTGTTTCCTTTTGTTATTTGATGTTCTCGTCTGTTCTCTTCTGCTGTCTTCTATTCTTTGTTGCGTAGTCTTACTTTTTTTTCTAAAAACACTATTTTCTATTCTCTATTTAAAGTTCTCTTCCGTATTCTTCTGTTCTCTACTATTTTCTTCTGATTTCTTCTGTTCGTTTATGTTTTTATCTGTACTGTACATTAAAAACAGTGTGCGTAAATATTAGCACACTTTATCTTTATACTCTGCTCGTATAACTCTGTTCTATATTCTTTGTACTATTTAAATATTAGTAATAATAAAGAAAGTACATCAAATATACATCTTATGTAGATTTCCTATACTCCCAATTTTTATTAGCTGTTGTTTGATTTGTGTCCTATGCTCTATGATTTATATTCCCTCTTTTATCTTCTTTCTACTCTGATCTTTAAAAACCCATTGTATTCTCGTCTTTATTCTATGCTCTATTCCATTTTCTTTCGTCTCTTTTGTCTCACGTATTCTCTTCTGTTCTTTTATGTTCTCCTCTTCCCTCTCTCCTGTTTTTTTCTGTTCGTTTGTGTCCTCCTCTTCCTTTTTCTATTGTCTTCTACTCTCTTATATTTTATGTTGTATATTCTTAAATTTGTCAATCTGTTTTCTATTCTCTAAACTTTGTTTTCTGTAATCTATTATATGTTCTCTTATGTCTTCGCTGTGCTCTTATAATATCTTTTGTTTTCCTGTGTTTCCTGCTGTTCTCATTTGCTCTTTTTGTTTCTCTTCTCATTAACTAAAAAGAAATACTAAAAATACTAATTTTTAAGGTGTATATTGTCTAATATATCCTCCCTATACACTATTTTTTTATTTATTAATAATGAATATAAAACATAGAACAAGAAAGAGCAGAAGATAAATAGAAGAGAACAGAACGAAACAGAAGAGAACAGAAGAGATTATAAGCAAACAGAAGAGAACAAAAGTGAACAGTATTTATAGACCAGAGATCAGAGAAAATAAAAAGGACAATTATTTTCTCTAATCTCTGGTCTATAAATACTGTTCACTGTTGTCTGTTCACTTTTGTTCTCTTCTGTTTGCTTATAATCTCTTCCGTTCTCTTCTGTTTTGTACTGTTCTCTTCTATTGATCTTCTGCTCTTTTTTGTTCTATGTCTTATATTCTATTTTTTATTTCTCTATTCTTTGATCTCTGAGCACACTTTTCGGTTCTCTATTCTCTGTTCTCTTCTAATCTCTTTTATTCTCTTGTGTTCCTTGCTGTTTCCCTCTGCTTTTTTCTCCTTTCCACTGATTTTGTTCTCTTCTGTTTGGTACTCTCTGTACTCTTCTTTCTTCTTCTGTCTATATTCTCTGTTTTGTTTTCACGTTTCTCTGCACAATGTTTTGTTCTCAATTCCATGTTTGCTTATGTTTTTTTCTGTTTCCTTTTTTCTCTTCTGAAAAAGCAAAAAAGAATAGATGAGAGAAGAATAGAGCAGAAAAGAAGGTCTCTTTTTCTAACATCTATTCTTTTTTGCTTTCCTCAGTTCTCTTCTGTTCACTTCTGCTCTCTTCTGATTTCTTCTATTCTTTACTTTCTTTCCTATTTTGTAAAATTTTTCTTTGGTCTCTAAGAACCGAAAATAACGAAATGGAACATAACAAAAGTTTTATTTCTCCCAGTTTGAAAAATTTGCTTCTAACAATAAAGTAGCAGAACAAGTATCGATTATATCTCTATTATTGGTTCACATTTGTTCTCTTTTGATTTCTTATACCCTCTTCTGTTTTCTTTTGCTCTTTTCTGTTCTCCTGTGTATATATTTTGCTCTCTTCTGCTCTTTTTTATTTCTTTATTCTTTGATCTCTGTGCACACTTTTTTGTTCTCCATTTTTTGTTCTCTTTTATTCTCTTGTGTTCCCTGCTGTTCCCCTCTGCTCTTTTCACCTATCCTCTGATTTTTCTGGTTTCTTCTGTTCTCTTCTGTTTGGTACTCTCTGTACTCTTCTTTTCTCTTCTGTCTATATTCTCTGTTTTGTTTCCATGTTACTCTGCACAATGTTTTGTTCTCAATTCCATGTTCGCTTATGTTCTCTTCTGTTTTCTTTTTTCTCTTCTGAAAAAGCAAAAAAGAATAGATGAGAGAAGAATAGAACAGAAAAGAAGGTCTATTTTTCTTTCATCTACTCTCTTTTGCTTTTCTCAGTTCTCTTCTGTACTTTTCTGTTCTCTTCTGTTCACTTCTGCTCTCTTCTGATTTCTTCTGTTCTTTCCTGTACTCTTCTACTTTCTTTCCTATTATGTAAAATTTTTCTTTATGTTTTTCTTTGGTCTCTAAGGATCGAAAATAAAGAAATGGAACATAACAAAAGTTTTATTTCTCCCAATTTGAAAAATTTGCTTCCAAAAATGAAGTAGCAGAACAAGTATCGATTATATCTTTATTATTTGTTCACATTTGTTCTCTTCTGTCCTCATCTGCTTTCTTATACTCTCTTCTGTTCTTTTCTGTGTATATCTTTTGCTCTTTTCTGTTCTATGTTTTATATTCTATCGTTTATTTCTCTGTTGTCTTATCTCTGAACAAAGTTTTCTGTTCTTTATTCTTTGTTGTCTTGGGTTTTTTTTTCTGTTAAACTCTTTACTCTTCTATCCTTTTCTGTCCTCTATTCGGTTCTATATTCTCTCTTTTATTTAATTTCTCTGTTCTCTGATCTCTGAATATTTTTCTGTTATCTATACCCTGTCCTCTTATGTTCTCTTCTGTTTTCTTCTGTTCTCTTGTCTTCTGCTCGATTCTGTTCTCTTTTGTACTCCATTGTTCACTGTTTTGTTTTCATGTTCCTCTGCTCTATTTTTTCTCTTTTCAGTTCTTTTCTGTTCTTTTCTGTTCTCTTCTGCTTTCTTCTGTTTTTTTTTCTGTTCTTTGCTGTTATGTTCTGCTCTCCTGTCTTCTATGTTTTATATTTTTTCCTTTGTGTCTTTGTTCTCTGATCTCTGAAGACTGTTTTCTGGTTTTCTTCTGTTCTATACTATTTTCTTATCTTTGTTATTTCTGTTATCTTTTGTTCTCTTCTATTCCTATCTGTTCTTCACTGTGTTCCACTGTACTCAATTTTTCTATAGTCTGCACTTTTAAAATCGCATACAGAGAAGATATAATAAGAAATACATTACAGGTTATAAATATAAAGTACACTACGATTTTTACTCTTCACATCCACGATAACTTTAATTGATAATCGTTGATTATAACAATAAAACCCTTTATGTAATTGGCTAGGCCATAATCGTCAGCGGCAATGATTACAAACTTCTTTCGGCCATATCATAAAGAAATGGACACCAACGACATGACGTCTCAACAAGACGGCGCTACGTGCCATACAACTCAAGCCACAGTGAACGATTTAAGGGCATGGTCATCTTACGTGTAGGTGATGTGAACTGGCCACTGAGATCGTGCGTTGTAACGTAAATTTTAAATACTTATGATGGGTGGGTGGATATCCGCTACACAACTCTACAGCAAATAATCCGCAAACAGGGATTATGCAATAAGAATTAACATTAAAACGAATATTTATGTTTCTGCTTTAATATATTTTATTTAATGTCTGCTAACTGTTTTGCTAATGCACGTAATTTATTCACCGGATCATCCCTTTCGCGTGGCATACTCGCCCTTTACAACGCCACTGATAAAAGGCAAAACTGCACTTTGCTCCAGTGTCTATTTTGTTTTTTTATTCGCGCGGCGCACACAGTTTTACCCTGCCTCCACCCAGATTGCATTTTCCGTCCGCCCTTTTAAGGGAAACTGCGTACGTACTCCGTGGGAGGAACAAAGTGATTCCGTGTGCTGAATCTAATAGGGAAAAAGCCCTAGTTCGCATAGTCGATAACGCGATTATCAGTTCCAGTAATTACACCGCACACGACTTGTGGGTGTTTGATTAATGAGTTTATCTAAATTGCCGATTTCGGTGCGATAACCAACATATGTCCGCCGGGCTTAACAGATAGTAAATGTGTAAATGCACCAAATAATATAAATAAATTATATGAAGGCTAACACACTAACAAATATGTTGATAGAGATTTTGTATACATATAATAATTATAAACTTCTGTAAATATTTAAACGTTATCTTGGAATAATCTTCACGTCCTGTAATTTATTGATTACGGGCGTGATTCTAATCACGAAACAATTCCTTGTGAATTAAAGGCAGACGAATCTGTGCGTAATTAGCGTTGTAAGGCTCGTAGGTCGGCGTAAATATTTAATCACTCGCAGCAAACAATAATTACGCGAAACTTAATAACCCGGCACACAATGATACTGATTACGGCGCGGCGGCGACATATTTGCATAGTTAACAACAATCCGTCGGCGGATGAATTAATTTCGACAGCCGATGGCAATTGAACGCGAGACGCGGAATTAATTACGATTTACCGCGTTTCGCAATGTTCTTCTCGCCCTTTTTGTCGTCGAAAACGACAGATTCGACGATTCTACATCGCGTGAGTTTATTTTCGTAAATTGGTTTGTATTAAATATACAAATTCAATGATAATATTTTAAATTGTTGGTTGATAAAACCTAATAAAATGCATAAATTGTAATAAAAAATAGTTACGATAATAATGGTAATAGATTAGTAAGGGGTTGATACAAAAGTAACGCTTTAGAGGAACAAGATTTGAATACGAGTGACAATAAAAGATTGTCAAAAAACTACTGCAAAAGAAAGACCATGAGGGGCTCCAGTGAACGAGTCTCATTCGGTATATAAAAATAACCTCTCTCCTTTGGAAGTAGAAAAAATGGAAATTTCTAAAACACTAAAAGAGAAATTCTTGCAATTGGAGAGATAAAATTAGATACAACCACTTAACATGTCTAGAGAGAACAGGGTATAGAGAACAAAAAACATTGTTAAGAGATTAGAAAATAAAGTATACAAAAAAACGGATTATGAAAGATGAAACAAAGGAAATAAAACAAACAATAAATAGAGAACACAGAACATTTTTGTAGACCGTACTCTCTTTATATTATTACTATGATTTTCAACTACTTCCCGCATACGCCCGAGATATCTTAGACACAAGCATATTACTTTGTTAAAACTGCGCTAGTATAATATATAATTATATATTTATTGAGGTACGTCAACAGTATGCTACTGTAATAGTATACAATTTGACGAAAAGTTTGTTTTTTTTCTCAATAGTTATTTCTATTCATAAAAAAGTTTTATATTGACAGATAACTTTGTTTGTTGTAGAAAGAATACTTGTGTAAGTAGGGAATGTTTTTTTCGTTTCAAGAATAGTGATTTCAGCGTTGAAGTCTGAATAGCCAAAATAATCATAATGAATAATTAAAATTCGAGTCTAACTCAATTGAAGCTTACAGAATCATTAGAAGTCACTTATTAAGCAGTCTTAGCACGATTTAAATTGAAATGATTGTAAAGAAAGGTAATTAGGGGCCTTATGAACTGAAACCGAGAGACAAGTTAGTTCACTTAATACCCCAATATAATATATAATTTATTGGGGTAGGTAAAGAGTACGCTAGAAAAAAGTATATAATTTATTGAGGTAGGAAAAGAGTGCGCTACTATAATAGTATACAATTTGGCGAAAAGTTATTATTTTACTTCTGTTTATTTTCAAATATAGTTTTAGATTGTAAAAAAGTCTCATAATGATAGATAATTTACGTTGTTGTACAATACTCGTGCAAGTTTGTAATGACAATTTTTCAACTGTTAAATCATGTAGGGAATGGTTTTTACGTGTAATTACAGCCTTGGAGGTAAGCCTCTCTTTGAACAACCAAAATAATTGTAATGAGCGATAAAGATCCGAGTCACACTCAATAAAAAGCTTACAGAAATGTTAGAAGTTTCATAAAGAGCAGTTTTTGTACGATTAAAATCAATGGAGATGATTGTAAATGGAAGCAATTGAGTGTCTTAATAACTGAAATGATTTTTCTCGTGTAAACAGCTAATTTAAAAGAAACAGAGCAAGAGTTTTTTAGATTAAACTGTAACTTAGAATCAAATGTTGATAGTTTATTACAACCACAAAAAAATAATTCTACAACGCTCGGTCAAAGTCGCAAAAATTGTAAATATATATTTGAAAACGCTCGAGTGAGATATATATTCACATTTGTCGTGTTTTACGAACATTGCTTCTTCTGATCACTGGTTGTTCCGACAGATGCAATACGTTTTGATAGCTCACCGTTTGACTTCCTTTGCAGAAATCGAAATTCACTTGCCAAACACTTTTTCGAGACGGATTTCGAAAATTACCTAAAAGGCGAAAAGAAGTAAAGACTGTAACCAGCGATAAAAATCGCTTTGATTAATATATTAATTTAGTTCTGAAATAAATGCATTTGCATTATTTGATCACAAGAAACGACCAAATTTATTTATACTAATAAAATAAGAAATTTTATTTTTTCAAAACATTATAATGTTTTTATAATAAAATCCTTTTTTAGAAAACTTGTTGTTTATATTGTTATAATTAAAGGGTTTATGTTTATATTTATATTTATTTGTTTTAATTCTGTGCCAAATAAATAGCCTAACCCATACAAAAATACATAAATAATTTTAATAACAAAATTGAACAGTGGTCGCCCTTCCACCATACGTATTATTATAGGAAACTAAGGTTGAAATAGTATTTAAAAATAAATAAATTTGTAGAATAGATGAGTGGCCTTTAAACTCCACCCCCTCTCTTCATCAGCAAAATATGTGTTAGTGTATCATTAAATAAATTCTTAAAGTCTGAAAAATGTTTTCATTTCAACTTACACAATTGTCCTTTTAAATATAAATTTATTTAGTAATTATCTCTTGTTTGTACTGTTATAATTCAAGGGTCGATAGAGGACACCCACCCACCCTACATACACATATAACATTGTTTTAAAATTCTGTATTTACATCGACACTAATACTGTTGTAATTTCAATAAAATTGAAGTTGTTACAGTCTTCGAAGTTATTTTGTATATGTAGGGTGGGTAGGTGGCCTCTATCCAACCCTCCAATCAATAGTGCATACTCTCTTAATTTATTTAAAAAAAGTTTAGTCATAAAAGAAACTATTTAGTATTAATAATATGGATAAATTCTAACCCACCCTCCAATCTTTAAACAAACTGCCTAATTTTACTAATTAATTGCTTGATTATTAGAAAATTCATATTTAAAACTTTAAGCAAATACGCATCTTTTGTATAATTCTTTTCTGCAAATTAGTGTTTATATTGTGATAATTGGAGGGTACGATAGTGGCCACCCACCCACCCTACATATGTTTTGAAACTTCAGTTAAGACACTGTCTTTGATATTTTGAACTTCAACAGTAACATTAATGTAATTTTATTCTGAACAATAAACGAGTGTAGTGATAGAAGTAGAATGTATATGTAGGGTGGGTGGCCTCTAACCCACCCTCCATTAGTGTTTATAATGTGATAATTAGAGGGTAGGATAGTAGCCACCCACCCACTCTACATATGTTTTGAAATTTCAGTTAAAACAATATCTTTGGATTTGTGAACATCAACAGTAACATTGGTGTAATTTTTTTCTGAAAAATAAACAAGTGTAGTAATAGAAGTAAAATGTTTTTGTAGGGTGGGTGGGTGGCCTCTAATCCACCCTCCAATTTTTAATCATCTTCCTAAATTTACTGATTAATTGCTTGATTATTAGAAAATTCATATTTAAAACTTTAAGCAAATACGCATCTTTTGTATAATTCTTTTCTGCAAATTAGTGTTTATATTGTGATAATTGGAGGGTAGGATAGTGGACACCCACCCACCCTACATATGTTTTGAAACTTCAGTTAAGACACTGTCATTGGAATTGTGAACTTCAACTGTAACATTGATGTAATTTTTCACTGAAAAATAAACGAGGGTAGTGATAGAAGTAAAATGTTTTTGTAGGGCGGGAGGGTGGCCTCTAATCCACCCTCCAATCATTAAACATACTTCCTAATTTTAATATTTAATTGCTCACTTATTATAAAATTTGTATTTAAGCATATATGTCGCTTTGGTGTATTTTTTTCTTTTAATTAGTGTTTTTTTATGATAATTGGAGGGTGGAATAGTGGCCAGCCACTTACCTTCCATTAAAAACTCCCTCTACCACACACCATCCTCCTTCGCCGGTCTTCTTTTATAGCTCCTTTATTATCTTCCTCTAATTCTTGTTCACATACACCATTTCCTCACTTCTCCTATGCTTTCACTTCCAGTATCTTACCCACCCCACGCATCCTTCCCTCTTTATAAACTCTCCCACTAGCACCCCATCCTTTCATTTCCCATCTAAAATCCTCCGCTAACCAACCTCTGTCATCTTTCTATTCCTCCTTAATCATTCATGTTTTTCCTAATTCCAATATGTATTTCCCTTCTATCCATTCTTCTAAGTCCCAGTGCCTCCTTTAGTTTTACTATTTATCCCCGCAACGTTCTAAACTCTTTTTGTTAAAACCCCCTCTCTCCTGTGGCTCCCTTCTTTTCCCTGTCTCCTCATTTCTGCTTCTTTTACCTCTAATTGCTTTTTGTTTCTATCAGACCTTTATAAACTCTACATCTTTTCATCCATTAATAGTTTCTGATACCTCATCCTCGATGTGCATTAACTTGTCCTATTCCATTTGTTCTGTCTTATGTTATTTTGAATTCTCTCCCTTTTATTGTTAATTTATCATCAATATGAATTGTCCTTGGCGTTTTATTAATTTGCTTCTTAAATTTCAATTTCATCAACCTTTTCATGAATGATTTTCTCATTTACCTCATGGTGAAATATTGTGGAATAATAGGTAATTGATTAAAACACTTGGTTTGTTACACTAAATTTTATATTCACTCGACTAGTTTCGCTTTTTACAGCATTTTCAAGAGTAACTATTAGAAGAAAACCGGCGATGTTTATATATTCAGGTAATAAGTGATTCAAGAATTGGGGAAGACCAAATCTCTTCATGTCGTTAACGATAGTGAATATAAAATTTAGTGAAACAAACCAAGTGTTTTAATCAATTACCTATTATTCATCAACATTTCTCCTGACTTCATCACCGTCCGAACAGAAGTTCTCCTTCCTTCATCACCACGTTTTTATCTCCACCTCCACTTTCAGGAATATCCTGGAAGTCTTTCACCTTCTATTAAAATGTTATCATTTTAATATCTTGTATTTCTTTCTCATTAACTGAATAGTTGAGGCTGTTAGTTGTAGAAAGTTCATATACTTATTCACTTTGATAACTTTTCGTAAAAGTGTTGTTTCTCATTTATCAATTGATGAAACATTATGATAATGAAAGGTAGTTGCTTAAAAATTCACTTGGTTCTTTCACTTTATAAACACGAATTTTTAATCTAAATTTTTTTCAGTTGTATCTTTTTTATCCTCTAATCCCTTTATCTTTCCCAAAAAGTCACCATCTCCTCTCTACACATCTCTTTCATCTTTTCTCGTCTTCTCCATCTCCTCTTTTCACACCTCCTTATCTCTTCTAATCCCCCTTATTATCATGTCTAACAATTCCCTACAGTTTCCGTTGCGCCCACTCTTTTCTTTTCTATCCCTTTGCATTTCCCCTTCTCTTAGAAAATTTTATTCGTCAAATTGTCAATTTTACACCGTTATGCTAGCGTACTCTTGACCTACCCTAATACATTATATATTACACTAGCGTACTCCTGACCTACCCTAACGAATTATATAGTAACCCAGGTCAAGAGTACGCTAGGTTATTGTACGTTTATTGTTTTTATTGTGCATGTCACGGGAATTCTAAGCTAAGGTATTATTTATTGGGATAGGTCAAGAGAACGCTAAGTTAATAAAAAAATAATTAGATGTTCTCTTTTAAAAAATAATTTGAAAATTAAATAAATAATTATTTTCCCAATAAAAGTAGTTAAAACTTATCAAAAAATAAAAATAAAACTTAAGGCACTATAAACGATAAAAAATTATAATAATAATTAATTTATACAAGAATTATAAATTATAATTAGGAGGAAAGTAGAATGATTCCAGAATTGCCATTTTTGCAGGTTTAAAAATGGCATTGCAACATATAACCGACCTAGTGAAAACAGATTTTAATTAATTATTCCCTACTAATATAAATTAATTTAAAATATATTGCAGTTAAATAAACAGAGTTTTGTTATTCAAATAATAGTTTATATAATAATATGTATACAAGCTTACTTGACCTGATTTATAAGCTTTGTTTTGAATACGATTTCCTGCAGTGTAACGAAATGCGACATGTCATACATTATCCGTTCTATGCTGAATTCTGTGTTTGATTTCCACGTCGTACGCAGATATATATACGTAGTGTGTTCATTACAACAAAAAAACATATTCGTTTAGAATTTACTGCAAGAAAACATTTTTGTCCGTACTATTTTATATAGAAATTTTTGTAATTAAAGTTATTGCAAACCAAGACGCGATCAGTAATTAAAGCTAATATGTATATGTGGATGGGTGGACTCTGTCCATCCACATCATCAAAAATTATTTGAAATATTAGTATGAATACATCAATTAAAAAATGCAATTATTTTTTGTTTGTTTACAGTTTATAACTTCTAACTAAAAACCTTGATTAATCATTAAAATTAGGAAGTATTTTTAAAGATTGGAGGGTGGATTAGAGGTCACCCACCCACGCTACAAAAACATTTTACTTCTATCACTACACAGGTTTATTTTTCAGAGATAAATTACATCAATATTACTGTTGATTTTCACAATTCCAAAGACAGTGTTTTAACTGAAGTTTCAAAACATATGTAGGGTGGGTGGGCTTCCACTAATATAAATTTACTTTAATAATCAAGCAATTAATTAGTAAATTTTGGAAGAATGTTTAAAATTTGGATGGTAGGTTAAAGTACACCCACCCACCCTACATATATATTCTACTTCTATCACTACACTCCTTTATTTTTCAGAGAAAAATTACATCAATGTTACTGTTGATGTTCACAAATCCAAAGACATTGTTTTAACTCAAATTTTAAAACATATGTAGGGTGGGTGGGTGACCACTATTCTAACCTCCAATTATCATAATATAAGCACTAATTCGCAGAAAAGAATTATACAGAAGAGACGTATTTGCTTAAAGTTTTAAATATAAATATTATAATAAGCAAGCAACTAAACATTAAAATTTGGAAGTATGTTTAATGATTGAAGGGTGGGTTAGAGGCCACCCACCCACCCTACATATACATTTTACTTCTATCACTGACACGCGTTTATTGTTCTGAATAAAATTACATCAATGTTACTGTTGAAGTTCACAATTCCAAAAACAGTGTTTTAACTGGAGTTTCAAAACATATGTAGGGTGGGTGGGTGGCCACTGTCCTACCCTTCAATTATCCAATTATCAGAATATAAACACTAATTTACTGAAAAAAATTATACAAAAGAGGCGTATTTGTTTAAAATTTAAAATATAAATGTATTTTAATAATCAAGCAATTAATGAGTAAATTTAGGAAGAATGTTTAAAAATTGGAGAGTGAGTTAGAGAACACCCACCCACCCACATATACATTCTACTTCTATCACTACACTCGTTTATTTTTCAGAGAAAAATTACATCAATGTTAGTGTTGATGTTTTTTTTTTTTTTGGGGGTGATTTGACTTAGGCGTTAGCCGTTCAGTCACGACCGGGTTATTATATAAGTCAGAATGATATTATTGAAGTTTTACCAATTTTAGGATATTATTATCTTTTACAGAAGTGATTACAAAAACTTATTCTCTATGGTAATGAGTGATATTACACATTTGGATTACAAGATAGGAGTAGGTGGTCGATGAAGGCCGTCATGACACTTAGGTAACTACAAGACAGGAGGGGGCCCTTGGAGAACATATAACAGTAGAGACATGTTGTTAATGAAGTGCTTAAATTTTAATTTCTGTTTCTATAAAGAATTAGACCAACGCGACATTAACTTCTCTTTTATTCAATGCTAACAAATGTGTTAAATTCACAGGAAAGTTTGTAAACTCTTTTAATTTGTGAATTAAATGTTTTGTTTCATTTTTATTTCGTTCACATTCAAAAACAATGTGATTTATTGAACCTTCGAGTCCACATAGGCACAGTGGGTCTTCTTTAAGTCCAATTTTATACAAGTGTTTTGGGAAGGTGCCATGATTAATTTTAAGTCTAGTGATAGTAACGGAGAAGCGTCGAGGATAATTTTCAGTTATGTGGGGGGAGTAGTTTGGTAGGGCGGGGTAAAGGGATTTATAATGCGTGGGTTTCATTTGCATCCATTGTAGTTCCCATTGATGTTTTGCATCTTTTTTCAGTTCTGAGATTAAATCTGAAGCTGGATAAGGTTTATCTTCATGTAAAAGCGTTCCATTAATAATGTTATTTCCAGCTAACCTCGCTAAGTCGTCAGCATGTTCATTGCCCAATATGCCGGAATGACTTTTGGCCCATATAAAGTCTACATTATAATTGTTATCTATACTTTCAAGTTTGTATACCATATTTTTAATGGAAGTTATTAAATAATTTGATTTCAATGCTTTAATATTTTTACTGGAAATTGCTTTCAATACTGACTGCGAATCTGATATTATTACAATTTTCTCAGTTTTTGTGTTATAAGCCCAGGTAAGTGCATCTAATATTGCAAGACCCTCGGCAGTAAATATAGAGGCATTCTTGTTGATTGTATTGCTGTATGCAATTTGTAGGGTAGGGATAAAGAACGAGTATCCTACTCCTTCTGTGGTTTTAGATCCGTCCGTGAATATTAATGTTCTGTCGGAGAATTTGGATTGAATAACGTTTTTAAAAATCGAATTGTTACAAGATCCATCATATTTGGGAAAAAATGGCGTAATATTGAGAAGGTATAAATCATAATCATATTGAAAATGATAGTTTTTGTCGGTTTTCATATACCCTGAAAAATCATGTGTATGGATGAAGGCATCAACTAGAGGGGGCGTATTTTTCTTATTCCAAAAAGCATTTGTCAATATATTTGATGTTAACGAAGCCAGTGGATTTAAAATATGCCATGTTTGAAACTCTCTATATTTTAATATGGTTTTATTGGCCAAAAAGCTTCTTCTTATATGTAAAGGGGGTTCCTGACATTCGGCTAATACAGCATTAATCGGTGATGAAATCATAGCACCAATAGCTATTCTTAGGGCCTTTAGTTGAACCTTGTATATTTTTCCCAACCAAGTTTTACATGCCATACCGTATACTGAGGAACCATAATCGATTATGGATTTCATGTAAGCCTTATAAAAAAGCAGCGCTGTAGATGGATCAGCGCCCCAATTCATTTTGCAAACGGTTCGAATAATGTTAATCGCTCTTTCACATCTTCCTACAATGTATTCTATATGTTTTTTCCATAATAGTTTTCTATCTATTATAATTCCAAGATATTTGTATTGTTGCTGTATAGGAACATTTATTCCACATAGAGTGATGTTATTTCTATGGGTGTCTTGGTGTCTCGAATATAAAACGATTGCAGATTTTTGCACAGAGATGGAGAATCCATTCTGAAAAGTCCAGTTTTTAAATTTTTTCATAATGTTTCTACAAGTTTGAAAAGATTTTTCTAGAGTTTTGCATTCAACATGAATTACAAAATCATCAGCATATTGAATACACTTCGGATTTCCGGAAATTAGATTATGTAAATCAGTTGTGTATATGTTGAAAAGTAGGGGGGATAAAACAGAACCTTGAGGAAGTCCAACAGATGTTATTCGAGGGCCTATTAATTTACCGTCAGTGTCCAGCGTATATACCTCTCGGTCTTCAAACAGTGCAATGATATTTATGGCGACCTTATCAGGTATTCCTAGGTTTGTAATTTTATTTTGAAGTATGTTTAGATCCACACTATCATATGCCCCTTTCAAGTCGATAAATATGCAGGGATGGTATAAGTTTTTCGAAAGAGTATTCTGGATGTTAGTAACAAGGTCATTAATGGCATCGAGGGTTCCGGTATTGTGTCGGAAACCATATTGCCGTATAGGTAATTTATTATGATGTTCCAACCACCATTCTAGTCTTCGTTTTATCATCCGCTCGAACACTTTAGCTATACACGTTAGTAGGGATATGGGTCTATACGATGCGACTTCTTCTTTCTTCTGTCCTGGTTTAAGAATAGGAATTGCTACTACCTTCTTAAATTCTTTATAGTAAGTCATATTATTCCACCAGTTGTTATAAATATTGAGGAGGTATTTTTTGGCATTCTCTGGTAGTTGTCTGAGCATATCATATGTTATTCCGTCTATTCCAGGGGCAGTGTTTGGGGCATTTTTAATGGATATTTGTAACTCGGTTATATTAAATGGAGTTGTTAGAAAATGGTGGGAATGAGGTTCTGTAAAGGGAGGAAACCGCAATGGAACTGATAGTGGGATAATATTTTCAAGAAAGGAATAAGGAATATGGGATGGGATGATTGAAGTGTCTGTGTTTTTTCCAGATATTTTTCTAACTTCCTTCCAAACTTTTTTTATAGGTGTATTTTTATTCAAATTACAACAAAAATTAATCCAAGATTGCCTTGCACTTCGTTTATACATTTTTTTTGCCTCTGCTGCTGCTTTCTTTGCCTCCATAAAATTATCATAATTTGAGTTTGTTTTATAATCTTTTAAAGCAGATCTACGTTTATTTAAGGCTGCCTTGCAATTTTCATTCCACCAGGGAGGTTTCTTATTATACTTGCAGTGCTTTATTTGTGGAATATGTTGGTTTGCGCTCTATTCTATCGCTGTTGTTAGAAAATACGGTCCACAAGGGCTATCATGAATACTTTCCATGGTTCGTTGTATAGTATTAGAGTATTCGCACCAGTCTGCTCTGTTCGTTTGCCATCTTATTGTTGTTTTTCTTCTGAATTGTCTATTAACCTCACCATTTACAGTTATTATCATAGGAAAGTGATCTGAGCCTAGTGTATCTTCTAGTATCTTCCATTCTATATTAGTAGAGATAGGTGCAGACGATATGGTTATATCTACTACAGATTTACGTTGACCTGGTGAAACAAGGCGAGTGCCTTCTCCTGTGTTCAGTACTGTTAAATATAAATTATTTATGGCATCTGACAAGGCAACACCTTAGTTGTTGTTGTATAGTGAGCCCCATAGTGCATGTTGTGCGTTAAAGTCACCAGCTAATGCAGGATTGACTGGCTGGTAGCAGTAAATTGCTCCAGTCTGTAACTGTTGTCGTTATATGAGGGGGTTTATATATTGCTAACAAATTTACTGGGTTTTTATAGTAACTGTGATACCACAACATTCAATTCCATTATTGGAATTGGTGTCTATGTGCCACTCTTTGAAAACAATTGTGTTGCGGATAATTATCATGACTCCCCCTTTACCATCATAACGATCTTTCCTTATTGTGCTATATCCATTAATTGAAAAACTAGTGCTTGGTTTTAACCATGTTTCTGATATCATAGCGATATCAATGTTGGTATTGCTGAGAAATTGACTTACTATAAGCTTATTCGCTGTTATAGATCTGGCATTCCATTGCATAATTTTCATCTGTTTCATTTGAGTTATGATTATTTATTAAATGTGAAATAAGATGCTCAATATTTAATTCCAAGTCACTCTCGAAATCTTGTTTTTGTGTTACTTGTGGATTTTCCAGAATAGACCTAACTACGGTTGAGATGCTTTCTACAAATTCGCCTTTATGTTTCAGTAATTCTCTGTATGAATTAAGGAGTATGGAAGTCGATGGAGAGGTACTATTACTATCACTTTTACGTTTTTTCTTTACATTTGATTTATTTGGGGAGTTTGATCTTTGTTTCATTTCATTTTGTTTAGGGAAACTTCTTCGATATTCCCGTACACCACTTTGTTTATTATTTATATTAGAGGGAATATTTGTATTGTGATTAGTTGGTACAGAAATATTAGGGAAGTCTGACGTATTGGACAGAACATAAAAACGATTATTTGATACAATATTATTGAAAGCTGCCGGGTTCTTTGATATTTGTTCACACTCTTTAAATGATAGATTAGTTTCGGCCATCATTTTTTTAATTTTTTTTGCGAAATGTAGGTAGGACAATCTTTACTTGTTGAATTATGTGCGTCCGTTTTACAATTAATACAATATGGCTTAGTTTGTGCACAATTATCTTCATGAGGTAAGGCGCAGTTTTTACAAACTTCTATACTACAATTACATTGCCTACTCGTGTGTCCATAGCGTAAACATTTGTAGCATTGGATCACTGGTTGTATATATATTTCAACCGGGAAATTTACATAATTAATTTTTACGCTAGTGGGTAATTTTAATCCTGCAAATGTAAGCAATATTGTTTGGCGCGGAATGTATTTAATACCTTCAGTTTCCGACAAAAACTTCCTAGTAAAACGATGAACATTTAAAACTTCAATGTTCGATTCAATATTATTGAATATATAATTTTCATCAAAATTTGTATCTACAAATCGAATCAATCCTTTTTTCTCAGTCATATGACGAGGAATATATGCAATCATATTATTAACGGCAAATATATTATCTTCAACTAATTTATTTGCAGCCGCGGCGTCAGTTAAAACTACCTTGACGCGGTTTTTCCCTACGCGAGCAATTTCTACAATATGATTTTTATATTCATTATTATGATACAAAATTGAACCTAATTTAAGAGGATGTAAATTACTTAAATTTTTGTCTTTATGTTCAACATAAACTACATACGACCCGTACGAAATATTATTTTTATATTTGATAGTATAATCACTGCGCTTGACATTGGATTGATTGTTTTTACCTGCGGTTTCTGGGCTATTTATAGAATTGTTGGAACAATCCATCTCTTTATCTTCATTATCATTGTTATTAGTAACATTAGTACCTAATGCTCTAATTAAATTATAAATGTGATGTGTAATTAAGATCCCTCGTGTCCGTCATTTCGGACCGAAGTAAAAATAAAAATCATAAATACCGGCGCACAAGCGCCGTGCGTATTTTTAAACTCTCTATTACTGAAAGTAATTATTAAACCAATGTTAAATGATAATAATGGTTTATAGAAATAAGTAATAATTAACTATAGATATCGCTCACAACGTCCGGATCACTATTGGAGATGCACACACGTGTTCACTCTGCTATTGTTCGCGCGGAACTAGTGTTGATGTTCACAATTCCAAAGACAGTGTTTTAACATTAAAGATTTAAAACATATGTATCCAACTTTTCAATTAAGAAAATATTAACACTAATTCCCAGAAAAGAATTATGCAAAAGAGACGTATTTGCTTAAAATTTTAAATATTAATTTTCTAATAATCAAGCAATTAATCAAATTCAGTAAAATTAGGAAGAATGTTTAAAAATTGGAGGGTGGGTTAGAGGCCACCCACCCACCCTACATAAACATTTTACTTATATCACTACACTAGTTTATTGTTTAGAATAAAATTACGTTAATGTTACTGTTGAAGTTCTCAATTTCAAAGAAAGTGTTTTAATTGAAGTTTCAAAACATATGTAAACAAACAATATAAACACTAATTCGCAGAAAAGAAATATACAAAAGAAACGTATTTGCTTAAAGTTTTAAATATAAATTTTCCAATAATCATGCAAGTAAAATTAGGAAGAATGTTTAAAGATTGGAGGGTTGATTAGAGGCCACCCACCCACCCTACATAAATATTTTATTTTGAAAACTGACACTCGTTTATTGTTCAGAATAAAATTACATCAATGTAACTGTTGACGTTCACAAGTTTAAACACAATAGGAGGGATAAATGAAAAAGGGACAGAGATACATTGGAAGTCTCGAAATAAATATGTACATGCAGAAGGAAAGGGGATGCAGGAGTGGTAGATACTAAACACATGTACGAAAGAAAATTGGGACAAAAATAACTCACATAGGGCCGAATAGTGATAGATTACTTGTCTGTGAGTGGAGGTGACAAGAGATAGATAAAAGGGATGTAGGTGAAGGATGTGGTAAGCTCAGACTATTGACCACTTAAGATAGGAATTAAGATCAGGAAAAGGACATGATGAAGAACGTAGAAAATGCGATGAGATAGATGAAAGAGGAACTTTGGAAGGTTTATTGAGAGGAGGTGAGATTAATAGAAGGTTTAGAGGAGGCCAATATGAGTTGTATCAGGAGAAGGGCGGTTTGATGAAGAGTGCAAAGGGGTGAAGACAAAGGTAAAGAGTACAGAGGCAAAATGGGATTGAGAGAAGGATTTGGGAAGCAAAGAAAAGGTATGCGAGGAGAAAAAGAAAAAGAGAGCTGGAAAAGAAGATACAGAAAGTAAAAACGTGTTAAAACGAGCCGGAAATGTCAAGAATATTAAAAATAAGGAAAGATGATGAAGCTAGAAAATTGGCTGAGAAATGTAGAAAAAAGATCTTGAAGCCAAGAGGTGCAGGAAGAGAAGGAGCAGTGGGAAGAGGTGATATACTTCACAGAGAAGGAAGTGGAGGAAGCTTTTGAAGAGTAAAAAAGATGGAAATGACGAAGTCCGATGGATCTGGAGGGCTTATAATCGTTATTTCAGATTCTACCTAAAGATTTTTTTCTTGTATGACTTTCTTACTTATCCCTTGATGAAACATTATGAAATATTAAGTAAATCTGTAAATAATTTGTGCGTTGGAAGCGTCATCCAAGGATGAAATTTCTGAATGAATTAAGAAAACGTTTCCAAAATATCGAATTTTGAAGCTGTAGTACAAAAAGATCTCAGGTGTTGACCAAAATTTATATTTTTAGAAAATTGTCCACATATTTTTGAATAATTGTTCAAGTAACACCAAAAAAAAAAAATAACGAATCTTAGAAATATCAATCATAAAATTTGGATAAATTAAGTTACGTGAAGATTAAAACAGTGTTTTAATGAAGTTATCAATTCGAATCTTTATTGGTCAGGCAAAATTACAGAGGAGATAATTATTTGTCAGGTCAATTTTACCAAAAATATAAACATAAGCCCATAGAAAATAAACCTTAAACTAATATTTTTAATTTTTATGCAAGAGAATAATCCAAGCATAATTTTGAACCCTTTAGTGGTGTAAAGAAAAGTTTGGACTTTTTTGAAAATATTTAAAGTGTAAAGAAAAGTTTGGACTTTTTTGAAAACATTGGAGATGTAAAGAAAAGTTTGCATTTTTTAAAAACATTAGAAGTGTAAAGAAAAGTTTGGTTTTTTTTTTAACAATAGAGGTGTAAAGAAAAGTTTGCATTTTTTGAAAACATTAGAAGTGTAAAGAAAAGTTTGGATTTTTTTTTAACAATAGAGGTGTAATGAAAAGTTCGGATTTTATTTTGAAAACATTAGAGATGTAAAGAAATTGTTTTTGCAAAACATTTGAAGTTTAAATTTCTATTTAAAGAATTCTATTGGTTTAATTTAATACAATGTACTTTAGAGTATCCACCAACTTTGGATTTTCGAAAAAAACTTTCCAACATACCTCAGAAGGATTAATGTATAAACAAATCACACTTTAGAGACGTGAAGAAAACTTGAATTTTTTGGAAAACATTTTAGATTTAAATTTTTTATTGGAAGAATCCTAACCGTTCAAATGAGTTCAATCTTATAGAGGATGAAGTTTTGGAATAAAAAACTTCCATAAACACCTCAGGAGTAAATCGTAATGATGGTTGCGACCGTTACTACGTGGTAATTCATAATGAACATTGAATACAATTTTTTATTCAGTGTTCACCTCAGGAGTAGCAATTTATAACCAAGATTTAAAAAAAAAAACTTTCCCATACAGCTCAGGAGTAGCAATTTATAAACAAGATTCGATCAAAACAAAAACCTTAGGATGAGGCAAGAACTTTCTATGTTACATCAAGATGATCTGAACGACATAATCGTTGTTTCTAACAACCAGATAGCTACAAACAACAGCTTTGTAACCTGAAGGATGTCCTCAGGCGGAAAATTGAAGATATTCATTAAGAATAAAGTAAACACGTTCACTTATTACCACTTTAAAGAGGTATAACACAGTAACACAGTGTAAATACTGGGGTGGGTAGATAGAGAGTAGAAAGGAGTAGAATGTATAAGAATGTAGGTTTGTCAGAGATGTTTTGTAGAAGCAAGAGAGATAATAATATCTAGAGAAGAATAGATACAATGGATGTTATTAGAGAGTAGCAGGTATTTTAGAGAACAACCATTTGCGAAGAGAGGAGAGAGTGACCTTGATAAGGGCTAGCTGAAATGTAAGACCAATTAATAAAAATAACGCATGTTGTGTAAAGACAAAAAGGATACGCGGAGTCAACTGTCACAGGACTACAAGGGAGCAGAAGGTGATTAAATGGATGAATGTAGAATCCTGAAAGATTAGATGAGAAAAGATGGGATCAGAATAAAGGTGCTGACAAAACGTCAGAATTATAGAATTATGTAATAAGAGTGTAAGATTTTTAAGTTATAACGTAATTACAAGATTATTAGCACGATTTTTCTCTCTTTTTTTTTCATTATACGAGTTTTTTTTTTCTTTTAGAATAAAAGTCGCACTCTTAATATTCCTGACAAGCCTTGCATCACCTTTTTACCGTGATGAAAAAAGTGAAATTTATTATGTGCCAGCGACAGGCGCAGACAGATTAGGGGAAACGTTCGTCTTGGCGTTGCCGATGAAAAATCGTTCTTTTTTTTCTCTCTACTCGTTCAGTCATTTTCAATATTAATTGAAAGGGAGGTAATCGTCAAGGCTGATTGAAATTTTTAATTGATCGCCGTACAGCATTCAATCCGGCTAGACAGCGACAGAGGGAATCGTATGGTAAATGTAGATCAAATTTTACGAGCGAAATTATTGTATCTGCGTGCGGTGATTAATTAGTTAATCGAGTGCTGCATTAACTGGAGATGAATCACTCAGTGGACGATTTTATAGGGCTAGTGGATAATCGATTAATTGAGCAATCCAATTAAACAGTAATGGTCTCGAATAGACAGAGAGGGTAATGAGAAATGAGGGCTAATTGTACACAAGGGATTCTCTCTTGTAAAGAACATACTGTGTTATTGTGTCTACTTAAAATAAAATATTTTGAAAAAGGAGACACAATTGCTTTGTTTTACCAATTTATTTAGTAGTAAAACAAAGTAATCGTTTCTCCTTCTTCATTATGTTCAAAGTAAACGCCTCCACAATTAAAATGACGAAGTATATAATTGAAAATCCATATTATATCTAATTATAAATAAGTAACTGTGGAGACTTTCACTTTCATTTTTACAAAATAATTAATTTTTTCACTTAAAAAAGTGATACCAACCAAGTTAACTGTTTTACTTATTTAAAATATCTAATTGTTATTATTAATTAGATAAAATATTATTATGTAGTTGAGTTTGTAGCCAAGTGGTGCAAAAAGTATCAGCTTTAACTGGATGTCCTCTTTATCAGGATTTAGACTCCTCATTATTTATTCACAACCTTGTCGCAAAAAATTAATGTTTGATGTTAAAATATCTTCTTTGCTTACGGTTCACTTGATTTTTAATAAATTAATGTTAACATGTGTACAATTACAAAAATTCTTTACGAAGAAGAAGTTCAACGTTGAAACTTTTCATCTTAAATCCCGTGTATTTTTAATTATTTAACCGATCCAAGAAACCGCCTACTTTGTGTTGTAATGCGTCCGCATTGTTTCAAACCCACAGAGCGCGCGGCCTCCCCGGTCTGCATCTTTCCCCCGCAAACCACCAACCCCCTGAACGATCGATACGCGACGCATCAGCCGGAGCATTTGCGTCGTGCAGACATTGCCGACCTGAATATTCCATCGTATTTACCATAAATGTAGCAACGGCCCACGGAATTAATGAGGTTTTCCTACGTGACCGATGATTTCGGCGATAAAGTATGGCGGGAGGGGTTAATTAAATTTAGTACCCTTTCGTACGTGCAAAAATTTCTGGTGTGTACATCGACGTTCAAAGCAGATGGCTACAGGTGTTGTGCATTAATTCAATTAACTAAGTCAACATCAGTGTTCAACTTAAGGGAATATTATAAATAATTTAAGCTTATATTCCGGACTAATGAAGGCATTAATTAAAATTTAACTATTTTACTCATTCTAAGGATTGTATCATTACAAAATCAAATAACCCACATACCTGATCGTTAACGAAATTACACACGTGAAGCGGTTCAGGTTACAAACACCCTAATTACGAATTATAAACGCCTACCCTCTGTGTTACTCGTTACGAATGAGGATGTAAACAATGCGAAATCCTAGGTATGCGTCCGTTTAACTATTCCAATCATCCGGACGCTAAATGCACTGCCATACTGCACAATCGTGCGTTAACAATTCCCCGCCGAATTTCCATCACAATCGGCGTTAATACGAGAGGTGCGTAAATATGTGCACATGGCGAGAGAAAAAAATTAATCCCCGAGTAAACCTCGGAATTCCATTAAATCATATTAAATCCAGAGGTGTTTGCCCAAGGCGTTGGTTGATATTAGAACTTGGGTTATTTACTCGGGCCACCAATGCGTATTAGCGGATTGTTTGATCAACGCCGCTCCCGTTAATCTGTTGTTTTATTACAATTATAAAGATTAATTGATTTCAATCATTTATTGAACAAATAATTATTTTAGAATAAAATATTAATAAGAATCACCAACAGCTTCACAGTGTGAAACAGCACGTTACACTGAGTGGGGATCGGTAGGATAAAACAAAACGCTCTGTGTCTGGTTTAATTAATCTAGCTTATAAAATAGGTTTACTAAAATATCATCTATAAATAGTGAACTGTGAAATTGTATATATCAAATGACAAATGTCTTGACATGTAAGACATGTTAGCTGACAAATGTCAAATAGCAAATTACAATTGTCAAATGTCAAATGTCATTTATCAATTGTCCAACGTCATTTGTCAAATGTCTATGTGCTTTTTTTTATAATACTCTAGTCTATCAAATATAAAATTTCAACCGCAAACACTCAACTGTGAATTGTCAAATATTTAATGACAATTGCCTTGACATATTTATTTATTTATTTATTAAGGGGTAATACCATTGTACAATGTTTACAGAAAGTAAAAATATAATAATAATACATAAACAAATTAGAACTATACGTAAATATATAAAATAATTTAGGGACGACACAATAGGTGTTAAAAAAGACATGTTAGCCGTCAAATGTCAAATAGCAAATGCAAAATGTCAAAAATCAACTGTCAACTGTCAACTGTTATTTAACAGTTGACATTTGTCAAATGTCAACAGTCAGATGTCATATATCAAATATCAACTGTCAAATATTAAGTGTTAAATGTCAGCTAGCAACTGTCAAATGTAAAATGTCAACGGTCAAATGTCAAATGAATTGTTTTAAGGTTTTAGAAGTCCTAAGATTTTCTTTAATTATTTTTATTTGAAATTTTAAAAGTCAGATATTAATTATCACTTGTCTTAAATGTCAAATGTCAAAGTCAAATGTGAAATATCTACCGGATGTGAATAAATGGCTATACTAGTCTAAGTAAAAAATGTCAAATTTCAAATGTTTTAATGTCAAATGAAAAATTTTAAGTATCAAATGTCAAATGTCAAATATCAAATATCAAATATCAAGTGGTAAATGTCGGCTATCAACTGTCATGATCTACATATTTTTAACGTATTTGTGTTGTTATTATTTTATATTTATATTTAACTAGTTTTAATTTACTTGTGTATTTTATAATATTTTTACATTCTTTTGAACATTGTACAATGGTATTACCCGTAAAATGTAAAATGTCAACTGTCAAATGTTAAATGTATTTTTTAAAGGTTTTAGAAGTTCTAATATTTTCTTGATTCTATGATTTTTTTTTGTTAAATTTAAAATTTCAAATATTAGATATAAATTATCACAAATGTCAATAATGTCAAATGTCTACCGGACGTGACTAAATGACTATAATAGCCTAAGTAAAAAATGTCCAAATTCCAAATTTTTATATTAATTGTCTAAAATCAAATATTTACCATCAGCTGTTAAATGTCAAACGTCTATCATTAAATATTTAATGACAAATATATTTGTGTGCATTTCAGATTACTTTTGTCTAAAAATTTAGTTTGAGCAATATTTTTTCAAGTTCTTAGGATATTTTTAAATCTTGTCAAATGTAACTGTTAAATGTCAAATTTTATGCGTTCAATGCCAGCTATCAACTATCAAATCTCAAATGTCAAATGAATTTTTCAAAGGTTTTAGAAGTTCTAAGATATTTTTTTTTAATTTCAAATTTCATATGTCGGATATAGATTCTCACTTGTCAAATGTTAAATGTCCAATGTCAAAGTCAAGTGTCAAATGTCTACCGGGCGTGTTTAAATCGCTATAATAGCCTAAGTAAAAAATGTCAAATGGCAAATTTTAAATGCCAAATGTTAAATGTCAACTGTACAATGCTAAATGTAAATGTCAGCTGTCAACTATCAAATATTAAATGTCATATATCAAATATCAAGTGTTAAATGTCAGCTAGCAACTGTCAAATCTCAAATGTCAACTGTCAAATGACAAATGAATTTTTTAAAGGTTTTAAAAGTTTTAAGATTCTCTCTGATTTTTTTTTTATTTCAAATTTCAAAAGTCAGATATAAATTATCAGTTGTCTCAAATGTCAAATGTCAAAGTCAAATGTGAAATATCTACTGGAAGTGACTAAATGGCTATAATAGCCTAAGTAAAAAATGTCAAATGGCAAATTTTAAATGCCAAATGTTAAATGTCAGATGATAAATGTCAACTGTACAATGCTAAATGTAAATGTCAGCTGTCAACTATCAAATATCAAATGTCATATATCAAATATCATCTGCCAAATATTAATTGTTAAACGTCAGCTAGCAACTGTCAAATCTCAAATGTCAACTGTCAAATGTCAAATGAATTTTTTAAAGGTTTTAGAAGTTCCAAGATTTTCTATGATTCTTTTAAAATTTAAAATTTAAAATAAAAATGTCAGATATAAATTCTCACTCGTGAAATGTCAAATGTCTACCGGACGTGACTAAATGGCTATAATAGCCTAAGTAAAAATTGTCAAGTGTTAAATGTCTAATGTCAAATTTTAAATGTCAAACGTCAGCTGTCAACTATTAAATATCAAATGTCATATATCAAATATCAACTGTCAAATATTAAATGTTAAATGTCAGCTATCAACTGTGAAATGTGAAATGTCAACTGTCAAATGAATTTTTTAAAGGTTTTAAAAGTTCTAAGATTTTCTATGATTTTTTTAATTTGAAATTTTAAAAGTCAGATATTTTCACTTGTCTCAAATATCAAATGTCAAAGTCAAATGTGAAATGTCTACTGGAAGTGACTAAATGGCTATAATAGCCCAAGTAAAAAATGTCAAATGGCAAATTTTAAATGCCAAATGTTAAATGTCAGTTGATAAATGTCAACTGTACAATGCTAAATGTAAATGTCAGCTTTCAACTATCAAATGTCAGCTGTCAACTATCAAATATCAAATGTCATATATCAAATATCAACTGTCAAATATTAATTGTTAAACGTCAGCTAGCAACTGTCAAATATCAAATGTCAACTGTCAAATGTGAAATGAATTTTTTAAAGGTTTTAGAAGTTTCAAGATTTTCTATGATTTTTTTAAAATTTAAAATTTAAAATAAAAGTGTCAGATATAAATTCTCACTCGCGAAATGTCAAATGTCTACCGGACGTGACTAAATGGCTATAATAGCCTAAGTAAAAATTGTCAAATGTTAAATGTCAAACGTTAAATTTCAACTGCATAATGCTAAATGTAAATGTCAGCTGTCAACTATCAAATATCAAATGTCATATATCAAATATCAACTGTCAAATATTAAATGTTAAATGTCAGCTATCAACTGTGAAATGTAAAATGTCAACTGTCAAATGAATTTTTTAAAGGTTTTAAAAGTTCTAAGATTTTCTATGATTTTTTTAATTTGAAATTTTAAAAGTCAGATATTTTCACTTGTCTCAAATAACAAATGTCAAAGACAAATGTGATATGTCTAGCGGACGTGACTAAATGGCTATACTAGCCTAAGTAAAAAATGTCAAATTTCAAATGATTTAATGTCAAATGTCAAATTTTGAGTACCAAATGTCAAATGTCAACTGTAAAATGTTAGATGTAAATGTCAACTATATCAAATATCAAATGTCTATTGTCAAATGTCAAATATCTACCAGTTATGATTGATTACCTATAATAGCTTAAGTAAACAAAATATCAAATGTCAACTGTCAACTGGCAAGTCAAATATTTAGTGTTCAATGTCAATTATCAACTATCAACTGTCAAGTGTCACATGTCAAATGCCAAGTGTCTCTTGTGAAATATTGAATGACAAATATATTTAAGTGCATTTTATATTACTCTAGTTTAAACAAATTAGTTTCTGTTATTTATTTTTTTTACTAATCGGCAAAATTATTTCTAAATTTTTGATATTTTTTAACTTCTATAAGTACTAAGATTTTTTTATGATTTTGTGTAATTCTTAAAGGTAAAATGAGATATAAAGTTTCACATAAAAATGTAAATGACAAATATCAATTGTCAACTGTATAATGTCAAATGCCAAATTTTAACTGTCAAACGTCAAATTTCAAATATTAAATGTTAAATATCAAATATCTACTATCACCTGTCAAATGTCAAATGTCAAATGTAAATATCAAACGTCTATTATTAAATATTTAATGACAAATATCGGTATGTATATTTTATAATACTCTAGTCTAAAAATTAATTTTAGCAATTTTTTCATTTTTTTTTCTAAGGTTCTAAGGTTTTTTTAGGATTTTTTTAAATCTCAAATGTCAGATATAAATTTTACTTGTCAAATGTCAAATATCAACTATCAACTGTCAAATGTCAAATGCCATATGTCAAATATTAAATGTTAAATGTCAAATATCTAGCAGTTGTGATTAAATGGCTAATAAAAAAATATCAAATGTAAAATTTTAAATGTCAAATGTCAACTAGCAACTCTCAAATGTTATATATTATGTATCAACTGTCAAATGTTAAGTATCGAGCTGAATGCCAACTATCAAATGTAAAATTAATTTTTTAAAGGTTTTAGAAGTTCTAAGATTTTCTATTATTTATTTTTTAATTTAAAATTTCAAAAGGCCAGATTAGAGATATAAAGTCTAACATGTCAAATGTAAATGACAAATGTCAATTGTTAAGTGTGTAATGTCAAATGCCAAATTTCAATTCTTAAACGTCAAATTTCAAATATTAAATGTTAAATATCAAATATCTACTATAACCTGTCAAATGTCAAATGTTAAATGTAAATATCAAACGTCTATTATTAAATATTTAATGACAAATATCGGTATCTGTATTTTTATGATACTCTAGTCTAAAAAATTTGTTTTAGCAATATTTTTTTCATTTTTTTTTCTAAAATTCTAAGGTTTTTTTAGGATTTTTTTAAATCTTCAAATGTCCATTCACTTGTCAAATGTCAAATATCAACTATCAACTGTCATATGTCAAATATTAAATGTTAAATGTCAAATATCAACTGTCAATTGTCACATGTCAGATGTCAAATGTATCTTTTCAAATATTGAATGACAAATATATTTATGTGCATTTTATATTACTATAGCGAAAAAAATCAAAATTATTTCAAAATTTTAGAATTTTTTGAAGCTTTTAGAAGTTCTAAGATTTACCATGTTTTTTTCATTTAATTTTTCAAATGTCAAATGTCAGATATAAATTCTCAATTGCCAAATATCAAATGTCTACCAGACGTGACTGATTCGTTATAATAGCCTAAATAAAAAATGTCAAATGTCAAAAGTCGAAATTCACAAGTTACATGTCGAATGTAATGTTTCATGTGTCAAATGTTAAACTGCGAATTGTCAACTGTCAGATGTCAAATTTAAAATTGTCAAATGTCAAACGTATATTGTTAAATATTAAATGACAAATATTTTTATGTATAGTTAAAGTTAAAAGATTTTCTATAATTTTTTTTTAACTTTTCAAATGTCAAATGTTAGATGACAAATCTCACATGTCAAATGTCTAATGTTTAGTGTCAAATGTAAAATGTAAATTATTAAATGTCAACTGTCAAATGTCAAATAACTATTACCATGTATTAAATAACAAATATCTTTAAGTGCATGTTATAATTCTCTAGTCTAAACAATTTTTTTAAGAAATAATCAGTAATATTTTATAGATTTGCCAAATGTCAAATGTCTACCAGAGGTGACTGATTGGCTGTAATATCCTAAGTAAAAAAATGTCAAATGTCAAATTTTAAATGTCAAAATTGCTATAATAAGCTCTGTAAACACTGTACAATGGTATTACTCGTTAATAAATAAATAAGTAAACAAATATCAAATGTTTACTGATAACTCTCAAATGTCATATGTCAAATATTAAATGTCAAATATTTTTTTATTTTTATTTTTAATTAGAATGTTTCGAATCTTTAGATTTTTAATAATCTTTAGAATATTCATATGGTTTAGGATTTTAGATTTTTAGAATCTTTAGAAAAATTTCAAACGTGTAAAATATTTAGAAATTTTAGAATATGAACAATATTTTGAATTTTCAAAAAATTTAGACTCGTTTGAATCTTTAGAATTCGTAACTTGTAAAACTTTTGAATGTTTACAATATTTTGAATTTTTGAACTATAAATGCTTAAAATTTCCACGTGGAATAGAAATGTTTGTATATACTTATTTACTTTACAAATAATAGTAACTTTATAAACGGGATTCACCCTATATACATTAGAAAAGAAAAATACGACTACTTTCTACTAGACTATAAAAAATATTATTTTTAATTCTTGAATATTGTTGGCGTTTACTTGGTGGTACATTTTTATTAAAAATTATTAAAACCCTTTGCACTTTGTTTTACCACAATAGATATTTATAATAAATATTGTTTTTGTTTTTGGTGCTTACTTTTTCACTACATAAATTATTTAATTGAATAATTGACTGCATAAAACGTATTGGCTGGCCTTTGCAAATTGCAAAAAGAGTTTAAAATTGAATTATTTAGAAGTGAACAAGACACAATAATCTTAAAATGACTTTGGAACGCCTTGGAGATTTACAATAAGCTTATAAATGACAATCAGATATCTATGCATGCAGAAACAACCCACTATTATTTAAATTAAGTTTAATTCATAATTATGCTTTTGAAATATAAGCTGTTTAGAGAAAATCCGTCCGCTATTAACAAACAAAAAATTAAATAATAATTCCCCAGTTGCGAAATGTTAACGCCGTCGAGAGGGTAGTTATTTATTCAAAAGGCTCACCATATTCAGCGTTCCCGCAGGACGACACCCTTTGCGTCCGCAACTGAAAAAAAAATTATAATTTTCCTGCCGCGCGTCCATTGGCAGTGTTCCAAGTCGCATAAATCAGCCTCATGCTGCTCGTTTGCATTTCATGAAACATTATTAAATTGGCGCTACATTTCAAATTCACGCTTTTAATATTTCAATGAGATTGTATACGACTTTCTATAAAAATTTATATTTTGAAATATTTAACAAAAATATGTTTCGAAAGAAATTTTAAAATTATTTTTTTTGTTTAGTGATTGTTATTAACGAAGTAATGGAATAAATAATAAAACCGCTTGAATTATAAATAAAATAGTTAGAGGTGATAATTAAGTTTATGATTAAAGGCGAGAGAATGTTCTTTTAGATTTCCACGCGAGGGAGTTTGAAGCAAGATTGAATAGACCAAAAAAAACTGTAGTAAATGACGGATGGTGCTTAACGAGGGACGAGGGTCGTGCTGTGAAGGAGCCAAAGAAAAGTAAGCTTCTTATTCTTGAGGAATGACGTCGGGTGGTATTTAATGGGGATTGGGGTACACACTAGCGCATTAAATACGGTTTATTACCTGCACTTAACATTATTTTCTGTGGTGGTTGTAGTGGAAAGTTACGAGGCTAGAAGTAGGATATAAGTAAGATTATATTCGAAATTATTCGTCGTAAAAAAAACTATTCCATTTCTTAAAGTAATTTTCTAATCATTATTATTATAATTAGAGACAATATTATAAATATTATTAATCACTATTGTTGGTTTGAGTTTACGTAAAAGTGTTTTTGTAAATGAAAATAACACTTTACATATTTATTTTATTATTAATTATTATTATTAATATTGATGTGTATAAATGGTGGATGCGCCGGGATACTATATACAACACGTATAGTTATTAAGTGTATGAACATTTTCACTAAACACATCCATTTATATTACACACTTTGCACTCAAGATTCTCTCTTACACGTACCCATTTCAAGTTTACATGTAATTCATTTAAAGCTCCTTACGTAGGAGTTTTCTGTGCCGATATACCAGCGCATATTAAAAGCTAGCGTTTCCTTAAATTTAAAACAATATTACCTGAACTAGGGATGGAGTGGAATGAGGGATACAAACACAGGTTACGCGATGGAAACTTTAAACTACTTACTCTGTGCAGCATTAAGAGATTGGAGTGTGTTCCTGTTCAATAACGATTTGCGTTGGAGTGCGAAATAAATTCGTCGAGGTTTTCATTTAATTATACAGATAACTTTAGACAGATAATAATGCAGCTTCTCCAGTTTTAGTGATTGTTAAAATATACAGGATAAACATCATTTTTAAGAAGATAATGCGAGATTTTCTACTATTACAATATTAAAGTTGTTGTAGGTTGAAATAACATTGTTAATAATTTAAGAAAAAATCTAGTCCATCACCCTATATCCTTGCGGGTCGTGAATTCCCTTGGCAAACTAGATTTCTGATTAAACGGTTAGATAGTGTGCGTTGGCAAAGATTCTTCCAAATAACCCTTTTGAGGGCACTAGCACTACATCACTGATTAATCGAGCGATAAGGGCGCCAGGAACAATCAGGGTGATTTATTGGTTGCGGAAACTTGAAACTTAAATAAATCATTTTTTCTAAAGACGTTTCGAGATAAAATTCGCTTACAATAAAAACGATAAATCAACATAATATTTTTAACAAAAAAATAATATTTTCTTAGTATTTAGCCTTTATTGTTATTCATTAATTAAACTTTTGTATTTTATATATAATGAAATTCAGTATATTAATGAGCTGATTATTGTGACTAAATTATTTCAACGATAAAATTACATTTCCCTAAAAATACATAAATACCGTGAAACAATTTCAATCCATTCCTTCTCCTCTTCACCATCGACAAACACTGAATTTAAATTGGAGGCTATATAAAGGTGTTCTTGCTCGCACTACCGTCTTACGCTGTCGCTTGTAAATTTTATTGGCTTTACCGTTGCGACGTCGATTGAATTCGATGTCCCTTAAAGTATCTCCACCGAAAAAAACGTGCAAACATTTTCGCCATCATATAAAAACCTATCAATATTAAATGATAAACACAATTAGTCCAATGCCACATAATCCAATCCCTGTGTAAAATTGCATCAATTTACCTACAGGCAGTAGAAATTGATTACATCAGCGGCGCACACTGAACAATTTTGTGCAATATTGAACGTGGAATTTCCGAATGATTCAATTACGCTTACGCCCTTGTACCTTATCAAGGCGCGGAGTGCGTTCGAATTTAGTGCACCCCTTTCAATTTTTCAATTATTTTTTACTCTAATTTCTCAGATCTGTTCTAAATAAAATACGTACCTTTCCAAGCCTTTTATCTGTACTTACGATCCTAATTCATCCACAAAAGTTCATCAAGAAATATTCGGTAAAGTTCCTTACAATAATTCCACTCATATCTCAAATTGGTACTTTTGATTGAATTCTTTTCTTGTATTTTATCATAATAAATAATATATATATATATATATATATATATATATATATATATATATCCATTGATTGTTTTTTTTTCTTTTTACCTTGCTGTCTACAATTAAATAAAATAGCAAATTAAATTGAATAGATACACTAATATAATTTTAGAAATGGTGGATGCGCCGGGATGCTCTATATACACCGTTTACGATCGCTATAAAATTTTACGACTTCCAGTGTTCGTTGCTTTCATCATAAACGAGATGTTTATAATAACCATTTGAGGAGGCATGAAACTAAAATGAAGAAGAGGCGCGAAAGGGCATATGCATTCACATCAAACCATAATCTCTTTACTGCACCAAGTGATACATTTTATACTATACAATTAATTAACGTTGTTTTTTATGTAACAATAATACGAACAATCAAATGATCAAGGTTTAATTTCATCAAATATTCAACGAATATTTATTTCACAGCACAAAATTTTGTTAATTACATCTTCGATATTATTCCAGCCCAGTTAACAATAACACTCCAATTACCAAGCGTGCTCACCTGCCCTCGTAATTTGTAACAAAATACAAAATATAGAAAAAAATCGCACGCAATTATCTTTCCCCGTAGTTATGTTAACAGATCGGAGCCGTTAATTATCTCGTCCAGTAATTTAAAATAGAATACCCCGAAGGACAACCCTCGATTTTAGACGAGCAAGGGTCGAAGGAGATGGTGGTGGTGGTGGATGGTGGGCGCCCACGCGACCGTAAAATAATCGTCTTCGCTCATTGTACGCCCCTCGACCCCGTTTTGCCCGGTTTATAAATAATTGCCAGAGTTGGATAGATGGATTTTCGTCGAGGGTCGTGCCCATTTTAATAATGATAATATTTGCCTCTCTCGTTAAAACCCCGACATTATTTTAATAATTATAATTACGGCCCTTTGTTCTGTGCATGCACGCGATGTAAATATTTTTACGTTACGTTACGAGTATAATAGTGTAGTGTATTATTTTTTTTAAATTATATAATAAACTCGCCAAAGGCTTTCCTGCATTGTTACATGCGGTATTTATGTTGTATTTACCTATTTAATGTGAAAATAAATAAATTAAATAACAAGACAAGTATACCATTTTATAAATGAAAATAACACACAGTTTATTCCTGACTTCACTTGTTTATTTTTATTTACCAAACACTTCACGTAAACTTAAACCAACAATAGTGATATCATTTTATATTTCATTGGTCATGAATAATTACGAAAATTAGCATAATACTGGAATATAACAGAAAATTAATTAAAAAAAATATTTATTGTGATTTTTTTTAATTCCTGTTCTTGAAAATGGTAGAAAATTAAAAAAAGCACATATTTCAAATTTGACACATGAAAATTGACATTTAAAACTCGACATTTGACACTAGACTACTGACAGTTGACATTTGATAGATGACAGTTAACATTTGATATTTGACACCTGACTACTGACAGTTGACATTTGATAGATAACAGTTAACATTTAACATTTGACACTATATTACTGACAGTTGACATTTGATAGATGACAGTTAAAATTTACATTTGTATTTGAAATTTCAAATTTAACGCTTCACATCAACTGTCTGTTAACATTTGACTTTGGCATTTACAAACTTTTAAAAATTAAAAATAAAACATAGAAAATCTAAGAACTTCTAGAAGCTTTAAGAAAATTCTAAAATTTGGAAACAATGTTGCCGATTATTAAAAAAAAATAATAGAAACTAATTTGTTTAGACTAGAGTAATATGAAATGCTCATAAATATGTTTGTCACTTAATATTTGATAAGAGACATCTGACATTTGACATGTGCAGATATCAAATCTCACTTATCGGATATCAACAGTAAAATGTGAAATTTTAAATGTCAAGTGTCAAATGTTAAATGTCAAATGTCAAAAGTCAACTCTCAAATGTCATGTGTCAAATATCAACTGTCTAATATTAAGTGTTAAATGTCACATATCAACTGTCAAGTGTCACGTGTTAAATGCCATTCAGCCATTCAGTCACGACTGGTAGGCATTTGACATTTGACAAAGGAAATTTGATATCTGACATTTGATATTTGAAAATTTAAAAAAAATCATAGAATAAAATTTCTAGAACGTTTAATTTAAATTATTCCAAAAAAAAATTGAAATTAATATTTTAGACTAGGGTAATATAAAAAGTACATAAATATATGTATTTGTCATTGACAAGGGACATTTGACATTTGATACGTGACACTTAACAGTTGATATGTGACATTTAACACCTAATATTACACAGTTGATATTTGATATATGACATCTGAGAGTTGACATTTGAAAATTGACATTTGACACTTGATATTTAAAATTTGACATTTGACTATTGATATCTGACAAGTAAGATTTGATATCTGAAATTTGATGTTTGAAAATTTAAAAAGAAATCATAGAAAAATCTTGGAACTTCTTAAATCTTAAGTTCCTCAAATCCTCGAAAAATATTCTAAAATGTAGAAAAATTTGTTTCAAAAGTAGTAGAAACTATTTTTAAAAATTGTAGAACCCTCAAGCAAAGCTATTTTTTAGATTACCATATTGTAAAATGCACATAAAGATATTTGACAATAGACGTTCGATAGTTGACAATTGACATTTGACAGTTGACGTCTGCCATTTGACATTTGGCATTTGGCAATTGACATTTGACAGCTAACATATCTTACATGTCATTTCACAGTTGAGTGTTTACCGTTGAAATTTGACATTTAATAGACCTAGAATACCATAAAATGCACATAGGGACATTTGACATTTAACGTTTGAAATTTCACATTTCAAATTTGATATTTGACAAGTCAAGTTGATAACTAACATTTGATATTTGAAAATTTAAAAAAAATCATGAAAAATCTTAGAACTTCTAGTTCCTTAAAAGAGTTCTAAAAAATGGAAAAATATTGCTTATTATTTAAAAAATTAATAGGAACTATTTTTTAAACTACAGTATTATAAAATGCACATAAAGTTATTTGTCATTTAATATTTGGTTATAGACGTTTGACATTTGACAGTTGACATTTGACACTTGACATTTAAAATTTAACAATTAACATTTGAGGTTTACATTTAACATGTGAGATATGACATCTGACATTTGAAAATTTAAAAAGAATACATAGTAAATCTTAAAACTTCTAGAAGCTTTAAAAAATTCTAAAATTTTTAAATTATTTTGCTTATTATTAAAAAAATTATAATAGAAATAGATTTTTTAGACTAGAGTAATATAAATTGCTATGTGCCATTATATTTGTCATTGGACACATTTGACATTTGACATGTGACACTTGACAGTTGATAGTTGATATTTGACATTTTACACTTAATATTTGACATATGACATTTGACTTTCGACATTTTATATTTAATAATTGATATTTGACATTTGACAAGTGAATCCCGTTAATAAAGTTATTATTATTATTAATTGATATCTAAAGTTTGAAGATTTAAAAAATCCTAAAAAACCTTTAGAAAAAATCCTAAAAATTGAAAAAATATTGTTCAAACTATTTTTTTAGAATAAAGTGTTATAAAATGCACATAAACATATTTGTCATTTAATATTTAATAATAGACGTTTGACGTTTGACATTTTAAACATGACATTTGCATTTGACATTTGATAGTTTATAGTAAATATTTAATATTTTAAATTTGACGTTTGACAGTTGAAATTTGGCATTTGATATTACACAGTTGACACTTGACATTAACATTTGACATGGCAGATTTGATATCTGACATTTGACCTTTGAAAATTACAACAAAAAAAACTTCGAGAAGCTTTAAAAAAATCATAGAAAATCTTAGAACTTGTAGAACATTTAAAAAATTATAAAAATTGGAAAAATATTGCTGATTATAAAAATAAATTAATAGAAACTGATTTTTAAGACTACAGTATTATAAAATGCACATCAAGATATTTTTCATTTAATATTTGGTTATAAACATTTGACAATTGATATTCGACATTTAACATTTAAAATTTGACATTTAACATTTGGCATTTAACTTGTGATATTTGACATCTGACATTTGACATTTGAAAATTAAAAAAAAAACAAACACTGAATCATAGAATTTCTTGATGCTTTAAAAAATTCTAAAATTTGGAAATAATTTTGCTGATTATTTGATTATTTAAAAAAATTTATACAAATTGATAGTTTTAGACCAGAGTAATATAAAATGCACACAAATAAATGTATTTATCATTAATAAGGCACATTTGACATGTGACACTTGACAGTTGATAATGGTTATTTGACATTTAACACTTAATTTTTGATATATGATATTTGACAGTTTATATTTAACTTTTGACAAGTGAAATTGTTATCTGACATTTGAAGATTTAAAATAACCTTAAAACACTTTAAAGTTCTAAGAATTGAAATTGAAAAAATATTTCTAAAACTATTTTTTAAACTAGATTATTATAAAATGCACACAAATATATTTGTCATTAAATATTTGGTAATAGATGATTGACATTTGACGTTCCACAGTTGAAATTTGACATTTGATATGTGACATTTGATATCTGACAGATAAATTATAGAAAATCTTAGAACTTCTAAAAGCCTAAAAAATTCTAATATTTGGAAATAATTTTGGTGAATTTGAAAAAAAAATAATAGAAACTAATTTGTTTAGACTAGAGTAATATAAAGTAATAATAAATATTTTACAAGAGACATATAACATGTGAAACTTGACAGTTGATAGTTGATATTTTACAATTAACTCTTTATCAGTTGACAATTGACATTTGTAATTTTACATTAACATTTGACATTTTGTCTCGACTGGTAGACATTGGGAAAGTGAGATTTGATATCTGACTTTTAAGATTTAAAATTTTAAAAAAATTATAGAAAATCTTAGAATTACTAGAACCTTTAAAAAAAATTCAAAAATTTGAAAAATATTGCTGATTAATATTTAAAACAATTTATAGAATCTAATTTTGTAGACTAAAGTATTATAAAATGCAAATAAATATATTTATCGTTTAATATTTTTTAATAGACGTTTGACATTTGACATTAGACAACTTATAGTTGATATTTGTCATTTGACATTTAATATTGACAGTTTACATTTAGCATTGCACAGTTCACATTTATCTGACATATGACGTTTAAGAGTTGAAAATTAGCATTTGACATTACACTGTTGACATTTGAAATTTAATATTTGAGAGTTGGCAGTTGAAAGTTGATAGTTAACATTTGACGTATTATATTCGACTTATGACTTTTGCCATTTTAATTTTTGTCTTTTTACAATTCACATTTCAAATTTATGTTTGACATTTACATTTGAAATTTATATTTGACATTTGACATATGAGACTTGATATCTGACATTCATAAAAAATCTTAGACCTTTAAATTCTTTTCTAAATCTAAAATTTGAAACAATATTCCTCATTATTTAAGAAAAACTAATAGAAACTAATTTGTTTAGACTGGAATAACATAAAATGTACATAAATACATTTGTCATTTAATATTTGACAAGAGATATTTGATATGTGACACTTGACAGTTGATATTGGACATTTAAAACTTAATATTTGACATATGACATTTGACAGTTATCGGTGATTTATCTAGTTTTAATTTACATGTTTATTTTTTTATAATATTTTTTTAATTTCTGTGAACATTGTACAATGGTATTACCGGTTAATAAATAAAAATAAATATTGTAAAGGTTTGAGACTTTGCATTAAGCAGAAATATTAATTACAGGATTTTGGATATTCTGAAATTTCTGAGCGTTCTAATGTTTTTATTTCTAGGCATATAAAATTTTCTAAAGAAACTATCGTAAAGATTCTAAAAAATTCTAAAGGCTTTCAAGATTCCAATTGATTTTAAACATTCTAAACATTGTTTATTTTATTTATTATTGTTGTTGACTGGTAATAATAATTCTGGCTATTAAGGCAATATTTTGGCCATTGCAGGCATATTTAGGTTCAATGTCTTTAGACCTTATTTTATATATTACGTCTATATTAAAAAGATTTTAAAAGTAGCCTAGAATTTACTACAACAATAAAAATTATATCATACTACAGTTATGTTTATTAGAAAAATATTAAAATAATGGTGAATAAAAGTGGTTCGTATTAAATACGATAGGATCAGATTTATGTATTTCATTCAGATAAAAGCCTCCAAGACTGAAGACAATGGCATCTGGACTGCGTGTATATAGAATTATGTGCATATATGCATGGACCACAATCAAATATTCATGATCCTACTCAATTTCGTAATTCCACTCCAGCAAGTCCCACAAAGTTCGTAATGAAAGCATAAATTTGTTATTCACCCGTTCCATTTCATAACTTATTTGTCAGCATTCCTTCCTCGAAGATAACCACACGAATAAACACAATTAGTAATGAATATTTATTATTAATTAAAAGTAAAAAAATTTATAATAAAATTATGCATTTATTTATTTTGTAATATCATCTCGTAAACTTTCCACATCAATGAAAAAATATACATTCTCCGCATCGAATAATTAGTGCTGGTCTCGAAGTGAGGTCAAGAGGAACTTGTGCGCCCCTCTCGTCTGCACGTTCAACCGTTTGTAATACCGACGACGCTCTTTTCGCAAATCCCGCCGTGTCACTCCAACAGGAACTCTTTCGCTCGAACAGGACCCGATAGTCGCACTTGAAAGGAATAGGCGGATTTAGTGCGCGCCAAGCGAAGGGCGGGAGGGGGGAAGGCTACGGAAAGCGACGCTGGTCGTTCTCGAGGGTCTTGTTAGGACCTCAAACCTGAATCTTCACCACCGCCCACTGAACGCCGCCTACTCGCGCACGACGTTATAAAATCGTCGAGAGGGCTATTTCAATTTGAAATGTTTAAACGGCTTCATGAGAATTCAATAAGGTTTTCTTTTATAAGTATTTCTAGTGTAATTATAGCAATGGATACAAAGTATTTCAGCTTTATTCATTTAGCAGTATAACGTAAATTTATAATTTAAATGTATTGTACTCGTATAATTAACTATTTGCATTATGTGGCAAAAATGGTGGATGCGCCGGGCAGATAAATTAATTATATCAAATTATAATAATAGGTCATTGTTGACTGTAGCGTATAAGTAATTACAACATTTATAAACAGCCAATGTTTTAGTTTAATTAAATTATTAATATGCAATCATTTTAATCTTACATTTTTTATTACAATTAATAAAAAAAATAATAAAATTACTTTTCTTTTCTACATATTTCATTACTTCCTATGTATAGGAAACTTATATAGAGTTTCATTTAAAAAAGTGTATAAACTATTTAATGGCTTTAACTTAAAAGCTATTTATTTGAATTTATTTATGTAGATCCTAAAAATTACATACAAAAACAAATTTAATTATTTAATTACGCGTTTTCTTGTAGTATATCTTAATACTCGATGATCTAATTATTAAGTTTTAATATATGAAATTTATAAGTTTTTGAAATATGAATATGTGAATAAATATTATTATTATTATTTCTTTGCAGATTTTCTAAGTCGTGGCGGCCGCGAATCGTAATCAAATGAAGGGCCGCCACCAGTTCCGGAGGAGGTTCAGCTTGCAGCCGTCGTTTATGAAAGAGGAACCCGATGACAGACACCATCATCCACCCAGGTAGTGAAAATTACGTGCAGACCTACCCCCCTCCTCCTTCACCCCTACTGCCTACGGAAATTGGTTTTCGAGTGTTTCGGGCGTTAAGTCTCCGGTCGGGTTTCGGACGTTTCGTACCTACTATCCCCTTGCCGTAGATTTAGTTCTTTGATTAATAATTAAGATCGAGGGAAATCGCTTTCGTAATAGGACTGCGTCTAATTGCGGTATTATTACATAATGCCAACCAGCGCACAAACTCTCCCTGTGCTTGATTGTGTTAAGGGCAAGGGCAACACTGTGTCACCTCAAAGTTGATGTATTGTTTCATGCATGGGAAAGTTAAAGTTGTATAGAAATCAATTACGATAATATAATCAAAAGATACTTATGATAAAAACATAAAGATAGCCCTTCAAAACAGTCTTCAAAACTAATTTAAAATATTTTCTTCTCAATTTTTTATTAACTCAATGCATACTTAGAGTAACCGACACGATTACTCATATCAACATTTTCAATTCATATATTTAGAGTAATAAGTAAATACTTAGAACTCTAAGTGTATATTTAGCAAAGAAATTAATTAATCTAATTGTCTTTAATTAACCGTTAATTTTGATATGTTTAAAATATTTCTATCTATCTATCAACATGAGAATTAGTAGAGATTAGGCAGTATATTGAAATATACATTCATAAAATAAAACTATTTTATCATCCTTAAATTAGTTATATCATACATAACATGTACTAAGCTAGAGCATAATTTATCAATATTATTATAAATGGCGAATGCGCCGGGCACACAAACCTCCTATATAACGTGTTACTGTCTAATTGTGATAAATGGTGGATTCGCCAGGCGCAAATAATTAATATCGCGCCATTAAATAGTTATAATTAATTACAACAGCTGCATAAAATTATAAGATTTAAGACAGGAGGTTTAAAATAAATTACATTTTGTCCATATCACACAGTGAGTTTATTTTGGACTATAGTTTCGATTTTAACAAGGCTATTATCAAACGTATAGTTATAATAAATCATGTGTGTGATACCAAAAAAATATAGTTTCGTTTAAAGTTCCTGATCGTGATATTAACCAGTCTGTGATCTTAAAATATCACTACTTAGATAAACTGTCCTGACGATTACGGAATCATTCTATACTCTTCTAAAGATCTAAAAATTTTATCACAACCTCTATCATGAGTCAATTGTCATCTGTCAACTGTCATATATCTTCTATCAATTGTAATCATCTAGTATCTATCTATCATCTAGTTAAGTTTTAACTGTTTTAATACGTGAGTTAATGTTAATGTGTGAAAATTTGAAATTTAAAAACAAATTCCATTCAAGAATTTAAAGAATTATATTACGCAGTATTTATTCACTCTCGTCTATACCTGCCATCTGTCAACTCTCCACTGTCATCTATCAATCTTCAACTATCAACTTGTATCAGTCAACTATCATAGGCTATCAACTCGTAACTGTCATCTGACAAATGTGAACTTTTCCCCACTATCTATTAACTGTACTGGTTAATATGAACTGTTTGACATCTGTCAATTGTCATGTATTAATAATTTTTTTAAGGAGTTCTGTTAATGAAATTATTCATGTAATAAATCAGATTTTTTTTTAATTTACTTTAATTTGTCAACTATTATTGATTATCCTTCTACCCTTCAATGTCAAGGTAATCCATTTAAAATGAAAATTATTTTAATCTGTTTCGCTGTTTAGGGTTTAATACTACCCCAGAAAATTCTAATGTTAAAAATTTTGAAATTCAAGAACAAGTTGCATTGAAAGATTTAAAAAAGTTCCATTGCTAATTGGTTTATGTCAACCGTCATTTGTCAACTGTTATCGGTTATCTGTTAATTTTAAGAACAGATCAAATTTAAAAATATGAAAAATAATTGCAATTCCCTATATATGTCAACTGTCATCCGCCAATTATTATCTGTCAACTGTGATCTGTCAACTGTCTTCTGTCATCTGTTATCTTTCATATGTCATATGTCATCTGTCATCAGTCCACTGCCCAGTGTTATCTGTCAACTGTCATTCAACTGTTATCTGCCAACTCTCAGGTTTAAATTGTCATCTGTTAACTTTCATCTGTCGTCTATAAACTGTTATCTGTCAATTGTCATGTCAACTCTTATCCGCTCTCTGTTAATTTTAAACTGTGAACTGTTAACTGTAATCTGTCAACATAGAGCAAACAAATTATCAACCGTCACCTAAAAAACCTAATAGATGTCAACTGTAATCTTTTATTTACTAGATGTCAAATTTAATTAAACTAACAATTATATTTTAAAGATTTGAGGGATAATTTGATTTAATCTCTTTCACAGTTTGAATATAAAAATGTAATATTTAATTTGAAATTTAAAAACAATATAAAATTATTTTAAGATAAATAAACAAATAGGTGAAATAATTAATAATTGTCATTGAAATAAAAATATCTTAAAAATGTCAATTGCAATTTGCCAAATGTAATCTGTCATCTGCTACCTGTCGCCTGCCAACTGTCATTTGTCAACTCTTGTCTGGTATCTGTTAACGTATAATTATGAACTGCTAACTCTAATCTGTGAACATCTTGTCAAATGAAAATTATCATCTATAAACTTATCAACTATAATCTGTCAACTCTTATTTGTCATTTGTCATTACTCTTATTTGTTATTTGTCATCTGTCAACTGTCATCCGTCATCTGTCAGCTGCCATCTGCCAACTGTCATCTGTCAACTGTCACCTGCCAATTGTCATTTCTTAACTTCTATCTGTCAACTGTTATTTATCAATTGTCATTTGTCTGTTCTGTGTGAACTGCGAACTGCTGACTACAATCTGTCAAATAAAAATTATCATCTATAAACTTATCAACTATAATCTGTGAATTCTCATCTATCAACTGTCATCTGTGTACTACTATTTGTTATTTGTCAATTGTCATTTGTTAACTTTTGTCTCTTATCTGTGAATTACGAAGTGACAACTGTAATTTGTCAAGATCTGTCAAATCAAAATTATCATCTATAAACTTATCAACTATCATCTGTGAATTGTTATCTTTCATCTGTCATCTGTCAACTACTATCTGTTATTTGTCAACTATCATTTGTTAACTTTTGTCTGTTATCTGTAAACTGCAAACTGCTAACTATTATTCGTCAAGATATGTCAAATAAAAATTATCCTCTATAAACAATCATCTGTGAACTGTCATCTATCATCTGTCAACTATCATCTGTCAACTATCATCCGACAATTATCATTTGTCAACTATGATCTGCCAACTGTCATCTGTCAACTGTCAGCTCTCAACTACTATCTGTTAACTGTTATTTGTTAATTGGCATTTGTTAACTCTTGTCTGTTATCTGTAAACTTAACAACCATCATCTGTGAACTGTCATCTGTCAACTGTCATCTATCAGTCAAATGTCAACTATCGTATGTCATCTGCCAACTATCATCTGTCAACTGTCATTTTTCAACTATTATCAGTCAACTGTTATTTGTCAATTAACATTAGTTATCTGTGACTTGCGAACTGTTAAATGCAATTTGACAACAAATTTAATTTAGTTATTATCCACAAGTTGTCATCAAATTAACTGATGTTATATTATTTGTTGACTATTGTCAGTTATTTGTCAGTCTTAAGAACAAATTACATTGATAGTAAAAAAAACTCTAGCTGCAATTTGTCAAATAAAAACTATTATTATTATTATTATTATAATTATTATTATCATTGGTCAACTATTGTCCGTCAACTGTCATCTGTCAATTTTTATCTGTCAACTATAATATGTCAACTCTCATTTATCAACTGTCAGCTGTCAACTGTCATCTGTCAGCTACTATCTGTCGACTGCTATTTGCCAATTGTCATTTTTTAACTTTTATCTGTTATCTTTGAACTTTTAACTGCTAACTATAATATGTCAAGATCTGTTAAATAAAAATTATCATCTATAATCAAAAAAATGTTTTTTTTTTAATTTCAATTACAATTTTTCAAATAAAAGCTATCATCTATAAAATTGTCAACTGCCATCTGTCAACTATTATCTATCATTGGTCAACTTCCATCTGTCATCTGTCATTCTTCATCTGCCATCTATCTGCCATCTGTCACCTTCCAACGAACCACGAACTGCTAACTGTAATCTGTGAACATCTGTAAACTAAAAATGATCATTTATAAACTTATCAACTATCATCGATCGACTGTCATCTGTCATCTGTTATCTATCAACTCTCATTTGTGAACTATCATCTGCCAACTGTCATCTGTCATCTGTCAACTACTATCTATTAACTTTTATTTCAATTGTCATTATTTAATTCTTCTGTTAAGTATGAACTTCGAACTGCTATTTATAATCTGTCAAATAAAAATTATCATCTATAAATTTATCAAAACAAATATTAAAAAATTTATCAAAAAAAAAAAATTAAAACATTAATGGTGCTTTAGAGTGACGGGGGCGATCCTTTAAAGTAACAAGCTCATTTACACACACACAAATACACAAATGACACATGGCGGAAGGACCACGTGGTCGATAGCCTAACACTACTACTACTACTACTATTAAAAAAATTTCAAGTGCAATTTGTCAAATAAAAGCTGTCATATATAAACTTATCAACTGTCATCTGTCAACTATTATCTGTCATCTATTATCTGCCAACTGCCATCTGTCAACTGTCATCTGCCATTCTGCATCGCTCATCTGTTATCTGCCACCTGTCACCTGCCAACTGTCATATGTCAGTTGTTATGTCTAACTATGAACTAGTAACTGTAATCTGTCAACATCTGTCAAATAAAAAGGATCACTTATCAACTATCATTTGTTAACTGTCATCTGTAAACTGTCATTCATCAACTGCCAACTATCATTTGCAACTGTCTCAATTGACAACTGTTAACTGTCATCTGTCTTCTGTTAACAGTTATTTGTCAATTGTCATTTTTAACTCTTGTCTGCTATCTATGAACTTCGAAATGCTAACTATAATCTGTCAAGGTCTGTCAAATAAAAAATATCATCTATAAATTTATCAAAAAAATATATTAAAAATTTCAATTGCAATTTGTCAAATAAAAGCTATCATCTATAAACTTATCAACTGTTATCTGCCAATTGTCATCTGTTATCTATGAACCGTCATCAGTCAACTGCCATCTGTCATCTGTTATGTGCCAACTGTCAGATGTCAGTTGTCATTTTTCAATTCTCGCCTGGCATCTGTAAATGCATTACTATGAACTGGTAACTGTAATCTGTCAACATCTGTCAAATAAAAATGATCATTTATAAACTTATCAACTATCGATCAACTGTCATCTTTCATTTGTCATCTACCAACTGTCAACCATCAACTGTCATCTGTCAACTAGCATCTGTCAACTTTCGTCTGTCAACTGTCATCTGTCAACTGTTATCAGTCGTCTATAAACTGTTATCTGTCATCTGTCAACTTTTATCTGTCAATTGTTATTTTTCAATTTTCATTTGTTAACTTTTGTCTGTTATCAACGAACTACGAACTGCTAACTATAATCTGTCAAGATCTGTCAAATAAAAATTTTAATCTATAAACTTATCAAAAACAAACATTTTTAACTTCAATTGCAATTTGTCAAATAAAAGCTATCATCTATTAACTATATATATGTCATATATATCTGTCATGCTGACATAAACAGCCAAAACGTCTCCCCTAAAAAGGGATCAAAATATAAATACAAGTATTTAAAAATAGAATAAAGGTGTCCAAGAGGATATTTACACCCTCATCATCATGGACCAATACAAGGGTTAGAGTGGAAGAACGTCGCAGCTGCACGAACTCCGCCCAGCTTCATCCAGTCAAAATTTTTGTACGTTTTGTTTTATATTTGTGTATATTCATATGTATTTATTTTTTGGAATGAAAGCTAAAGATTAATAAACATAAACATAAACATAAACATAACTTATCAACTGCCATCTGTCAATTGTAATCTGTCATCTATTATTTGTCATCTATCAACTGCCATCAGTCATATGTCATTATTCATATGTCATCTATCAGCCACCTGTCGCCTGCCAACTGTCATATGTCAATTGTCATTTATCAATTTTTGTCCGGTATCTGTTAATGTATAACTGTGAACGGGTAATTGATATCTGTCAACATCTGTCAAATAAAAATTATTCTTTATAAACTATCGGTCAACTGTCATCTGTCATTAAGTCGTCCACGTATCCACCATGGTTCACATCTGAGCTAATAAATTTAATTAAGCGTAAACGAATTGCTCACAAAAAATACAGGGAATGCCTGAACTCCGTTAATTACCAAGAATTCAAATGTTTGCGAGAAAAATGTATGAACCTGAGAAATTTATTATACGATAAATATGTCCTTTCCGTTAATACAGGAATAACACATAACCCAAAAAAGTTCTGGAATTTTGTTAAAGCTACAAATTCTATTCCTGAATTTCCAGATATTATGTACTATAATAATAATTGTAGCAGCAATGGATCACAATGTGTTAATTTATTTGCCGACTATTTCTCCACTGTATACAGTAATGAACAACCTTTGTATATACCTAATTTTAATTATCCATCTGAGGTAATTCATATGCCACTTAAATTATCTCTAAGCGAAATATTCCAAGGTATTACTGATTTGAAATGTAGCGACAGTACAGGCCCTGACGGAATTTCTGCTAACTTTTTAAAAAACTGTATTTGTTCCATTTCATTGCCAATCTATATTTTGTTTGAGTCATCTCTTTCACAGAATATATTTCCTGAATTCTGGAAAAAAAGTTACATTACGCCATTGTTTAAGTCAGGTAAAAGAAATAATATAGCAGATTACCGCAGCATTTCAATTCAATCTGTAATACCGAAGCTTTTCGATGAACTTGTTACTGTTAAACTTAGTTGGATGTGTAAGAATATACTCATGGACGAACAGCATGGCTTCCGGCCCGGCAGATCAGTATCAACTAACCTTTTGTCATTCAGTACATTCATCCTCAATGCCTTTGAAGCTAACCATTCAGTTGATACTGTTTTTACGGATTTTGCCAAAGCGTTTGATCGTGTTAACCATGAGATTTTGATTGCGAAATTATCGGCTTTGGGTTTCCATGCTGATGTAATAAAGTGGATTTACAGCTTTTTAATTAATCGCGTCCAATGTGTAAAAATTAGAAACTTTTTATCTAATGTCATTCATGTTCCCTCGGGTGTTCCACAGGGGTCACATTGTGGTCCATTGCTGTTTTTACTATTTATTAATGACATTTCTCAAGTTATAAGAAACTCCTCATTTTTGGTTTATGCTGATGATCTAAAGCTGTTTAAAGAAATTAAGACAATTGATGATTGCAAATTGCTGCAAGATGATCTCACATCTGTTGTTAACTGGTGTAACGATAACCATCTTTTTCTCAATATTGCAAAATGCAAATCGATGAGTTTTTCCAGAAAAAAAAATATCTTACATTTTTGCTACAGTATCAACAGTAACTATTTAGAGCAAATTAAAGTTACCAAAGACTTGGGAGTAACTTTTGACATTAAATTATGTTTCAGTGACCATATCCGCTTAATTTGTAACCGAGCTTTAAAAATGTTAGGTTTTATTAGACGAATGGCTATCGACTTGTCGCCAGCAGCTTTTAAGCTTTTATATTTTGCTTATGTCCGTTCCCATTTGGAATACGCATCTTGTGTGTGGTCACCTACTCAAACTACGTACATCAATATACTGCAAAATGTTCAGAACAAGTTTTTAAAACTATATGCGTTCAAATTAGGCTATAATATGGATATTAATATTAGTGTGTTTTCATCTGTTCAACGTATTGATAAACTGTGCTGCCGTAGATTTTATTTTGATATGTCACTATTTTATAAATTAATTTCTCATCAAGTTCAATGTACTTACCTCCTATCCCAAATCAATTTCTATGTTAATTTATCTAACCGATCAATTAGGCAATTACCTGTATTTCGCATTCCCTACCATAAGTCCAACTATGGCATTAATAGTCCACTATCTCGATTTATGCGAACATCTAATGCATTATCGCTAAATTTAAATTTTGACCTATTTGTTAACTCGCACACACAATTTATGCGTAAACTTAAGCGGATTAGTATATGCTAATTTATAAATATTAAGTTTATATCTTATTTTTGTTATAATTTTTTAGTATATTACTTTACTTTTTGGTTTGTTTTTATGTGTTTTTGAATTGTTATTATATTAATTTTTTTTGTAATTCTTGTCAAAATGGATTTTCCGTAAATAAATATTATTATTATTATTATTATAACTGTCATCCGTCAACTGTCATCTGCCAAATATCATCTGACAGTTGAATTTGTCAAATGTAATCTTTCAACTGTCATCTGCCAACTACTATATGACAACTGTTATTTGTCAATTGTCTTTTTTTTAACTCTTGTCTGTTATATATGAACTGCGAACTGCTAACTATAATCTGTCAACTAAAAATTATCATCTATAAACTTATCAAAAAAAATATTTTTAAAATTTCAATTACAATTTGCCAAATAAAAACTATCATCTATAAACTTACCAACTGTCATCTGTTACTTGTTATCTGTCATCTATTATCTGTCGACTGCCATCTGTCAACTGTCATATGTCACCTGTCATCCTTCATCTGTCCTCTATGTGCCACCTGTCGCCTGCCAACTGTCATATATCAGTTATCATTTATCAATTCTCGTCTGGTATCTGTTAATATATATAACTGTGAACGGCTAACTGTAATCTGTCAACTTCTGACAAATAAAAATAATGATTTATAAACTTATCAACTATCATCGGTCAACTGTCATCTGTCATCTGTCAACTATCATCCGTCAACTGTCATGTATCAACAGCCAACTGTCATCTGTCATTTGTCAACTGTCATCTGTCAACTACTATCTGTCAACTGTTATTTGTCAATTGTCATTTTTTAACTCTTGTTTGTTATCTATGAATTGCGAACTGCTAACTATAATCTCTCAAGATCTGTCAAACAAAAATTATCTTCTATAAACTTATCAAACAAATTATAAAAATTTAAATTGCAATTTGTCAAATAATAACTATCTACTATAAAATTATCAACTGCCATCTGTCAACTGTCATCTGTCATTTCTCAACTGTCATACGTCAGTTGTCATTTGACAATTCTCGTCTAGTATCTATCATTACATAACTATGGACTGCTAACTGTAATCTGTCAACATGTGTCAAATAAGAATGATATCTATAAACTTATCAATTATCATTGGTCAACTGTCATTTGTCATCTGTCAGCTGTCATCCGTCAACTGTCATATATCAAATATCATCTGTCAAATGAAAATTATTATCTATAAACTTATCAAAAAATATATTATAATAAAAGCTATCATCTATAAACTTACCAACTATCATCTGTCAGCTGTCATTGTCAACTGTCAATTGTCATCCGTCAACTAGTACCTGGCATTTGTTATCTGATATCTGCCACCTGTCGCCTGCCAACTGTCATATTTCAATTCCCAGTTGTTAATACTGTTTATGTTTATGTTTATGTTTATTATTCTTTAGCTTACAATCCAAAATTAAAAAAATACATATCAATATCTACACAAAAATTATAGGAAACGTACAAAAATTTTGACTGGACGAAGCTGGGCGGAGTTCGTGCAGCAGCGACGATCTTCCACTCTAACCCTTGTTTGACCACGATGCTGAGGGAGCAAATATCCTCTTGAACATCTGGATTCTTCTAGAAAATGCTTTAATTTTCTATTTTGTCCCATTTTTAGGGGAGACTTTTGGCTGTTAATGTCAGCATGACAGATATATATATATATAGTGGTCTGGTATCTGGTAATGTTGATTATAAACTGCTGACTGTAAACTGTCAACATCTGTCAAATAAAACGTATTTGTACTGTATATAAATACGTAGGTAATTAAATAATTAAACACAGTTATATTCCTCACTTTGATCTTTTATTTTCGCTACATTTCGAACAGAATGTGTTCATCATTAATAATTAACCGTTTGCATTTACAACGTATTATTTTACATTATGGTGGATGCGCCGGGATTATATAGCATATTGATTTTGAAAAATCTAAATAACACATATTACCGGCTATATGATATTTAGATTTTTAAATCAATATACAATATAGTCCCGGTGCAGCCACCATAATGCAAAATAATAATTTTATTTTGCTTAATAATAGTTTGCAATTACAGTTACAAATTGATTCTTAAGTAACTTAATGTGTAACGTTTTTTTTACGTTTTATATTAATTCTTTCTTTTATATTCTTTAACTTTATTATCGCAATAAGAAACTATTGTCTATATTAAAAAATATTATTATGTCTAAAATAAACTCCGAATTTTATTTCGTTTCATTTCCGCAGTAATAAAATTCCGTCATTAAGTTTTCATGGCCGTTTGTATCAAACTCGGGTCGCAATTATTTAGAGAAATTGCGCTTAACGCTAAAATACCTCCGCAATTGCAGGACGAGTAGTTAGTTGCGACGGGTGGTAATCTCTCTCTCCAGTTTCCACTTGGTCTAATTCGCCGGAATTATAAATCCGACGGGCGATAAATTGAAAAACGTTTCGACGCGATAAATATTTAATTAACACACCGCACTTTCCCTCGCTGCGATTTTAATTTTAATTAATATTTCATTCGATTATAAAGGAGAAAATTATTACTTTTTTTAAATTTAGGCAAGCTTGTTTTGTTATGTTCTGGCATGTTTCTAGTCGATTATCGAAGTCTGAGTTGCTGCCGTCGACGTGTTAATATTTTATGATGATGAATAATCGACGAATATTACGGAAGGTAATTTGTATAAATTTCAATTTAGTTTCAATGAGAGTCTCAGATGCCAAAGCATACCGGAGACGGAATCCGTGCCCTCGGTACCACTTCCGGTACCGAAGACGCCGCGTAGCTCGCCCAGGCGTATGGTGTAAGTAAATTGTGTGCAAAGAAACAAAGAAGTGGTCGTAGTAATTATAAATACATCACAACTCATTAGTATTTTTCTGTTTAGACCGTAGAGGCTTTTTGGTTGTGTGTACATTAGACCTCTTGTGACCGAAGGATAGATTTGTAGTGCTGTAAGTGTTTTGTCTTGATATTAATATAGAATCATTAAAAATAAAGAGATAATTACACATTTTAATTATAGGTAGAGGCATTTATTTCATGGCACTTATTAATTTTCACCACTATATTTTATTGATAAATTCCAGTGACTAATTCGACTATAAGTTAGTCATGACCAAAGTTTATAATCATAGTAATTTAGTTCTTGTAACGAATTCTATTTAAAAATTTTAATTTTTAATGATTCTATATATTAATAAGTATACATACAGTATCTAGCCCGCCCATACTTCACAACGAAGAGCGATCTCATAAGTATTGTTAGTAAACATGCCAGCATGCCACAATTCGTGTATCTAACCAACCTACCACCCCCTCACTCGGGGGGGTGTAAAGTATCGTCAAGACAAGTTTAAATACAGAAGAGTCCCCCAGGTCCCAGAGGAGCGAGGACGCCGAGGCGTTGGAAAAGTCGGACGCTGCCGCCAACGTCCGGCACAAGATCGTCGTCATGGGGGCGGCAAAGGTCGGCAAATCGTCGCTCATCAGCCAGTTCCTCTACGGCACGTTCTCGCCCAAGTACAAGAGGACCATCGAGGAGATGCACCACAGCGACTTTAACGTGAGCGGCGTTCACCTGATGCTGGACATCCTGGACACGTCCGGTGCGTACGAGTTTCCGGCGATGAGGGCGCTCTCCATCTCTTCGGCGGACGCCTTCATCCTCGTCTACGACGTCACCGACACCACGACATTCGAAGAGGCCCGATCTTTACGGGATCAGATACACGAGACGAAAGGCGGAACGGCCGTGCCCATTGTAGTCGTCGGAAACAAAGTGGACCTCGTAGGAAATAGAGAGGTGAGTAATTGATTTAATTATTTTAATTGTTATGTACAATCATTAATTGATCGAATTAATCGAGGGAATTACGGTATTAATAATGATCGCTATTAATAATTACTCGTGAATTAAGCAGATCAATTAGTGAAATCCAGTATTACATCTGGACAATAGACATCGTCCTAATTGGAGTATGTCTATCCGTGCAAACGTTATTTACCTTACCTATAATCAATCATTTTCTGACAATGTAATCTTGTTAAAACGTTATTATTTCTTAATCACTTTAGGGCGTAATTTAATATTTCTTAGAGCCAACGTTTTTAATTTATCAAAATAAGAGAATAGAATAATCATGAATCAGGTAATGTGTTTTAATTTCTCACAATTGAAGAAAATTACATATGTCTTAAGTTTTAATATATCTAGTTGTTAATAGTTAAAACCAGTTTGTAACGTAGAACTTATTGCAGCAGTTTACTTTACAATAAATAGTTTATGAAAACACAATTTCATCGTACCTAAAGATATTTGGCGCAGTCGGTAGGATAGCCAGCCTAAGGAGCAAATATCTTTATAAACTTATTTCGTGTTAAATATTAATTAAGCTGCTCATCTTCTAACAAGCGTATGCAACACCATCAAATATCTAGTAAGCCACGTCTCACTTATTCACGTCTTCTATGAGTCAGGCCAGGGAGTTCACCTTTATCACGCCGCCTAACACTGCTTTTAGTCCTTCCTCTTGCTCTTCCGTATCATGCATTGTATTAGGATGTACCTGGCGTCGTTCATTAGGGAAACCTCCCTCTAACTTTCCATCCGGCGCAGATAATCAGAAACCATCCGTATTCGGATAGGAGCTGAATTAAATAATAATGGAACTCGCATCTTCTCCTCTTGGCCCAGCTCTCCAACTGGGGAATTAAGGCCCTAATTTATTATCTTTTCTCCTCTTCGTTCCAACTCCTTTACCACTCGGCTAAGACTTAATCATCTGGCCATTTTCTTAGTCTCCGCTTAAGGAATCTCTTTTTGTGGGCCTAGAACACTTGCGATGGTTTTGGCTTCATTACCTCCGGTTGACCTGATCGAGAGTGCCAGATTAGAGGTAAAAAGCCAAAACCATCGCCACTTCTATGGAGGTAGTTCTATAGCCATGTATAATTCTTAGCGCTTGCGGACGCATTTTCCTGCGCAATCTATCTAAGTTATTTCTTGATCAATTATTCGACTCCTACTGCCATCGTAGTCTCTTCGTGCCCTCGCTAGGTCCTTTCCACGTTGACCTACTGCCTACTTATGCCCTTCGCAACACTTGTTGCCCCCACTGCCGCCTCCAGTTCATCTCACGAGCAGTGTAGATTGGACTTTAGTTACCTCAGTTACCTCATGCTTCTATTTAATTTCTTGCCTTAGAAGCTCGACTACCTTTCCTTTGCGCCCTTTTTAAGAGCCCGCGGCAGGGGTTTTCTGTCACGACACCCTTATGCCTAAAGAGGCCAGTCAGAATTCTATCCTTGACACTGCTTTCTGCGCTTTCGCTCTCATGACCTTGATGTCCCTCTGACTATAATTAGCAGAACGTCAGCGAAGCCGGCCCACTTGCCTCTCCGGAAGCACCAGACAGAATGCTATATCTTATGTCACATTCGTCAAAAGAGATCGCAGTACCGATCCCTGAAAAATGATTCGTCAGCTGCATCTCTTGTGTGTGCTCCTGGCCCAAGTAGATCAATGTTCTATTACTTAGGTAACGCCTTATTATCCTGAGGAGAACCATCCTAAGTTCCAGTACCTTCAAAATTACCAGTTCTATAAAGGATTAAAGGCATTCTTTAAGGCGAGCCACCTCCAGCAGTCTTCTTGCCCTAAAAGGTCTCGTATTCGCCTTATCGACCAGCCTCCTTACTTCTACCAAAGTATTCTTCATAAATCTGCCTTGGCAAGAGCTGAAATGTTGTGACTACAGATCCCCGTTCTCGTTAGCGGTAATCGTTCGGTCGGCCAACAGTCTAGAACATTCTTGTAGCAGTCGATGAGGCAGAAATGTCGACTAGTGTGTGACCTGTGTGGTGCCCTCTAGAAAAATCTGATTCATCAGGTCTAGTACCAGGTTGTTGCCCGCGGCAATCGGCTCGATCATTTTCTAACTCGTTCAAGTGTTTATGGTCGTTGCCAAGATCTCTTTCAGTGCAAAAAACTCGCCTGCCTCGGGAACAGCGCCATGATTACGACCACATCCACTTTGGCACCTATTCTCTAACCTTTCTATCACGATTCTCCCTTCTGTCAGCCTCTGCCTTATCTTGCAGCTGCTTATACTCTATTCTATTGCTATTTTCAATGGCCCTGCAAAGTTTAATCTTTGCTTTAGAAGAACCTCTTTCAGGACCACTGTATGACCACCTCATTTTCTGCATTAGGTGAAGTTCCTACGTGCCTCGTTTACCATAGACAAATCCTCGATCCACCACTAAAGTTTATTTCGCCCAACGTCAATGGTGACGTTGCAGGCTACCCTCAGTATTTAAGAGTTTTCTGCCGCTGACTTCTCGCCCCACTGTAAGGGATTGAAGTCATTTATAGCAGGAAAGTTTCCTTCTTCCCATAAAGGTTCCCTCCCAATCGTCTTACCGTCTAGTCTTCTCACTTCCAACAAAGTTTCTTCTTTCGTGGATTTGCTCCGGTGAAAACCGAATTGTTGTAGGGAACAATCGCTGTTCTTCTCGTTGGTGGTCCACATCCGGTTCGCCAGCAGTTTCTCTACAACCTTACCTTCGCAATCGATGAGACAGACTGGTCGATATTCACCAGGATCTCTTTGATTTGGTCGGTATGGTGCTCTCTAAGAGAAACTGGTTCATCAGGTCTAGTTATTTTCCGTGACCGCCTCTATAGCCTCGCTTGGGTCGCTCCTTCCCAACTGCCTATCTACCCAGTAATGTTTATCGCTGCTAAAACCTATTTTAATGTGAAATACTTTTCCAGACCATTCCCGCCCTCATCTACGTTTGTCCTGCCTCGGAAATAGAGCCTCCATTACGGCCCCCATCCCCAATGTACTAACGCTTTCACATTGAACACACCTATCTATAACTTTTCTGTCACGATTCTGTAGAAATTCTACCATTTGACAGCTTCTACCACGTCTTGAATTTTTTGGAGATTCCCAACTTTTCACGCGATTTACTGAAATTTAAAAAACATAATTCATAACATAACAATTCTTCATTCATAATACATAATTTCTGCAGTTTTCTATTTTCAAGTTAGCTCTCCACTATCCTGATGAGAAGGTATTTGTGAACCCTCCTACGTTACAATGCCTCTGTTAAGGGATTGAAGACATTCTTAGCGGTGAGCCATCCCTAGGCAATTTTCTTCCTCTAAGGTATCCCTTATTTGCCTCTTGGATCAGTCTCCTTACTTTTAGCAAACTGTCTTTCGTGTAATTGTCGTAGGGACTGATCCCCACATTCCTTCTCTATGGCGGAGGTCCACGCCCGGTTCACCAACTGTTTTTCTAGGACCTTGCTTTCACAATCGATGAGGCAGACTGGTCTCTATCCAACTAGATCTCTTTCCTATTTCCTGCGCTAGGGAATTAACACCAGCCTGGCCTTCTGTAGTTGGCCGATGCGCTGCTTCTTTGATTAAAATGATTTATCAGGTCTAGCAATCGCACGCGATCGTTTGAATTAACATACCCTCTAACACAAATGCTGCTGCATTGAAAAGACTTATTCCTCACGTATCTGTTAGGATTCTGTAGGATCTCTTCCATTTGTCAGCCTTTGCCTAATGTTGTAACTGCTTTCACTTTAGCCTTCCGCTTTTTTCAATCACTCTGCGTCGGTAAATCTTCGTCTATGAGGATCCCACGACACCACCTCCTCTTCTGTATCTGATGATACCCACCCTACATATACCTCCTGGAGCTCCCTCCATTTCGCCCTTTTATTAGTCTCGATGAGTGTTTTCAAGTTTTTGCTTTGCCTCCCTGAAAGTGTTTTCAAGGACGGAGAAATCCTGACCCTAACTTCTACATATAGTGAGATCTTTTCTGTGGCCACCTTGTCATTCCACCAAACCATCAACCTGTTTCAGACAGCGGGTAAAGCCCTCGGCCGTCTGCTCAGCCTCTGCTTGTATACTAGACCAGCTCTACATATACTTGTAGATCCTCCTGATGATCTTTTCTCCTTAACACCGGGACACGAGCGACCTAACCTCTACATCGCCAACTCTAAATTTTATATATCGATGGTCGCTGAACGTCTCCTTCGTATCCAAACTCCAATCGGTTATTATTAGTAGGGATTCGGGTGACACCAGAGTAAGGATGTGGAATTTGCCTTGAACAACGTCGGCTCTTCTCCTTCATTAACCACCTCGAGATCCAGCCGGGTGATTGTTTTATCCGTTAAACCTGCTCTCCAAACACTGATGAGCCTTCGCATTAAAGTCCCCCGCCACTATTGTGTGTCCTCCCAACTCCTCTTTCGACAATCAGATCTTGACCTATTGTATGCGGCATAGCAGGAAAGATATGTCGCTGATGTCGAAGCTAGTCTCTTCGCCCTGCCCCTGGTATAAGTGGTCACATCACCTTTCCTACAGTTGGCTCCTATCCTTTGCTGACAATCGCAATTTCTATATCCTCTTAGGTCATCATAGCCTCAGACAGGTCGTGAGCAGCGTGACACCTGTACAGGTTGACCTAAATTACTCTGAATGGTTCATGCTCGTCTTCCGCTGATCCGAACACGACTTACTCCTCGCCCTGTCATGCTTCCGCTGCATCTTTAGATGGTGGGTGTGGCACTTTGCTCATTCCTAGCGCCTCTCCGAGGCCTCGAACTCTTTCGAGATTAGCATCGAAGCCAGCGTCTTAGCACTGACCGCATCTTGGACCTGCTATGCATCCCTGACCCCTGTGGCCTTGATCTCTTGATCTCTTGGATTGTGCTGCCACGTGCATCTTCTACTTATATGGCTTGGCCTGGAACTTACAATTAGTTTATTCTATTTTTAACGTTCTCTTCTCTATAATCTTCAGGATGCTGTTCCTTGGTTCTTTCACTAGTATTATGTTCAGGTCTCCGTTACATTGAACAACCCTTTTTCGCCAACTGCCCTTTCCACTGCCTCAATGCTCCGTCGGGCGTGATGTCTTCCTCCAAGAACTTTATCTCGACTACTCTGCCCTTTAAAACCTACCTGTCTATATTGTCTATGCCCGTACTCAGTCCTACGCGGGTCGTTCAAATAATCTACTCTTATAATTAAACCCACATTTATTTATTAACTGAAGGGTGGGTTAATGACCAAGTGGTGTATTATGATTACTACTATAAATTTAGCCTTAATGGCTTAACGTTATAATTAAAATTCATGTTTGTTATACATATAAATTATTTCTTTCCAATGTTTATTTCTTTTAACTGAAGTAATAATCGCATATCAAATTGAAATAAACAACTTGTAAATATAAAAGAGAAAATACGCATTATACGAAATCATCCGCTGAAAGTGTAACACGATGACTACATCATTCTTTTTTAATGAAAACCTGTTTAACGCTTTTCAATCTCGCTCGAAAGAAATTCTTATTTATTCCATTACAACACACACACACATATATATATATATACACATACACAGGGCGTACGGTCTCGTTTGCTAATACATACGATTACTGGGGGGGGGGCAGGAAGGAAAAGTTAAAATTGTTTTATTGGATCCGTTGTAAACAACGGGGCCGCACGAATTTCACATTTCGAAAGTTGGACGGATTAAAAGGTTCGAATTTAACTTTATAATTAAGTTAATTCGGAAATTAAAATGGATTATAACGTTGAAAGTAATCGAGGGTGTTGATTGAAAATTTATACAATAATTATGTTAAGCGATAAAAATTGAATTTAATTTGTTCTTCTTACTAGAGTAGATACTTTGTTCACTGCACTCTTAATGCAAGGAAATTATAATATTAGGTAATTTTAGTTTAGAACACTTGTTATGTTTAATATTGTTGGATCTGAAAATAAAAACATATGTCAGGAAAATAAATACAACAATATGGAACATTACCAGTGTTCCAATTTAAACTACCTAATATTATTCATTTTTCGTACCTGAAGTTAATCTGCATATGTGAGTTTATTTTTGTTAAGGCCATCTATAGGTTGATATCGAAAATTCACAATAATTACAATGAGTTTTTACTTCAATATTTCAATACGTGAAGAGTAGAGTAATGATTACTAGTAGTTAAAAAATTGTTGAAAAAATGATATTTTTAATTACTAGTAATTAATTACAGTGAGTATTTTAATCTAAATAAACAATTTATGCAACACAAGGTAATAAAAATAGAATTGAATAAGGTTCATGGTATTTTCCGAGTTATTACTTCTTCTTATTACGTTTTTTTTTTAAAGTTCACGTAGGTCATCGAACACTGAAACATTGAATATCAGAGATCATTCCGTTTCAACATCCTTCCCTTTGAAGTACGGGATTTTACTAAAGGTTTTCCTTATTGAAGAGATTTCATTTAAAATTTTACGTGCAACTCTTGGAGTAGTTTGATTTTCTAGTTGGAATAGTACACACGTAAAAAAAAAAACTGAAAAGAGAAAAAGGGAGAGCCAATAACGACGGATCCAATAATGCCGGACGGAATCCATAAAGGACGTATAAATAGATATTATTAAGTCTGCTGTCGCAATAAAAGAAAGATGATCAAGATTAGTTCCATTTTTGCTGGCGAAGGTAAAAATTAAATGAATTGTTCTCTATAATCCGACAGAATGAAATGTATAGAATTTAATTGTTTATATGGATTTAATCATTAATACAGATAAAGTTTTAATTAATTAATGTTAACAACAGAGTAACCTTATCTTATTATAAAAGCTATTTGTTTAACAAATAAAAACGCCAATCACGTTACAAATCACCCTTTGCCCTTTCAGGTAATGGAAGGGAACGAATGTTGACTGTAAGGGCGCTATCCGCTGAAAATTGTATTAAACCTTCAGGTCGAAAGAAAAAGCCGTTTAGTGCCCGTTTATTGGGCCCCAGGGGACAAACACGAAACGACACCTGAGACGCGATTTTCCGGAGTTGGGGCGCTTCGTATCTCCACCCGCTGGTACACGTATTATTATTTTAAGCCCTTATCTCCTGTAATAAAGACGCGAAAATATGAGACGCGGATGAATTATGTATCTGGTTGGGAATTTTTCTAGATAGGGTATTATTTTATGAGTGCGTGTTTGATAAATTGGATTTGTCGAGTTTTGGCGAAAGACCAGTGCGTTATCTTTTGCTTTTTGCTTATTCAAATATTTTAAATATGAAGAGAGAGTGTGTGAAAATGTTACTAAAATTAAAATTAAAAACTAAATCTAAGTGACCTGTTCTACAATTATTACGCATATACAAAAACAATGAATAATGTATTGAGGAATGTCGATAGTACAATTTATTGGGATAGGTCAAAAGTGCGCTATGATATTAAATAATTTATATAGGTAGGTATTTCTTGAAACTATGGCTATACTAGAATTGGAAGTGACTAAAATAGGAGATGAACTTTCGCTAGTCCGCTCAAATGTGAATACAATAATAAAGGTAACTTTGACTATGGCGAGTGCACTGAGATTAATCTCGGAGTAGAGAGTGGAGCCCAAGGAGTTTTAATTAAAAGTTGTAAAACGTAAATAAACATAACATTACAGCAAATTTGAACAGATTTATTAAAATAAATTTTTCAATCAATATTTGTTGATGTGTTATTGATTGAAGGGTGTGATAGAGGCCACCCACCCACCCTACATATACATATAAATTTTAATTCCTTAGCATCTCGGGATTTCCAATAAAAGTAATTACAAAGTTTTTGAAAAAAATAGGAATTAAAACATAAATTGTGATTTTGTTTTATTTTTTATTACATAAAGAGTTTTATTGTTTTTACCAACAAAATCTTCAACGATTAGTATTTTAAGTTATCATGTATATGTAGGGTGGGTGGGTGTCCTCTATCGCACCCTCCAATCAGTAAAACATAAGCGTGGCTTTTAATATAAAGTTGTAAAATATATAAAACGAAACCAATACAATTTTTAGAGATATATTCATAAAAATTTATAACATAATTTTTGATGATGTTTTACTGATTAGTGGGTAGGATAGATGCCACCTACCCACCCTACATATACACATAAACTTTAATTCCTTATCGTCTCGCGGTTTCCAAAAAAAATAATTACAAGATTTTTTTAATAAAACAGAAATTATAAAGGTAATTTTTTTGAGTGAATAAATTGGTAATAATTTGATGCATGATGGGTGGGCAGACTTCAAATCTTAATTAAATAAGATTAGCTACAGAAAGTCATTTATATTTAAACTTAAATTGTAATTTTGTTTTATTTTTTATTGCCTAAAGAGTTTAATTGTTTTTAGCAGCAAAATCATCAACGGTTAGCAAATAAAGTTATCATGTATATGTGGGGTGGGTGGGTGGCCTCTATCCCACCCTCAATCAGTAAAACATATGCGAGGGTTTTAATTAAAAGTTGTAAAATATATAAAATGAAATAATTGCAATTTTTAGAGATATATATTTATACAAATTTATAAAATAATTTTTGATGATGTTTCACTGCTTGGAGAGTGGGATAGAGGCCATCCACCCACCCTACATATACATATAAACTATAATTCCTTATCGTCTCGTGGCTTCCAACAAAATTAATTACAACATTTTTGAATAAAAAAGAAATTAAAAAGATAAAGTTTTTGAGTGAGTAAGTACAATAGTAAAAACTTGATGCATGATGGGTGGGCTGACTTTAAATCTAAATCAGATAAGATTAGCTATAGAAAGTCATTTTTATTTACACTTAAATTTTAATTTTGTTTTATTTTTTATTACTTAAAAGGTTTAATGGTTTGTACCAGAAAAATCATCAAAAATTAGCAATTGAAGTTATCATGTATATGTAGGGTGGGTGGGTGGCCTCTATCCCACCCTCCAATCAGTAGAGCATAAGCGAAGGTTGTAAGTAAAAGTTATGAAATATAAATAAACACAAAATAATTGCAATTTTAGAGATTTATTCATACAAATTTATCAAATAAGTTTTGATGATGTTTTACTGATTAAAGGGTAGGATAGAGGCCACCCACCCACTCTACATATACACATAAACTTTAATTCCTTATCGTCTCGCGGTTTCCAAAAAAAATAATTACAAGATTTTTTTAATAAAACAGAAATTATAAAGGTAATTTTTTTGAGTGAATAAATTGGTAATAATTTGATGCATGATGGGTGGGCAGACTTCAAATCTTAATTAGATAAGATTAGCTATAGAAAGTCATTTATATTTAAACTTAAATTGTGATTTTTTATTACCTAAAGAGTTTAATTGTTTTTAGCAGCAAAATCATCAACGGTTAGCAATTAGAGTTATCATGTATATGTAGGGTGGGTGGGTGGCCTCTATCCCACCCTCCAATCAATAAAACACAAGCGAGGGTTTTAATTAAAAGTTAACTAAAATATAAAACACAAAATAATTGCAATTTTTAGAGATTTATTCACACAAATTTTTCAAATAATATTTGATGATGTTTTACTGATTAGAGGGTAGGATAGAGGCCACCCACCCACCCTACATATACATATAAATTTAAATTCCTTATCGTCTCGCGGTTACCAAAAAAAATAATCACAAAATTTTTGAATAAAAAAAAATTAAAAAGGTTAAATTTTTGAGTGAGTAAATTAGTAAAAATTTGATGCGTGGTGGGTGGGCTGACTTTAAATCTAAATTAGATAAGATTAGTTATAGAAAATCGTTTATATTTAAACTTAATTTGTGATTTTGTTTTATTTTTTATTATATTAAAGATTTGATTGTTTTTACCAGCAATATCATCAACTGTTAGTAATTAAAATTATCACGTATATGGTGGGTGGCCTCTATCCCACCCTCCAATCAGTAGAACATAAGCGAGGGATGTAATTAAAAGTTGTGAAATATAAATAAACTCAAAATAATTGCAATTTTAGAGATTTATTCATACAAATTTTCAAATAATTTTTGATGATGTTTTACTGATTGGAGGGTAGGATAGAGGCCATCCACCCACCCTACATATACATAAAAATTTAAATTCCTTACCGTCTTGCGGTTTCCAATAAAATTAATTACAAATATTTTTTTTAATAAAAAAGAATTTAAAAAGGTAAAATTTTTGAGTGAGTGTAAAAAATTGATACATGATGGGTGGACAGAATTTATTTCTAAATCAGATAAGATTAGCTGTAGAAAGTTATTTATATTTAAACTTAAATTGTGATTTTGTTTTATTTTTTATTACATAAAGAGTTAGATTGTTTTTATCAGCAAAATCATCAACGTTTAGTATTTAAAGTTATCGTGTATATGTAGGGTGGGTGGGTGGCCTCTATCCCACCCTCCAATCAGTAAAACATAAGCGAGGGTTTTAATTAAAATTTGTAAAATATAAAAAACAAAATAATTGCAATTTTTAGAGATATATGCATACAAAATTATCAAATAATTTTTGATGATGTTTTATCGTCTCGCGGTTTGCAAAAAAATTAATTAGAATAGAATAGAATATATATTTGTGTAAAAATAAATTCATTATCAAATACAATAGTATATAAGTACACATTTCTACACATGTCATATTACATAATTACAATAGGTTAAAAGTTACTCTAAAATTAAAAAGATACATCTTAACGTTAAAAATATAAACATATTAAAATATTTATCTTGACTAAATTGATATTTTACCATTAAATCATTGATATACTCATTATATGCATAATATGCCTTAGATAGAAGGATTGTTTTTATTTTATGAAGCAGTAGTTTACTTGGTAGCTCTTTATATTCACTAGGCAATTTATTATAAAATTTTGGTGCTAGGAAATTCAATGCGTTTTGACTCTTAAGCAATCGGCATTCTTTCGTCAAAACGTTATTTTTATTTCTTGTACAATATTTGTTAAAATCAGAGTTAAGATTATATTGATTTAAGTTATTAATAGTGATGGAACTGTTAAGATATTAAATTCGATGAATTTGTTTTTAACATCTGCCCTATTGCTCAGGCCACTTATAGCTCTTATAGCTCTTATTCGCTGCATTCGAAAAACTTTTTCAGTATTAGACGAATGACCCCAACAGATAATACCATATCTAACTATTGACTCGAAAAAAGAGTGGTACATTATTATAGAAACTTCTATTGATACACATTTTGATATGTATTTAAGCCTATAAACTGTTTTCGATAGTTTATTGACAATATAGGTCACATGTTTCCTCCATGATAATTTTGGATTTAAATACACCCCAAGAAATTTTACTTTGTCAGGGTTATTTATTTTATTATTATGTTTAAGTGAAAATATAATCTGATTCGTTTTTGACGCATTCAGACTTAATTGATTCGCTAAGAACCATTCCTGTGCGTCTCCATTCTTATCAAAAGATCATTCATGGATCTATCTTTGTTTAGAACCGTCGTATCATCAGTGAATAGTACATATTTTGATAGCATTTCACATGAAGATATGTCATTCATATATACAAGGAATAATAAATTACTCAGAGATGATCCTTTTGGAACACCACACACTACATTTTTCGTCGAAGAGTTTTCGTTTTTAAAAGTTGTGGTGGGTGTTTCCTCTCAGATAAAAATGACTGAATTAGAGTACAACTTAATTTATAAACTCCATACTTTGATAACTTACTGACTAGAATGGAGTGCGACACACAATCAAACGCCTTAGATAAGTCGCAAAAAATAGATCCATTTTATTCATTATTTTCAAAGCCATCAGTTATAAAATCTATTACTTCATTAATTGCGTTTATAGTTGAGCGTCCTTTACGAAAACCATTCTGACAGTTGTTAAAAATGTTATTTGTTTCAAAGTAATTATATAATTGGTCTTCATAGATTTTCGAAATTATTGAAACAAGGGATATTGGTCGATAATTTTCTGGTTGTTCAATTACTATTTTCAAACATTTAGTATACACCTTTCTTTAAACTTGCATTTATTAATGAAAATTAATTTTCATTATTAATAACTGCACTACAAATTTTAATATTTAATTTGCATTTATTAGTTTCGTCAAAGGTATTAAGATATAGTTTTTTAGCAATTTAACGAAATTTAAATTCATCTCGTATACGTCTGAACTTGTGTTATTTTTAAGTTTATTAATTACGTCTCTAAGTTCATTATATGATATCTTCCTAAATTTGAACGCGTTGGACTGATGTTCATTAGTAACGTACTCCATTGGGTCAGTGTTGCTATGAGGAATATTTTGAATAATTTTTTCAGCTACTGTAGCAAAGAATTAATTGAGTTCATTTGCACTTAGTGATTCTGGTGTATTTATATTAGAATTTGTTTTATTTTTATTTATTATCTTCCATACTGCTTTTGACTTAATAGTTGAATTCAATATATAGTTTTTATTCTTTTATTATGGTTAACCATTTCATTTCGAAATTTTTCACGATAATCATTATACTCTTGAACGTTTGTACCTGTTGGATATTTAGTTTTCCACTCATGTAAGAATTGCAACATCTCATGCATATTATGAATGTCAGCATTATATGTAAAGCCTCTATTTTTGACATTTTTATTTTAGTTTGATAATATTATAGTTTTTTTAGGATAGGGTGTATTCATTGCTCTTATTTATATATTAATGAAAGTATCAATTTTTGTATCTATTGAAATTGATCATTTTTCATTTTCAACTAATTGAATAAGATTTATTTTAGTTTCAGAATTAATTATTCTATATTCTAACTTTTTTTTTAGTCGACTTTATTAATTTGCTTCTAATATTGATCACTATAGCTTTATGGTCACTTAAACTGGGTTCAAACGTAAATGTGTCCAGGTCATGTTTTATATTCGTGAAAATGTTGTCAATACAATTATTTTTGTGTGTATTTTCAGTTATTGCATATTCAAGTCCATAACAGTTAAACAAGTTGCAAAGTTCTAATTTGTTTGAATTATTTGAGTTAAAATTTATATTAAAGTCACCATTTAAAACAATATTTTTGGCATTAATATCAATCTTTTCTAAGACATCGTTCATTATATTTATTAAAATTTTATAATTTCCGGTGGGTTCTCGGTATATGGTAACAATTATAAGTAGCTCAATGGCTGCAATTTCACAATTAATTTCTGATGACATTCTGGAGATATCTCTAGTTTTAAATTGTATACTGTCTGCGTACATTATCATTACACTGTCATGTTTTTTATTGATACTAACAAAGAAAGAGGCAATTTTATAATCGGGAAACGTTAACACATGGCATTCATCGTTGGACATCCAAGTCTCACTTAAACATACAACTGTGTTTTGTTTTAGTGCTAGATCAAACTCATACACTTTATTTCTTAGACTATGTTTAGATGAAATATTGGAAGATCCTCATTTTTTTTAGCGTTTTATTGATTATTCTTATTAAGGTTATTACTTCCGTTATATTTGCCATTGAAAAATTTTGGTTGGTTGAATTACGGTTAACACGAAAAAGGAATTCTTTATTTACAATGCTTTTATACCAACGATCATGTTATAGAACAAGTTTGCAATCATTTTTATTTAAACCAATTTTGTAGCAATTTGATCCATATTTAGCTTTAATTTTTTCACAAACATAACAATAAAACACAAATGATTAGACACATCCTCTTCTGTACACTGTTGTTTTAGTCCGCCAATGAAAAACATAATTTTTGATGATGTTTTACTGATTAGAGGGTGGGATAGAGGCCACCCACCCACCCTACATATACATTTAATCTTCAATTCCTGATCGTCTCGCGGTTTCCAAAAAAAATAATCACAAAATTTTTGTATAAAAAAGAAATGAAAAAGTTAAATTTTTGAGTGTGTAAATTAGTAAAAACTTAGGCATGATGGGTGGGCTGATATTAAATCTAAATTAAATAAGATAAACTGTAGATGGTCATTTATATTTAAACTTAAATTTTGATTTTGTTTTATTTCTTATTACATAAAGAATTTAATTGTTTTAACAGCAAAATCATCAACGGTTAACAATTAAAGTTATCATGTATATGTAGGGTAGGTGGGTGGCTCCTATCACACCCTCCAATTAGTAAAACATAAGCGAGGGTTTTAATTAAAAGTTCTATAATATAAATAAAAACAAAATAATTGCAACTTTTAGAGATTTATTCATACAAATTTGTCACATAATTTTTGATGATGTTTTACTATCTAAAGGGTGGGATAGAGGCCACCCACTCACCCTACATATACATATAAACTTCAATTCCGTATCGTCTCGCGGTTTCCAAAAAAAAATAATAACAAAATTTTTGAATGAAAAAAAATTAAAAAGGTAAAATTTTTGAGTGAGTAATTTAGTAAAAATGTAATGCATGATGGGTGGGCAGACTTTAAATCCAAATTAGATAATATTAGATATAGAAAGTCATTTATTTTTAAACTTAAATTGTGATTTTGTTTTATTTTTTATTTCATAATGTGTTTGATTGTTTTTAACAGCAAAATCATCAACGATTAGCAATTAAAGTGATCATGTATATGTAGGGTGGGTGGGTGGCCACTATCCCACCCTCCATTCAGTAAAACATAAGCGAGGGTTTTAATTAAAAGTTGTAAAATATATAAAACGAAATAATTGCAATTTTTAAAGATTTATTCATACAAATTTTTCAATTCATTTTTGGATATATTCTATATAGGGAAACTTGAAAATTCCAATGTGTGAGCATTCGTCTTAGTAGGGATGAAAGCCACAATCGAGGCAGGAGGAACGTAGATAAGAACGGGAACGAGCTGGAAGAGTTTTTAAAATTGAAACCCTCTTTATATTTATAACTTAAAAAAGACTGGCGCTTTTCTATAATTTTAATACCTGCAAATTATAAGCGATGTTTGTGGTTGAAATTTATGTGCATATGTAGGGTGGGTGGGTGGCCTCTATCCCACCCTCCAAGTCATATAATCTCAACATGAGTTTTACTAATTAAATCTAAATAATTAGTACTCCTATTGTCTTGAATAGAAAATGATAGATAGTCGTTTTTGGGATTAATTTTTAACAACTCAACTCAAAAAGTACTTAGCCATCGTGTTATTTATGTTTATGTTTATTCATTCTTTGTACAACTTTCTTAAAAAACACACAAGTTCATATTTAATTAATCAATCATTTATTTTCCACGTATGCCACAATATACAAAATATATACAACCAACGAAAGCTCTTACAGAGAGTGCATAAGTATACATAATTTACTGTGGATGTGTTTGTCATATTAATAAACTTATTAAAATACGTTTTTTCACTCAAACCCTTCATGTATGTGCATCATCTTCTACATCTGGAATCAATAAAATTTTGCTTTATATTGGTTAATTTATACAATCTTTTAGAGGAATGTTAATTACATCTCTATTTGACTTGGTAACTAGTTTCCATTGTAAGAAATCTTGTCAGTTGCTCCAATATTTTTGGAGGATGTCTAAGTTATAGAAATTCATTTCCTTAGTCACATATAATAATTCTACTGCACCTAATGACTCGTATTGTATGGAGGGTATTTTTTGGTCATATTTAAGTGATGAATTTATTCTTTTCATATTTCTAATCTATTTATCAAATAGTTTTAAGAGTCTTTTAACATTTTCACCAGCTGTTTCTTATAGATTTCAAAGTTGTTTAACATCTTCATTAGATCAGAAATTAATCCATCACTTAAGACTATGATGAATAAATTAATTTTCATTAACCGATCAATTAATTTTGTTTTCACATAATACCAGGGTGTTTTTCTAATAAATTTAACATTCTTATAAAATTTTCATCACTTCTATTTTGTAGATTTTGAAGTCCTTTCAATTTTTTATTAAGGGATATATGATTTAGGTAATGACATTAAGATGTTATTATTTATTTTAGGTAGACACAGCGACGACCGAATCTGTGGTGACCGTCGACTGGGAGAACGGCTTCGTGGAGGCCTCCGCCAAGGACAACATCAACGTCTCGAAGGTCTTCAAAGAACTCCTCGTCCAGGCGAAAGTCAAGTACAACCTGAGTCCGGCACTGAGGCGCAGAAGGAGGCAGTCGTTACCCTCGCACCCGGTCCCACCGAACGTCACGCCCACGCACAACCCTTCGGCGGCGGTGATACCCTCCGCCGTTCAGCTGCAGCATCTACAGCAAATCAGGGACCGTCACGGCAAGAGAAACTCGTGCAGCATTTCTTAAACCTATACACCGGATACTAGGCTCACATATATATAATATATTTACAACAACAACAACAACATCAACAAAAATAACAACAAAAAAGAAATTATAATAATTTGGAAGATCATCACCATCATCATTAGAAAATTTTAAAATTAAATCTGACATATCCGCATCGAGTTATTATCTTGCATGTGTGTTAATTACAGTGTTGAGTTAAAGATTTAGAAATTAATTAATTATTTAAGATGATGTTTTTTAATAATTAGAAATTCTAATTATTACTTAATCTTTTACAATGAAATTTTTATGATGTTTTTTTTTAACTTATTCGTTAGTAGTAGAAAGAATTTAACTTTAATTAGATTTGAAAATATCTTTATTTGTAATTTTCAAGTTATACAAACAAAGTTATTATGTTTTATTCAATCTACAAAGATTTATAACGAAGAAGAAGCCTCTAACATATATAACATAATTGATTAATTTTTTGCTTTACAAAAAACTCTTTATCTTTAATTTAAAGGATTATTTTTTCCCTGGCAATAATATCATCAAACTGGTTTCGATTCTCGTAGAATTCTGCGTTATGATATCGAAAATAAATCGGAACCAGTTTGATGATAATGACAGGAAAAACTAATCAAATTAATTCTTATAAATTCATGTTTATTTTTCCTATTATGAATAATAATTTCGTTTTAAATAAGTAATTGTGGAGGCTTTCACTTCGTGATACATTTTGATAAATTCAAAATAATAAAACAATTAACTTTGTTGGTATCACTTTTTATTTACACTTGTAACTATAGTTTCGACAACTTCAGCTTGTCATTATCAAACAATAGTGAATTTCGTTTTAATTACGTTTCCAAACTGTAAATGTAATAAATTGGTTGCTTGAGTTACGTAAAGATCAAATTAATTTGACAAGTAAAGCACTAATAAAGGTTATTAGTGCTTTATATGTAAATGCAATGTTTACTATTATTTAAATTTTACGAGATAGGCAACCATATGTACATGAAAGTAAGAAATATGTTACTACATATAACTAATGAATTCATTTCAAAACTTTAAATCAAAACTGTAAGTTAAAAATAACCGAGCCAAACTTCTCTATATAAAAAACAATCATGTAAAAGAACAACCATTTTTATCAATGTCTCACTTTTGTGATATCACCTCCAAAAAAAAAAAATTAAAGAATACATCTAGCTACAACTAAATTTAGCTTTCGCTACATACCTTAACAAAATCTATACATAATATATAAAAAAAATATTCGAGTGTTTAAGGAACGCCATGTAACTAAAATCAACTGTGTTCATCGCAATACCTTTAAACACACGTACACACCATTAAAATGAAAACTAATCAACAATAATTTTTGTACTCGTATACATATACATATATTTAATGTTTGAATCTGAGCAAATCTACAGGGTGTCTTCTTAACAGCAACAAACAAAGAAAAGAAATATAAGTCGGGCACAAATCTTTTACGAGGGCAACGCGGGTGAGAATGTGTGGTGAAATCGATTCTTAAGATGGGTTCCCGTGGCGCTGGGAGCCGCACCCGCCCGGAATCACCCTTACGTTCCGGGCGAGAAAAAAAATGAATATCGCGCTTGCAATTATAGCGTTTTCTCTTGCCGGCGACGTCTTCACGCCGGTTGTAGATATCTAGACGTAAACGTTTATATCCGTTTTACTTTTACATGGGTATTCAAGTGCATTTTCATCAAGGTGTACAAATGTAATCAATAAACTTAAATAGATCTTAATAAAAAAAAAAATACGTGTTGTTTTCATATCCATTCGACCCTAACACGAAAAACAATCGCACAATTTAATGCATTAACCGTAAAGCGATTGTTGATTGTGTTTTATTATATTTCAATTGTTTGTAAATTGTTCTTAAACTGGCATTACGGAAAAAATCGTAATCTCGTATTATTAAAATAAAACAGGCAATTACACACCAATAAATTTCCACCGGGTACTAATCGACCGTGCAGAATTGTTAATAATAAACAATGCGAAATTAAATACAATTTGCATGTATATAAGGTTAAAATTTAAGGACGAAAATCACTTTCGTTCGCGGCAATATGTTGAGGTTTGTCGTCTTCATCTTCTACACCATCGTCTTATTAAAGGTATGTATATGTATTCAAATTATATAAGTGAATATCCGTTATTTCTTTTTCAATCAATATCTAAATTAGTATAGAATTGAATGGTACAAAAGATATTCTTAAATTTTTGCTGTTATTACTTTTAAAAGTTAAAAGTTTCTATCTACAAATACAGATAAAACACAATTTGTTCTTCTTTATTGTAGTATTTATAAAAATTTCAATTCATAGCTTATAAAAATTATTAAATTCGATTTGTATAAAATAATAATAATAAATAAATTTTTTTTAAATGAAATTCTTCCTTAGAAATAATCTTAAGTATTATTATTATAGGCGGAACCTACGGATGAAGATGTGTTGAAGTTTTCAGACAGTAAGTAAATGTTACGACGTTTTTATATTTACAAAACTGACTACAAATTCTTTAACTATTATATTATATTTGTATGTGTGTATTTAATTTTTAGAAGACAACGTCATAAGAATAATTAATGGCCAAACAAATACCGCTTATGCTTACAAAGATCCGAAATCAGGTAAAATTTAACTTTTACATTTTTAATCAATAAACTTAAATAGAGACAATTTTTTCATACTGAAATATAAACACAATTCACTTAATATTAATATTATCTCATCCAATTTTAGAATATTACGTCGTCGTCTACGATTTAATCAAAAGTAAAGATGATCCTGCAAACCCAAGTGTCATTCCTGTTCTCGTAAAACCTTCAGATGTCGAAGGTATGATTAATAATAAATTTTTAGAATTAATTATTTATAACCTTAATTTTCATAATACTGCACCTGTAAATCAATATTTGCTTATTGTATATTGTTTATTCATTCTTTGTACATCTTTCTTAAAAAAATACAGTTCAAACAAATAGAATACAAAAAAACCATACATAAAATTTTGGACGAAAGAAGTTAATTAATTAATTTACACAATAAAAATTAATAATTAGAAATACACGTAAATTTACAACAAGTCTTATTAAGACAACAATAATACATTTTTATTAATAAATCTTTATTTTAAACCATAGTTTAAATGTATAATTAAAAATTGATGATGAAAATATTATAAACTATATTTTCATCATCAAGTTTTCATTTAAACATTTAAACTATGGTTTAAAGTAAGGATTTATTAATAAAAATGTATTATTGTAGTCTTAATAATACAACAGGTCTTAATTTCCGTGTTTTTCTAATTATTAGTTAAAGATTTATTATGTGAATTAAATATTGTTTCCACGTTTTATATATTTTTTTAATTTATTACATTTAAAAAATTGCATTATAAATCATTCTTGAATCACCTTTTTTGTAATTTCTATATTTCACCAAATATTTAAATCGATTTGTACAATTTATGAGTTTTGATTTATAAAAAAACGTCTAATTTCTATAAATCAAACCCCTTTTTTTATAAATCAAAACTCATAAATTGTACAAATCGATTTAAATATTTGGTGAAATATAGAAATTACAAAGAGGATGATTCAAGTGTATAAATAAAATATTTTGGGTTTGATTTATTTGCGACAATTATTTCATCAAAATTCAATAAAATTTGATGTATTTAATATTTATTATTTTTCTACGCTCGCAAAAATATGAAACTGTAAAATTAATTTGTATGTCTTCTCGCTGAATGCAATTTTATTTTCTTCAGATTACATTCCGAGTGTTGTAGCTTTGTTTCTGGGCACCACGTGGCAATTGTTTTACCGCAATATCAAAACTAGGTTACTGCAGGATGTACTTTGAGTTTTGCAGATTAATTCCTGCTGAGGTTAATTATTTACAATCGATTAAACCACTGAATGCAATTTTTTCTTCAGATTATTTTCGGAGTGTTGTATCCTTGTTTCTAGACACGATGTGGCAATTGTTTTAACGCAATATCAAAACTAGGATAATGTAGGATGTACTTTGAGTTTCGCAGATTAATTCCTGCTGAGGTTAATTTTTTACAATCGTTTAAATCGCTAAATGCAATTGTGTTTTCTTCAAATTACGTTCCGAGTTTTATAGCTTTGTTTCTAGACACGATGTGGCAATTGTTTTAACATAATATCAAAACTAAGTTAATGCAGGATGTACTTTAAGTTTCGCAGATTAATTCCTGCAGAGAATAATTTTTTACAATTGTTTAAATCGCTGAATGCAAATTGTTTTCTTCAGATTATAATCAGAGTGTTGTAACTTTGTTTCTAGGCATGATGTGGCAATTGTTTTAACGTAATATCAAAAATAGGTTAATGTCGGATGTACTTTGAGTTTCGCAGATTAATTCCTGCTGAGGATATTTTTTTACAATCGTTTAAATCGCTGAATGAAAATTTGTTTTCTTCAAATTACGTTCCGAGTTTTATAGCTTTGTTTCTAGACACGATGTGGCAATTGTTTTAACGCAATATCAAAACAAGGTTAATGTAGGATGTACTTTGAGTTTCGCAGATTAATTCCTGCTGAGGTAAATTTTTTACAATCGTTTAAATCGCTGAATGCAATTTTGTTTTCTTCAGATTACGTTTCGAGTGTTGTAGCTTTGTTTCTAGATAAGATGTGGCAATTGTTCTAAAGTAATATCAAAACTAGGTTAATACAGGATGCATTTTGAGTTTTGCAGATTAATTCCTGCTGAGGTTAATTTTTTACAATCGATTAAACCACTGAATGCAATTTTTTCTTCAGATTATTTTCGGAGTGATGTATCCTTGTTTCTAGACACGATGTGGCAATTGTTTTAACGTAATATCAAAACTAGGTTAATGCAGGATGTACTTTGAGTTTCGCAGATTAATTCCTGCTGAGGTTAATTTTTTACAATCGTTTAAATCGCTGAATGCAATTTTGTTTTCTTCAAATTACGTTCCGAGTTTTATAGCTTTGTTTCTAGACACGATGTGGCAATTGTTTTAACGCAATATCAAAACTAGGTTAATGTAGGATGTACTTTGAGTTTCGCAGATTAATTCCTGCTGATGTCAATTTTTTACAATTGTTTAAATCGCTGAATGCAAATTGTTTTCTTCAGATTATAATCAGAGTGTTGTAGCTTTATTTCTAGGTAAGATGTGGCAATTGTTTTAACGTAATATCAAAAATAGGTTAATGTCGGATGTACTTTGAGTTTCGCAGATTAATTCCTGCTGAGGATATTTTTTTACAATCGATTAAACCATTGAATGCAATTTTTTCTTCACATTATTTTCGGAGTGTTGTATCCTTATTTTTAGACACGATGTGGCAATCGTTTTAACGTAATATCAAAACTAGGTTAATGCAGGATGCACTTTGAGTTTCGCAGATTAATTCCTGCTGAGGTTAATTTTTTACAATCGTTTAAATCGCTGAATGCAATTTTGTTTTCCTCAAATTACGTTCCGAGTTTTATAGCTTTGTTTCTAGACACGATGTGGCAATTGTTTTAACGCAATATCAAAACTAGTTTAATGTAGGATGTACTTTGAGTTTCGCAGATTAATTCCTGCTGATGTTAATTTTTTACAATTGTTTAAATCGCTGAATGCAAATTGTTTTCTTCAGATTATAATCAGAGTGTTGTAGCTTTGTTTCTAGGTAAGATGTGGCAATTGTTTTAACGTAATATCAAAAATAGGTTAATGTCGGATGTACTTTGAGTTTCGCAGATTAATTCCTGCTGAGGATATTTTTTTACAATCGTTTAAATCGCTGAATGAAAATTGTTTTCTCCAGATTACATTCAGAGTGTTGTAACTTTATTTCTAGGCATGATGTGGCAATTGTTTTGACGTAATATCAAAACTAGGTTAATGCAAGATGTACTTTAAGTTTTGCGGATTAATTCCTGCTGAGGTTAATTTTTTACAATCGTTTAAATCGCTGAATGCAAATTGTTTTCTTCAGATTATAATCAGTGTGTTGTAGCTTTGTTTCTAGTTAAGATGTGGCAATTGTTTTAACGTAATATAAAAAATAGGTTAATGCAGGATGTACTTTGAGTTTCGCAGTTTAATTCCTGCTGAGGTTAATTTTTTACAATCGTTTAAATCGCTGAATGCAATTTTGTTTTCCTCAAATTACGTTCCGAGTTTTATAGCTTTGTTTCTAGATACGATGTGGCAATTGTTTTAACGCAATATCAAAACTAATTTAATGTAGGATATACTTTGAGTTTCGCAGATTAATTCCTGCTGATGTTAATTTTTTACAATTGTTTAAATCGCTGAATGCAAATTGTTTTCTTCAGATTATAATCAGAGTGTTGTAGCTTTGTTTCTAGGTAAGATGTGGCAATTGTTTTAACGTAATATCAAAAATTGGTTAATGTCGGATGTACTTTGAGTTTCGCAGATTAATTCCTGCTGAGGATATTTTTTTACAATCGTTTAAATCGCTGAATGAAAATTGTTTTCTCCAGATTACATTCAGAGTGTTGTAACTTTGTTTCTAGGCATGATGTGGCAATTGTTTTGACGTAATATCAAAACTAGCTTAATGCAGGATGTACTTTAAGTTTTGCGGATTAATTCCTGCTGAGGTGAATTTTTTACAATTGTTTAAATCGCTGAATGCAAATTGTTTTCTTCAGATTATAATCAGAGTGTTGTAGCTTTATTTCTAGATAAGATGTGGCAATTGTTTTAACGTAATATAAAAAATAGGTTAATGCAGGATGTACTTTGAGTTTCGCAGATTAATTCCTGCTGAGGTTAATTTTTTACAATCGTTTAAATCGCTGAATGCTTTTCTGTTTTCTTCAGATTACGTTTCGAGTGTTGTAGCTTTGTTTCTAGGCATGATGTGGCAATTGTTCTAACGTAATATCAAAACTAGGTTAATACAAGATGCATTTTGAGTTTTGCAGATTAATTCCTGCTGATGTTAATTTTTTACAATTGTTTAAATTGCTGAATGCAAATTGTTTTCTTCAGATTATAATCAGAGTGTTGTAGCTTTGTTTCTAGGTAAGATGTGGCAATTGTTTTAACGTAATATCAAAAATAGGTTAATGTCGGATGTACTTTGAGTTTCGCAGATTAATTCCTGCTGAAGATATTTTTTTACAATCGTTTAAATCGCTGAATGAAAATTGTTTTCTTCAGATTACATTCAGAGTGTTGTAACTTTGTTTCTAGGCATGATCTGGCAATTGTTTTAACGTAATATCAAAAATAGGTTAATGTCGGATGTACTTTAAGTTTTGCGGATTAATTCCTGCTGAGGTTAATTTTTTACAATTGTTTAAATCGCTGAATGCAAATTGTTTTCTTCAGATTATAATCAGAGTGTTGTAGCTTTGTTTTTAGGCATGATGTGGCAATTGTTTTAACGTAATATCAAAACTAGGTTAATACAGGATGCATTTTGAGTTTTGCAGATTAATTCCTGCTGATGTTAATTTTTTACAATTGTTTAAATCGCTGAATGCAAATTGTTTTCTTCAGATTATAATCAGAGTGTTGTAGCTTTGTTTCTAGGTAAGATGTGGCAATTGTTTTAACGTAATATCAAAAATAGGTTAATGTCGGATGTACTTTGAGTTTCGCAGATTAATTCCTGCTGAGGATATTTTTTTACAATCGTTTAAATCGCTGAATGAAAATTGTTTTCTTCAGATTACATTCAGAGTGTTGTCACTTTGTTTCTGGGCATGATGTGGCAATTGTTTTGATGTAATATCAAAATTAGGCTAATGCAGGATGTACTTTAAGTTTTGCGGATTCATTCCTGCTGAGCTTAATTTTTTACAATTGTTTAAATCGCTGAATGCAAATTGTTTTCTTCAGATTATAATCAGAGTGTTGTAGCTTTGTTTCTAGGTAAGATGTGGCAATTGTTTTAACGTAATATCAAAAATTGGTTAATGTCGGATGTACTTTGAGTTTCGCAGATTAATTCCTGTTGAGGTTAATTTTTTACAATCGATTAAACCACTGAATGCAATTTTTTCTTCAAATTATTTTCGGAGTGTTGTATCCTTGTTTCTAGACACGATGTGGCAATTGTTTTAACGTAATATCAAAACTAGGTTAATGCAGGATGTACTTTGAGTTTCGCAGATTAATTCCTGCTGATGTTAATTTTTTACAATTGTTTAAATCGCTGAATGCAATTTTGTTTTCTTCAAATTAGGTTCCGAGTTTTATAGCTTTGTTTCTAGCCACGATGTGGCAATTGTTTTAACGCAATATCAAAACTAGGTTAATGTAGGATGTACTTTGAGTTTCGCAGATTAATTCCTGCTGATGTTAATTTTTTACAATTGTTTAAATCGCTGAATGCAAATTGTTTTCTTCAGATTATAATCAGAGTGTTGTAGCTTTGTTTCTAGGTAAGATGTGGCAATTGTTTTAACGTAATATCAAAAATAGGTTAATGTCGGATGTACTTTGAGTTTCGCAGATTAATTCCTGCTGAGCTTAATTTTTTACAATCGTTTAAATCGCTGAAAGCAATTTTGTTTTCTTCAAATTACGTTCCGAGTTTTATAGCTTTGTTTCTAGACACGATGTGGCAATTGTTTTAACGTAATATCAAAACTAGGTTAATGCAGGATGTACTTTGAGTTTCGCAGATTAATTCCTGCTGATGTTAATTTTTTACAATTGTTTAAATCGCTGAATGCAATTTTGTTTTCTTTAAATTACGTTCCGAGTTTTATAGCTTTGTTTCTAGCCACGATGTGGCAATTGTTTTAACGCAATATCAAAACTAGGTTAATGTAGGATGTACTTTGAGTTTCGCAGATTAATTCCTGCTGATGTTAATTTTTTACAATTGTTTAAATCGCTGAATACAAATTGTTTTCTTCAGATTATAATCAGAGTGTTGTAGCTTTGTTTCTAGGTAAGATGTGGCAATTGTTTTAACGTAATATCAAAAATAGGTTAATGTCGGATGTACTTTGAGTTTCGCAGATTAATTTCTGCTGAGCTTAATTTTTTACAATCGTTTAAATCGCTGAATGCAATTTTGTTTTCTTCAAATTACGTTCCGAGTTTTATAGCTTCGTTTCTAGACACGATGTGGCAATTGTTTTAACGCAATATCAAAACTAGGTTAATGTAGGATGTACTTTGAGTTTCGCAGATTAATTCCTGCTGATGTTAATTTTTTACAATTGTTTAAATCGCTGAACGCAAATTGTTTTCTTCAGATTATAATCAGAGTGTTGTAGCTTTGTTTCTAGTTAAGATGTGGCAATCGTTTTAACGTAATATAAAAAATAGGTTAATGCAGGATATACTTTTAGTTTCGCAGATTAATTCCTGCTGAGGTTAATTTTTTACAATCGTTTAAATCGCTGAATGCAATTCTGTTTTCTTCAGATTACGTTTCGAGTGTTGTAGCTTTGTTTCTAGGCATGATGTGGCAATTGTTTTAACGTAATATCAAAACTAAGTTAATACAGGATGCATTTTGAGTTTTGCAGATTAATTCCTGCTGAGGTTAATTTTTTGCAATTGTTTAATACGCTGAATGCAATTTTGTTTTCTTCAGATTATGTGTTGTAACTTTGTTTCTAAGCATAATGTGGCAATTGTTTTAATGTAATATCAAAACTATGTTAATGTAGGATGTACTAGTGTAAAATTAATTGCCTAATTTTCGTTATAGTTTTGCATCCCGCAAATGAAGATACTCCAGAAGAAGAGATTGAAGAAGAGGATGATGAAGATGTGGAGGAAAATGTAGACAGTTGTAAGTACTAGTAAATAAGTCGAGGTTCTTTTTTAAGTTTCTAGAGTTAATTTATTATTTTTTAACTGTGAGCTTTCTTCTAAGATAATTTAAAGTTTCTAGAGTTAATTTATTTTTCAAACTGTGAGCTTTCTTCTAAGATAATTTTGGCTTTCAAGAATGAATTTCTTATATAAATCAAAAATATTTTTATCATTTCTTTCTATCAAAAATATTTTTATCATTTCTTTCTATCGACAATTTGCAGCAATTTCTCTTCAAATTTATAGAAAATTTCATGCAAATTTTATTCAAGATTCCTGCAATTAAATTTATATTCCAAATTACAAAATTATATATTTTTAAGAAAGTTTTCTTCTGTATTTCTAGAATTTTCTTCTTACTTTTCTTTTAAATTGCAAACGTTTTTTTATTAAAGTTTTGAAAGCTTCTGAACATTTGTCTTTCTTTTTGTAAGAATTTTCATCGATGCTTCAAATTGTTTGTTCTTTTTTGCAAGAATTTTCCAGTAATATCATTCATAAAAAAACCTTGAAAATGTCAAGAAGAATTCTTTCTTGTATTTATCAAAAATATTTTTATCATTTTGCCGCAATTTCTCTTCAAATTCACATAAAATTCTATTCAAAATTTCTGCAGTTTATCTTCCACATTGTAAAATAATATCTTTGAGGTATTTTTTAACTCTTTGCAACAATTTCTCTTCTAGATTTCTATTAGATTCTCATTAATTTTCAAAATTACCAGCAGTTCTTACTTTATCTTATCAATATTTAGGAACAAATGATCTTCCACATTGCAAAAAGTATCTTCAAGGAATTTCCCTTCTAGATTTCTAGTAGAATTTCAGTGTTTTGAGAAATTGCCAGTATTTCTAACTTTATCTCATCAGAATTTAGCAACAAGAGTTTTAATATTTTTAAGCAAGTTTTCTTCTGTATTTCTAGAATTTTCTTCTAACTTTTCTTTTAAATTGCAAACGTTTTTTTATTAAAGTTTTGAAAGCTTCTGAAAGTTTGTCTTTCTTTTTGTAAGAATTTTCATCGATGCTTCAAATTGTTTGTTCTATTTTGCAAGAATTTTCCATTAATATATATCATTCATAAAAAAACCTTAAAAATGTCAAGAAGAATTCCTTCTTGTATTTATCAAAAATATTTTTATCATTTTGCCGCAATTTCTCTTCAAATTCACATAAAATTCTATTCAAAATTTTTGCAGTTTATCTTCCAAATTGTAAAATAATACCTTTGAGGAATTTTTTAACTCTTTGCAACAATTTCTCTTCTAGATTTCTATTAGATTCTCATTAATTTTTAAAATTGCCAACAGTTCTTACTTTATCTTGTCAATATTTAGGAACAAATGATCTTCCACATTGCAAAAAATATCTTCAAGAAATTTCTCTTCTAGATGTCTTGTAAAATCTAAGTGTTTTGAGAAATTGCCAATATTTCTTACTTTATCTCATCAGAATTTAGCAACAAGAGTTTTAATATTTTTAAGCAAGTTTTCTTCTGTATTTCTAGAATTTTCTTCTAACTTTTCTTTTAAATTGCAAACGTTTTTTTATTAAAGTTTTGAAAGCTTCTGAACATTTGTCTTTCTTTTTGTAAGAATTTTCATCGATGCTTCAAATTGTTTGTTCTATTTTGCAAGAATTTTCCATTAATATCATTCATAAAAAAACCTTGAAAATGTCAAGAAGAATTCTTTCTTGTATTTATCAAAAATATTTTTATCATTTTGCCGCAATTTCTCTTCAAATTCACATAAAATTCTATTAAAAATTTCTGCAGTTTATCTTCCAAATTGTAAAATAATACCTTTGAGGATTTTTTTAACTCTTTGCAACAATTTCTCTTCTAGATTTCTATTAGATTCTCATTAATTTTTAAAATTGCCAGCAGTTCTTACTTTATCTTATCAATATTTAGGAACAAATGATCTTCCAAATTGCAAAAAGTATCTTCAAGGAATTTCCCTTCTAGATTTCTAGTAGAATTTCAGTGTTTTGAGAAATTGCCAGTATTTCTAACTTTATCTCATCAGAATTTAGCAACAAGAGTTTTAATATTTTTAAGCAAGTTTTCTTCTGTATTTCTAGAATTTTCTTCTAACTTTTCTTTTAAATTGCAAACGTTTTTTTATTAAAGTTTTGAAAGCTTCTGAACATTTGTCTTTCTTTTTGTAAGAATTTTCATCGATGCTTCAAATTGTTTGTTCTATTTTGCAAGAATTTTCCATTAATATCATTCATAAAAAAACCTTGAAAATGTCAAGAAGAATTCCTTCTTGTATTTATCAAAAATATTTTTATCATTTTGCAGCAATTTCTCTTCAAATTCACATAAAATTCTATTCCAAATTTTTGCAGTTTATCTTCCAAATTGTAAAATAATATCTTTGAGGAATTTTTTAACTCTTTGCAACAATTTCTCTTCTAGATTTCTATTAGATTCTCATTAATTTTTTAAATTGCCAGCAGTTCTTACTTTATCTTATCAATATTTAGGAACAAATGATCTTCCAAATTGCAAAAAATATCTTCAAGGAATTTCTCTTCTAGATTTCTAGTAGAATCTCAGTGTTTTGAGAAATTTCCAGTATTTCTAACTTTATCTCATCAGAATTTACAACAAGAGTTTTAATATTTTTAAGCAAGTTTTCTTCTGTATTTCTAGAATTTTCTTCTAATTTCTCTTTTAAATTGCAAGCATTTTTATAAAAGTTTTGAAAGCTTCTGAACGTATGTCTTTCTTTTTGTAAGAATTTTCATCGATGCTTCAAATTGTTACAAGAATTTTTCAGTAAAATCATTCATAAAAAACCTTGAAAATGTGAAGAACTTTCCAGAACTCTTTCTTATATTTATCAAAAATATTTTTATCATTTTGCAGCAATTTCTCTTCAAATTTACATAAAATTCCATTTCAAATTTTATTCAAAATTTCTGCAATTTAATTTATCTTCCAAATTGTAAAATATTATCTTCAAAGAATGTTTTAACCCTTTGCAACAATTTCTAGTAATCTCAGTGTTTTGAGAAATCATTTCTTACTTTATCTCATCAGGATTTAGCACCAAGAGTTCTAATATTTTTAAGCAAGTTTTATTTAGTATTTCTGGAGAATTTTCTACTAATTTTTTTCTTAATTTCGACAATTTTCAGAAGGTCCTTACCGTTTTTTTTTTTCTTTTTTTAAAGAATTTTCATCAATGCTTCTAAAAACTTTATTTTACTTCCTTATTATCTTTGCTATGTTTTTTTTTAAATAAGCCACTAATTATTTCGTGTAGCATTCTAAAAAAAGAAGTAATCAACATTTTATTTATTAAAATTGACTTATTTTAATAAACTCCTTTCAGATGAATCCACTGAAGCAGCAGAAGAAACAACAGCAGCGCCTTCTTCAGATGTGACTGCAACGAGTAAGTATTTTAGCATTAATATAAAAAATAGAACATCGGAGCTCGACAGATGACAAATGACAGATGGCAGATGAAAGATAACAGATGACAGATTACAGATTATAGATTACAGATGACAGATGACAGATGACAGATGACAGATGACAGATGACAGATGACAGATGACAGATGACAGATGACAGATGACAGATGACAGATGACAGATGACAGATGACAGATGACAGATGACAGATGACAGATGACAGATGACAGATGACAGATGACAGATGACAGATGACAGATGACAGATGACAGATGACAGATGACAGATGACAGATGACAGATGACAGATGACAGACGACAGATGACATATGAAAGATGACAGATGACAGATCATAGAGACAGATGACAGATGATAGATGACACATGAAATATGTTATATTTTCTTTCTGCAGACCTATAACGTATGAACATTTATTTAACAGATATTTCATACCATAATCGATATCTATTAAATATTTTATAAGTGTGTTTTCCTTAATTGAGAAATCTGATAACTATAAATATATATTTTTTTTTAATTTCAGCTGTTCCTCCGTTCATACCACCAGGCTCTGGCAAGAAACTTTTAAAACTTTTCCATTTTTTATAATCATTACTCCATAAATATTAAGTTTATCACTTCATCATGATCATCAAGATTTTAGTAATTTCTTTATCTTGGTCTTCTTGATTCTCGTCCTCAACAAGTGGTAAAACCTTTGCACTAAGTGCAAAGTGTACAGACTAGTATTACAAATAACAGGGTCTTCAATAATGATTAAACCGAGAATCTGGTGCATTCAACTTCCATTTTAATAAGCCACTATTCACAAGGCAACTTTTTGAAACCACATAAGACTTACATATATTCGTCAAGAAAGGACATCAACTACATTCATAAATTCTTTATATTATTATTATTATTATTGTTATTATTGAGAAAAGATATATTTTTTATATTTTTTAGAACCCTCACGGTTACACAAGTTATTTGATGGTAATGCCAACAAACTCAGTTATCTGTATTCGTTAGGGAAAGGTTTAGCCAAGAAAATTCTAAAATTGGCACTTTGGCGTTCGTTCGGTTACGGTAATTATTGAAGACCCTGTAAATACATGAATACATGAAGCCCGTTTTGGTTGAATTCAAGGTGGTTAATATAAATATTTATTTTTGATTCAGATATTGAAGCGGAAACTGAAACCTCGGAAACGGAAACAGAAACTGCCAAACCGGTGCCAATGAGGCGCAGCATGCATTCAATTGGTATGTATAGAAATATTTAGTAATATTAGTAGTAGTGTGTGGCGCTATCGACCACGTGGTTCTTATGCCGTGTTATTTGTCAATTTCTGTGTGTGGATAAATGAGCCTGTTACTTTAAAAGATCGCCCCGTCACTCTAAAGAATCATTAATTATATTCCAAAAGCGAATGCTACTGATAAATTTAATCATAAGAATTCAAGTGTCCATCAACCATCAATTATCTATTGTTTTCAATTTCTTATCTGCCATCTGCCAATAACTATAAGTCATCTGTTAATTTAGTAGTCATTTGTCATATTGGACAGTCAATTGTTTCCATCAATCAATAGATAGACAAATAACCAGTAACAAATAAATTATACTTTGAACAACATTTTTGACTGCACGATAATAAAAAAAAAAGACTATTGGCAATCTACAGATGACATTTAACACCTAACAGATAATTGATTACAGATCACTTGTAACAAATGACAAGTAATAAATCAGTGTGCCATAATAAATAAGTAATTACATATGACGAAACAATTAAACAGATGACAAATGACACGTAACATATTAATAGATTATAGATAGTTGGTAACAGACGACAGATGTCAAATGACAGGTGACAGATGACATATGTCACATAAAAGACAGATGACAGTTGACAGATTACAGATAACATGTGACAGATGATAGATGACAGATAACAAATACGTGATGACAGCTGACAGAACTAGTTAGCAGATAACATATAAAAAATAATAGATGATAGGTGATAAATTCAAAATTTCTTTAATACAGAAAACACTTTATAAAACACACAAAAATTATTGTATTGCAAATGATAAGTGACATGTGGCTGAAAACAAAGAATAGATATCGGAATACAGATGATAATTTATAGATAAGAGAGAGCCTCTTGCGAGTGTAACTTACAACACAGTAGTATTAACATTCAGAGATAATTTATTCACATTAGACCAATGTGCTCTTAAGTAAGTTTAAATTGTTTTGAATGACAATAATGTCATTATAATTATTAATTAAATTACATATTTTCACATCATCTGCCTAGGCTAACATTGGGCAGGAAAATGCAGATATAATCAATAGAAGTAAGAAACAGAAGTGGCCTTAAATTGTATCCTTGAGATATGTCAGATGATAGATGACAGACGATAGATGACAGCTGACAAATTCATCGTTTTATCGTGTTAACAACTGGCAGGACTAGTTGACAGATGGCAGATGTAAAATAGTAGATGGTTGATTATAAATTCGAGATTTCTTTAACACAAAAAACACATTACAAAACCCAAACAATTTATAGTATTCAAAAAGAAAAACAATGTTATATTTAGGTAGATTAGACTAATGACAAGGACGTGTGACATAACAGCTATTATCTGTATTTTCTATATTACAGAGGACAAATGATAATTTATAGATAATTGATGATTGCTAATGAGCGAAGTTGTGCAGTTAACTATTAATTATAGTTAGAATTATAGTTAGAAAATTAGAGATATAAGTTTATAGTTAACAGATGACAGATATTAGATAACAAATGACAAATGATAGATGATCTTTCAGATGACATATGACAGATAGCAGGTGACATGACAAATTCATATGAAAGATAACATATGACAAATGACAGATAATAGATAACATGTCAGAAGACATATGACGGAAGTTAGATGACACATAACAAATACATCGCGTTAACAACTGACAGGACTAGTTGATAGATTGCAAATGGAAAATAATAGATGATTGATTACAAATTCGAAATGTTTTTAATAAAAAGACACTTCAGAAAATACATAAAAATTATAGTATTTAGAAATAACAATGTTATATTTAGGTTAATTTAACAATTTACAAGTAATGTGTGACATAACAGCTATCATCTGTATTTTCTACATATGATAATTTATAGATAATTGGTAATAGCTAATAAACAAAGATTTCTGGTTAACTATTAATGAGAGTTGGCAAATTAGAGTTGAAAGTTTATAGTTAACAGATGATAGATGACAGATGATAAATAGTAGATTACTAATGATAGACGACAGATGACAGAAAACAGAAGATAAAAGGTAAAAGGGAGAGGATTTCTATTTGATTATAAATAAAAGACAATAGCAGAGAGACAGGTGATAAAAGTTAAAGACAAACGTGAATGATAATAAAACAGAAGAAAACGGAGAGTAAACTGAAAACAAAAGTCAAAATAGATAAAATGAAAAATTAGAACTAATATTCAAATTCAATTTCTGACTTACCTTTTAATAATAATTTTTGACTGTAGTAGAAGAATACACAAGACAGATCACAGATGACATTTTACAGATGACAGATAGCCAATCAATAACAAATATGCTATAACAGCTTAAAAAAATCTAGTTTACAGATGATAGATGACAAATGATATAAGATAGATGACAGATGATAAATACGCAATAACAGCTGATGGAACTAATTGACACTTGACACGTGATAGATGGCAGATGACAGATAACAAATAAAAAGTGACATATAAAAAATACGTAATGACAACTGATAGAACTAATTGACAGATGGCAGATGGAAAATAATAAATGATTGATTATAAATTCGAAGTTTCTTTGATATAGGAAATACTTGACAAAACACAAACAATTTATAGCATTTAGGAAGAACTGTGTTCTATATAGATAGAATAGACAATTGGCAAGTGAAATTTGACTGAAATACAGATTAATAGATAACAGAATACAGATGATAATTTATAGAAAATTGATGATAGCTAAAGATCGAAGCTATCTGGTTAGCTACAATTGATAGTTAACAAATTAGAGACGATAATTGATGAAAGATAATAGATGATGGATGATAGATGACACATAGTAGATTACAAATGATAGACGACAGATGACAGAAGAGAGAATACAGAAAAATATAGAAGGCAGAAATAATAGATAGAAGACAGAAGACAAAAAACAGAAGATAGAAGATAAAAGACATTACATTAGAAATAAAAGACAAAAGCAAAAAGACGAAGCATAATAGGTAAAGCCAAATGATAAATGATAAAACACAAAAGAAAACGGATAGTGAAATGAAGAAAAGAGATAAAATAGAAAAAAACAAAAAATAAGACCAATATTCAAAAATTACTGACGTAACTTTTGAATATAATTTTAACTATATTTTGGCTGTAGTAGAAGACAGTTGACAGACGACAGAAGATAGAAGATCGAAAACAAAATTCAGAAGAGAAGAGACAGAAGACATTTTAGGTATACTTAATTTATAAACAGTAAAAGTAACAAATGCAAGACATAAGACAGAAGACTGGAGTCAGAAAACAGACGACAGAAGGCAGAAGATAAAAGACAAAATAGAGAATATTTCTATTAGATTGGAATGAAAGACAAAAGCAAACATACAAGAAATAAAATATAAAAACAAACGATAAATAATATAACACAGAAGAAAACCGAGAGTAAACTGGAGATAAAAGACAAAATAGAAAAATCAAAAATTATAACAAATTTTCAAATTCAACTTCTCACTTATAATTTGACTATACTTTTAACTATATTTTGACTGTACTGGAAGAAGACAGATGACAGATCACAGATGACATTTTACAGATGACAGATAACAAATGACAAATATGCGATAACAGATGAAAGAACTATTTTACAGATAACAGATGACAAATGATAGAAGACAGATGACAGATAACAAATACGCGATAACAGCTGACAGAACTAGTTGACATATGACAGATGACAGATAACAAATGGCAGATGACAGATAACAAATGGCAGATAACAGATCACAGATGACAAATACGTACTAACAGCTAACTAACAGAATTCGTTTGAAGATGGCAGATGAAAAATAATAGATACATTCGAAATTTCTTGAATACAGAAAACACTTTACCAAACACAAACAATTTTTAGTATTTAGAAATAACTATGTTATATTTTCTAAAATTAGACAATTGACAAGTGACGTGTCACATAACAGATAATAGATAACAGAGAACTGATGATAATTTATAGATAATTGATAGCTAGAGAGCGACGCTATTTGGTTAGCTATAATTGCTAATTAGCAAGTTAGAGATTATAAATGATGGACGACAGAAGACAGAACAGAGAAGACAAAAAACAAAAGACAGAAGACAAAATACAGAAAACAAAAGACGGAAGATAGAAAAAAAGGAGTATGAAAACAGCAGACAGAAGATAAAAGACAAAAGAGTGAAGAGTTTTATTACATTAGAAATAAAAGACAAAAACAACAAGACAAGGAATAAAACATAAAGACAAACGATAAATAATAAAACAGAAGGAAACAGAGATTGAAATGAAGAAAAAATGCAAAATATAAAAAACAAAAAATAAGACCAATATTCAAAAATTACTGACTTAACTTTTGAATATAATTTTAACTATATTTTAACTGTAGTAGAATTTAGTTGACATATGACAGAAGACGGAATACAGAAAACAAAAGACAGAATATAGAAAACACATGACAGAAGATAAAAGAGAGAAAATTTCTATTAGATTTCAATGAAAAACATAAACAAAAATACAAGGAATAAAAGATAAGAACAAACGACAAATAATAAAGAAGAAAACCGAGAGTAAACTGGAGACAAAAATAAAAAATTATAACAAATTCGCGATAACAGCTGAAAGAACTATTTTACAGATGACAGATAACAAATGATAGAGGAGAGATGACAGATGATAAGTATGCGATAACAGCTGATAGAACTAGTTGACATATGACAGATAACAAATGACAAATACGCAATAACAACTAAAAAAACTAGTTGGAAGATAACAGATAAAAAATAATAGATAATTGAGAATAAATCTGCAATTTCTTTGGTATAGACAACGCAAAAAATACAAACAATTTATAGTATTTAGAAATAACTATGTTATTAGACAATTGGCAAGATTACAAATGATGAACGGCAGATGACAGAAGACATAATACATATGACAGATGACAGACAAGAGACAAAAAAAACATATGACTGAAGACAAAAAATAAAAGACAAAAGAGAGAAGTTCTCTACTAGATTGGAAAGAAAAATAATAAAACACAGAAGAAAACCTAGAGTAAACTGAAGACAAAATGGAAAATTAAAAAATTATAACAAATATTTAAATTCAATTTCTGGCTTACCTTTTGATTATACTTTTAACTATATTTTGACTGTACTGACAGAAGACAGATGACAGATCACAGATGACATTTTACAGAAGATAGATAACATATGACAAATACGCGATAACAGCTGAAAGAACTAGTTTACAGATGACAAATGATAGACAAGAGATGTGAGAAGACAAATACGCGATTACAGTTGATTACTAGTTGGTAGATGACAGATTACAGACGACAAGTAACCGATGACAGATGATAGATATTCAATAACAACTGACAGAACTATTTGACAGATGGAAGATAAAAAAATAATAAATGATTGATTATAAATTCGAAATTTCTTTGATACAGAAAACATTTTACAATATACAAATAATTTATAGTATTTAGGAAGAACTATGTTACATTTAGGTAGATGAAACAATTGTCAAGTGACAAGTGAGTGTAAACCGATAATAGATAAAATGAGATAGATTTACAGATAACTGATAATAGCTAATCAGCGAAGCTATGTTATTAGTTATTAATGATAGTTAACAAATTAAAGATGAAAGTTTATAGTTAATAGATGACAGATGGCAAATACGCGATGACATCTGACGAAACTAATTGACAGATAGCAGAAGGAAAATAATAGATGATTAATTATAAATTCGATTTTTTTTTTTGATACAGAAAACATTTGACAAAACACAATTAATTTATAGTATTCAAGAAGAACAATATTATAATTCAGTATATTAGACAATTGACAAGTGGCATGTGACTGATAACAGATGATAGATAACAGAAGACAGTTGAAAATTTACAGATAATTGATGATTGCTAATAAGTGAAGTCATATCGTTAACTATTAATGATAGTTAGCAACTTAGAGATGAAAATTTCTAGTAAATCGATGATAGATGATAAATAGTAGATTACAAATAATAGACGGCAGATAACAGAAAACAAAAGATAGAAGGCAGATAACAAAAGACAAAGGAGAAAGGATTTCTATTACATTAGAAACGAAAGACAAAGCAAAGAGACAAGGGATAACAGATAAAAACAAATGATAAATAATAAATCACAGAAGAAAACAGAAAGTGAAATGAAGAAAAAGGCAAAATAGAAAAAAAGAAAAAATAAGGCCAATATTAAAAACTTACTGACTTAACTTTTGAATATACTTTAAACTATATTTTGACTGTAGTAGAAGACCGTTGGCAGACGACAAAATACAGAAAACAGAAGACAGATGGCAGAAGACAGAAGGTGAAAGACAAATGAAAGAAGATTTCTATTAGATTAGAATGAAAGACATAAGCAAAAATACAAGGAATAAAAAATAAAGACAAACGATAAATAATAAAACACAGAAGAAAACCGAGAGTAAACTGGAGAAAAAAAAACAAAATATAAAAATTAAAAATTATATCAAACATTCAAATTCAAATTTTGATTATACTTTTAACTATATTTTGAATATACGCGGTAACAGCTGAATGAACTAGTTTACAGATGACAAATGACAGACGAAAGATGACAGATGACAAATTCACACTAACAAATGACATAACTTGTTGACAGATGACAGTTGACAGATTTTACAAGTGTATTAAATTGTATAATCACTTACCCGAACATGTAAGAAATTCACAAGCATCACTTGCGATTAGAAAGTCGAAATTACATTATTTTTTATGTAATATGGAACCATACAGTTTGGATGAATTTTTTTTCTAAATGTTGATAACTATGTATTTTATATTTTATATTTTTTATGACGTTTTTTTCTTGTACAACAATTTTTTGTAATATTTGTCTTGGAAAAATAAATGTATTATTATTATTATTAGATTACAAATGACAAAGGACAGATGACAAACACACAATGACAGTTAACAGAACTATTTGACAGATGACAGATGGAAAATAATAGATGATTGATAATAAATTCGAAATTTCTTTGATGCAGAAAACATTATACAAAATACAAATAATTTATGGTATTTAGAAAGAACTAGGTTATATTTAAATAGATTAAACAATTGGCAAAAGACGTAAAAAAATGAAGACAGAAGACATAAGACAGTGGACAGAAGACAGGAGAGAGAAAAAAGAAAACAGAAGACAGATGACAGAAAACAGATAATAAAAGAGAAAACAGAGTCAAATGAAGAATAAAGACAAAATAGAAAATGGCCAATATTCAAGAATTACTAACTAAACTTTGAATATACTTTTAACTATATTTTGACTGTAGTAGAAGATAGTTGACAGATAACATAAAACAGACGACAGAAGATAAAAGATAAAAGAGAAAACAGAAAGTGAAATGAAGAATAAAACCAAATATTTTACCAATCTTCAAAAAGTACTCACACTTAACTTTTGTATAAACTTTTAACTATATTTTGAGTGTAGTAGAAGACAGTTGACAAATGAAAGAATACAGAAGACAGAAAACAAAAGACAGTAAACAGAAGACAGAAGATAGGCGACAAAAGATAGAAAACAGATGGCAGAACACAAAGGATAAAAGAAAAAAGAGAGAAGATTTCTATTAGATTGGAATGAAAGACATAAACAAAAATACAAGGAATAAAAGACAAACATTAAATAATAGTAGACAGAAGAAAACCGACAGTAAACTGGAGACAAGAGACAAAATAGAAAAATCAAAATTTATAACAAATGTCAAATTCAACTTCCAACTTACCTTCTGATTATACTTTTAACTTTATTTTGACTATCTATCAGAATAGATGACAGATGATAGATAACAAATACGCGATAACAGCTGATAGAACTAGTTGACAGAACTAGTTGACAGATAACAGATTACAAATGACAAATACGGGATGACAGCTGACTAGTTGACAGATGACGGAAATAATAGATGGTAAATTCAAAATTTCTTTGATACAAAAAACATTTTACAAAACACAAACAATTGCTAATTTATAGATAATTGATGATAACTAAAGATATAGTTAGCAAATTAGAGATAATAGATTATAGTTAACAGATGATAGATGATAGATGACAAATAGTAGATTACAAATGATAGGCGACAGAAGATAGAAGATAGAAACAGAAGACAGAAGACAAAGGGCAGAAGATAAAAGACAAAAAAGAGAAAATTTCTATTAGATTCAAAATAAAAGACAATACCAAAAAGTGAAGGAATAAAAGATAAGGACGAACAATAAACAATAATACACAGAAGAAAGCAGAGAGAGAAAGAGAGAATTAAAGGCACAAGACAAAATGGAAAAGAAACAAAAATTATAACAAATAGTACAAACCAAAATAGTGACAACTTTTGATTATACAAAAAACAAAAAAAACAACAAAAACAAACAGAAATTATAACAAATATTACAAACCAAAATAGTGACAACTTTTGATTATACTTTTAATTATATTTTGACTCCAGTAGAAGAAGAAAGTTGACAGAAGACAGAAGAGAAAAGAGAAAAGAGAGAAGAAAAATTGATAGAAGATTGGCAATAAAATACAAAAGCAAAAAGACAAGGGATAACGGATAAAGACAAACGATAAATAATAAAAGAGATAAGCAGAAAGAGAATGAACTAAAGACATAAAACAAAATTGAAAAAAAAGGATAACAAATATTCTGTTGATTACACTTTTAACTATAGTTTGACTGTAGATAACTTTTGATTATTCTTTTAACTATGTTAAATACTAATGGAAGGAGTTAACAGAAGACAGAAGATAGAAGACAGAAAACAGAAAACAGAAGATAGATAACAGAAGACAGATGACAGTTGACAGGCGTCAGAACTAGTTGACAGATAACAGATTAAAAATAATAAATGATAGATGATAAATTCGAATTTTCTTTAATATAGATAACAAAACAACCAACAATTTATAGTATTTAGGAAGAACCATGTTATATTAAGGTGGATTTGACAATTGGCAAGTGACGTGACAAGTTACTGATAGCAAATAATAAATAACAGAGGACAGATGATAATTTATAGATAATTGATGATAGCTAAAGAGCAAAGATATGTAGTTGGTTATTAATGATAGCAAATTAGAGATGAAAGTTTATAGTTAACAGATTATAGATGATAGATGACAAATAGTAGACAATAAATGATAGATGAGATATGACAGACGATAGAAGGCAGAAAACAGATGACAGAAGGCACAAGGCAAAAGACAGAAGATAGAAAATTATTGACAGATGACAGAAGACATAAAATAAAAGTCAGAAAAAAGAAATTTCTTTTAGATTAGAAATAAAAGACAAAAGCAGAAAGACACAAAAAAAGATAGCGAAATGAAAACAAAAGATGAAAATACAAAAAACAAAAACTATAACAAATATTCTAAAATTACTGACATAACTTTTGATTATAATTTTAACTATATTTTGAATGTAGTTTAAGAAGACAGTTGACAGATAACATAAGAAAGAAGGCAGATGATAGGAGAATATATAGAGGAAACAAAAATTATAACCAATATTCAAAAACTACTAACTTTACTTTTGATTATACTTTTAACTATCGCATTTTAAGTGTAATAGAAAAAGCCTTTTGTCGTTTTGCTTCTGTCTTTTATTGCTAATAAAGAGGAAGTTTCCTCTCTCTTTTCTCTTTTATCTTCTGTTCTCTGGCATCTGTCAACTGTCATTTTCTACTAAGGGATAAAGGCAAACGATAAATAAAAAAGCACAGAAGGAAAAAGAGAACCAACTGAAGACAAAAGACAAAATAGAAAAAAAAGTATAACAAATATTTGTTTGATTATACTTTTAACTATATTGAACTAGTTGACAGATTACAGATGACAGATGACCGATGACAGATGATAGATGACAAATAACAGATGTCAGATGACAGTTGGCAGATGACAGATGACAGATGGCAGATGACAGATGACAGATGACAGATGACAGATGACAGATAGATGTCAGATTACATTTGACAGAAACTGGTGACTGATGACAGATGACAAGTAAGCTATAACAACTGACAGGTTTTATTGACAGACGGCAGATGGAAAAGGGGAATGCAAGTTAGACGATAAATAACAGATAATATTTTTCGATAAAAAACTCGTTTTTCAATTGTCATCGCCGACTCAGATTTTTCCAAGGATTTTTGTTTGTTACGATTGAAATCAGAAACTAACACTTTTGTTTTCTGTTATCAAAATTTTCAAAAAGTGATAAAAGTTTCTAAAATAAATTTCTATTAAAATGTGAAAAAACTAAAGAAAAGTATATTGCAATATACAAAAAAAGTAAATGTTTACACTAAAAACCTCTTTCCTACTGTTATATCACCTTCCTTATTTATTACTTGCAGGTCAAGGTTGGTCCTCTTCACAGAAGTGTAAGTAACACAAAATTAAAGCTTACTTAAGCACTGCATTTAAGTAAAACGTTTTAAACGAACTCCTCTTGAAAATTAATAATATTGTGATTTATGTTTCAGCTCTGCACGAGCAATCACAGAATGAAAATTTGGGTAAGTGTTTTACTGATTTAATACAATAATAATTTACCAAAATGCATGTGTTATAAACAAACGATTATAAATTAATTCAGAATTTATGTAAACTTATAATGAAAAATAAAATAGATTTAAATACATGCAAATAAACTATTTTAAAATTAGGTTGAAAATATTACACAGAAAAAGTTAATAATAATAATTGTTCTTTTTATATTTCAGACAACAGGAAATTCTCTTCTTATCAGGGATATGGTAAGTGTTTAATTTTTTTTAAATAAATAATTCATTTGTCTTAAATAGTGCCATTGGCGTTTTTTATTAATTCATTTATTTTGACGAATTCTTAGGAAATAAGAGTTGAAAAAATTATTTCAAACCTTACTTAATTATTCTCAATTACTTATAACTAAACAATCTGTATTTCTTTAATAATTGTCTCACTTATGTCTTATTATTATGATATAATACGTGAATAATTGTTAATCAAACAAAGTAAATAAAACAAACCAAGTGTTTAACAATTCTTTACATATTATTAAATAAACTGTGTTTTTCTTCATTAATCATTAAGATAAACGGAATTTAATTGCCAGCGCAATTATTTATTATATTTATTCGTAACCTGGCCATATTAGAATGGTATACAGTATGACGAGTGAGTGTATCCTACCTACTGCGCCAAATTATAATAAGTATAAATATTAATAAACGCTTTTATAAAAAAACACCATATATTGTTATCATATATACAGATTTACTTATAGAAATATATATCTCTGTAGTTATGTGAAGATTATTATAGTATATTGTATTGAAAACACTAACACTTTCTTCACTGTATTAAGTAAAAATTTAATTCAATACAAACGCTATAATTTTATTATCATTACTTATATTCTACTTGGTAACGATTTCAGGTGTGACTGATTTGGGACAATATAGTAATCCAATCCAGGACGTAGACTATTGGCAAAAGAGAGGTGCGTCTTTTAAAAATTATGTTCTTACAGTAAACCATTTCTAATGCGTGTGTAAATGTCAACAGATGCCCTCGACAAATTGGCGACTTTAATTAAAGAGACACCGCATAAACTGAGTTATAAAGAGCAGGAAGGTATTTTTTTTAATATCTATATCTGATACGATAAACCGCTGCTTGCACTTACTTTCAGAATATCTTAAACTAGCGGAGATGATAATGAGCGGCCAACGAATACAACTAAACCAGCCGAAGACAGGTAATTTATAAACATATTTTTATGGCTTTATATTATAGAATTCAAACAATTTGTAATATGATTTAATTAAAACTGTTCGTTAAATTTCATAAACATTTTCTTCACAAATTAATTCTCGAGAAAGTTCAAAATTACTTTGTGAAGTAAAAGTGCATTAACTTCAGTAACGTCTTCTTGAGCTATTTTAATCAATCATTAATGTATAATATTAACATAGCGTATTTGACCTTTACGTTAACCTACTTTATTTTATACTCCTTAACCTTATTTTCTACTTTGTAATGATTTCAGGTGTGATTGATTTGGGACAATATAGTAATCCAATCCAGGACGTAGACTATTGGCAACAGAGAGGTACGTCTTTTAAAAATCATGTTCTTACAATAAACAATTTCTAATGCGTGTGTAAATAATGTCAACAGATGCCCTCGACAAATTGGTGAGGTTAGTTAACGAGATGCCGCATAAACTGAGTTATAAGGAGCAGGATGGTAATTTTTTGAAACTCTATATCTGATTCGATAAACCGCTGCTTACACTTACTTACTTTCAGAATTTATTAAACTAGTGGACATGATAATGAGCGGCCAACGAATACAACTAAACCAGCCGAAGTCAAGTAATTTATAAACATATTTTCATGGCTTTATATAATAGAATTCAAACAATTTCGAATATGATTAAAAATTTAAATTAAAACTATTCGTCAAATTTCACAAAACATTTTCTTCACAAATTAATTTTTAAGAAAATTTAAGTATACAAATAATTTGTGAAGAAAAGTATATTAAATTAAATCAATCATTAATGTATAATATTAACCTAGCGTATTCTTGACCTACCACAATAAGTTTAACATTAACCTACCTTAATTAATGCTCCTAAACTACCTTAATAAATAGTATAAATATAAATATATGTGAGTAAGTAAAAGCCTCTACATTTACTTATCAAATTGTAAGCATTGATACATAAGGTTAATGTTTGATTTGTTGAGGTAGGGTAAGAATACGTAACGTCAGCAATAAATATATTGCGGTAGGTCAGGAGTACGCTGAGGCGATATAAATTAATTGTACATCAGGGCTATAAATAAACTTTTAAAATAATTAAGATAGCTATAACCAATTATTAGTACTAAGAATAATTAATTAATTTCTTTTATATAGGTTCTCGCCCCTTTTACAAACCATACGGTTAGTATTATATATATATATATATATATATATATATATATATATATATATATATATTTGATTATTGTAAAACATAATGTTTCAGATATAAACACATTCTTGGACAGGATCTTGAAAGAGGATCGAAAATGTGAGTTTATTTCTAAATCAAATTTAATGCCGGAAATAATTAATTTAAATATGTTTTTAGCTTTGTTGGATCCAAAAAAACGTTTTCCAGGACACGGAAGCAATCCGAAAAGTAAATATTAAATGAAATATTGAGCCTCTTTTCTTCGCAAAATTTATTAATAGCTAATTACTCAACAGTAATTATTTGATCGTGATTTAAATGATAATTTAGACGATATTATAAGTTTATAATATCGTTAAATTAATACATTCCAATCCACTCGTTTGAAATTTTAAAACACTTTCTTTTTTTTCAGTGTCGAAAATGATTAGTAATAAATATGGTAAGTATTTTTCTTAAATATTAAGTATTAAAAAAATTATTTTTGTGTATTGAATTAGTGATTTTTATTAATGATTCATTGAAAAATTCTAGGAATCTGTAGGAAAAATTTCAAGATAAAAATTCGTAATAAAAAAAAATAGATAAGAAAATTCTAGTTATCTGGAATAGAAATTTACTCTCAATAAAATGATTAGAAAATTTAAATACCTAGAAGAGAAACTGTAAATCTTCCAAATTATGAATGAAAATTATCACAACTTAAAAGACAAATTACATTTTCTTTTAAGTTGTGATAATTTTCATTCATAATTTGAAAGATTTGCAGTTTTTCTTCTTAGGTTTTTAACACTATTTAATATTTTTTTGATAGTAAATATCTATTTCAGATATAATTTTAATTTTTATTTCGATAAAATTGTTGGTATTATCATTATTTAAAAATAATTAAAATATTTTTTTTCAGGCCGGCCGCCTCCGCCTCCGCCTCCACCAAGACGTTGGCCAGGTTACGGAACAAACCCGAACAGTAATTTCTTAAAAATATTTCTATTAATTTAAGCGCAAATAACAAAATAATTTAATGGCACTATTTAAATTAACATTATCATACAAAGTTTATTAATCGGTTAATGTAAATTTTTCCTCTTTTAATTCCATTTTTTCAAATTATGTAATTAACTTTGTGTGTTTGTTGTGTTACCATCAGTAAAATGATAATTTAAATTTTTCTTATAAACATAACGATTTATTTGTAATAGTTTCTTTTTCATTTTCAGTTCCAAAAATGCTCCCCCAACAAAACGGTAAATATTAATTGCGAACGTTTTTCTTTAAGTATTATATAGAGATTAATGATTGTGCAGATGACGACTTGTTTCCGGATGGTGGCCAAGAACATTCCAAAAGGTAAGAACTTTTTTTTAAAACCTATTTAATAATTCATGAATGATTTTCTCATTTACCTCGTGGTGAAACATTACCTACTATTTAATAAGGGAGAAAGTCTGTGAATATTCTTTTAAATTGACCGTCTAAAATAATTAGTTAACACCTTATATTAAAGATGTACCACAATTAAACATTATTATTATTATTTGCTTTATATTGATTTTATTGTTCCAAGTTTATTATTTGTTTAATTTTTTTAACGATAATATAAAGAATAGTTTATTTTTTTAGGCTATACCACTAGATTGGTAAGTTTACCTCATAATTTTAATACTAATTAATATTTCTGTCTATTATATACTAAACTAATATTTTCATCAAAGTTCATTAGACAGCGAAAAATTAATTTATTTTTAATCTAATTACAGCAGAACAATTTAATATTTTATTAACAAGGTACATATTTTTATTAAATAAATATATCTAATTCTTACTCGACGACATAATATTTTTTATCTAAAATGTTTAATTGTAATTTCAGGATCATGATGAACACACCCCAGCAATTTCCAATGGTTTAGGATGAATATATTTTAATCAATAAATAATAAAGGCATCTGTAAAAGGCAAGACGTATTTTATTACACCTAAAACAAATTGCTAAAAATTAAGTCTATATTTTCTTCTAAATAAAAAAATTATATATCAAAACTTTTGTGTATGATTCAGGGATTGGAGGAGAAAACCTACAGTATTCTTCTTTATTGATGTTTTTCAAAATTTATAGCCCTGTTTCAGTTTAAGAATAATTGTATATGTAGGGTGGGTGGGTGGCCACTATCCCACCCTCCAGTTACAAAATCATAAGCGGGGGTTTTGTTAACAAAAACTGTGCAACAGAAAGTAAATTGATAAAAATAAATTATATATTTTCCTCTGATTAAATAAATATATTTATCAAAACTCATGTGTATGATACGAGGATTGGAGGGTGGGATAGAGGCCACCCACCCACCCTACATATACACATTTCCTAATATCACTGTTAGTGCTTCGTATTCCTAAAAACTACAATACTCTTTGTGTTGATGTTTTTCAAAATTTATAGCACTGTTTCGGTTTATAAATAAATGTATATGTAGGGTGGGTGGGTGGCCACTATCCCACCCTCCAATTACGAAATTATAAGCAAGGGTTTTGTTAACAAAGAATTATGCACTAGAGCAAATTGCTAAAAATAAAGTCTATAATTTCTTCTGATTAAAAAAATATATTTTTCAAAACTCTTGTGTATGATGCAGGGATTGTAGGGTAAAATAGAGGCCACCCACCCACCCTACATATACATATTAACTAATATCACTGTTACTGCTTTGTAATTCTGAAAACCTACATTACCCTTGCTGTTGATGTTTTCCAAAATTTATAGCACTGTTTCAGTTTAAGAATAAATGTATATGTAGGGTGGGTGGGTGGCCACTATTCCACCTTCCAGTTATAAAATCATAAGCAGGGGTTTTGTTAACAAAAAATTGTGCAACAGAAAGTAAATTGTTAAATAAATATATTTATCAAAACTCTTGTGTATGATCCAAGGATTGAAGGGTGGGATAGAGGCCACCCACCCACCCTACATATACATATTACCTAATATCACTGTTACGGCTTTGTATTCCTGAAAACCTACACTACTCTTCTTGTTGATGTTTTTCAAAATTTATAGCGCTGTTTCAGTTTGAGAATAAATGTATATGTAGGGTGGGTGGATGGCCACTATCCCACCCTCCAGTTATAAAATCATAAGCAGGGGTTTTGTTAACAAACAACTGTGCAACAGAAAGTAAATTGTTAAAAATAAATTATATATTTTCCTCTGAATAAATAAATATATTTATCAAAACTCTTTGTGTATGATCCAAGGATTGGAGGGTGGGATAGAGGCCACCCACCCACCCTACATATACACATTTCCTAATATCACTGTTAGTGCTTTGTATTCTAAAAACTACAATACTCATTGTGTTGATGTTTTTCAAAATTTATAGCACTGTTTCTGGTTTATAAATAAATGTATATGTAGGGTGGGTGGGTGGCCACTATCCCACCCTCCAATTACGAAATTTATAAGCAAGGGTTTTGTTAACAAAGAATTATACACTAGAGCAAATTGCTAAAAATAAAGTCTATATTTTCTTCTGATTAAAAAAATATATTTTTCAAAACGCTTGTGTATGATGCAGGGATTGTAGGGTAAATATAGGCCACCCACCCACCCTACATATACATATTACCTAATATCACTGCTACTGCTTTGTATTTCTGAAAAACTACAGTACTGTTACAGTTGATGTTTTTCAAAATTTATAACACTGTTTTAGTTTTAAGAATGAATATATATGTGGGGTGGGTGGGTGGCCGCTATCCCACCCTCCAATTACAAAAACATAAGCAAGGGTTTTTGTTAATAAAGAATTGTACAATAAAGAGCAAATTGCTAAAAATTAAGTTTATATTTTCTTCTGATTAAAAGAATATATTAATCAAAACTCTTGTGTATGATCCAGGGATTAGAGGGTGGAATAGAGGGCACCCACCCACCCTACATATACATATACCTAATATCACAGTTACTGCTTTGTATTCCCGAAAACCCACAGTAATCTTGTTGATGATGTTTTTCAAAATTTATAGCACAGTTTCAGTTTAAGAATAATTGCATATGTAGGGTGGGTGGGTGTCCACTATCCCGCCCTCCATTTACAAAATCATAAGTAAGGGTTTTGTTATCAAATAATTGTACAATAGAGAGCAAATTGCTAAAAATAAAATCTAGATTTTCTTCTGATTAAAAAAATATATTTATCAAAATTCCTGTGTATGATCCAGGGATTGGAAGGTGGGTGGGTGGCCACTGTCCCACCCTCCAGCTACAAAATCATAAGCAACGGTTTTGTTAATAAAGAACTGTACAACAGATAGTAAATTGCTAAAAATAATGTCTATATTTTCTCCTGATTAAAGAAAATATTTTAAAAACTCTTGCGTATGATACAGGGATTAGAGGGTGGGATAGAGATCACCCACCCACCCTACATATACATATAACTTAATATCACTGTTACTGTTTTGTATTCCTAAAAACCTTCAGTAATCTTACATTTGATGTTTTTTCAAAATTTATAGCACTGTTTCAGTTTAATAATAAATGTATATGTAGGGTGGGTGGGTGGCCACTATCCCACCCTCAAGTAACAAAATCATTAGCAAGGATTTTGTTAATAAGGAATTGTACGGCAAAGAGTAAATTGCTAAAAATTAATTCTATATTTGTTCTGATTAAAAAATTATATTTATCAAAACTCTTGTGTATGACCAGGAATTGAAGGGTGGGATAGAGGCCACCCACCCACCCTACATATACATATTACCTAATATCACTGTTACTGCTTTGTATTCCTAAAAACCTACAACATTCCTCTGTTGATGTTTTTTTAAAATTTATAGCACTGTTTCATTTTAAGAATAAATGCATATGTAGGGTGGGTGGGTGGCCACTATCCCACCATCAGATTACAAAAACGTAAGCAAGGGTTTTGTTAATAAAGATATTGTACAAAAGAAAGCAAATTGCTAAAAATAAAGTCTACATTTTCTTCTGATTAAAAAAATATATTTATCAAAACTCGTGTGTATGATCCAGGGATTGGAGGGTGAGATAGAGGCCTCCCACCCACCCTACATATACATAGTAACTAAAGTCACTATTAGTGCTTTGTATTCTTGAAGAAAATTAAGTACTATTGCTGTTGATGTGTTTAAAAATTTGTAGCACTGTTTCAGTTTAAGAATAAATGTATATGTAGGGTGGGTGGGTGGCCACTATCACACCCTCCAGTTACAAAATCATAAGCAAGGGTTTTTTTAATAAAGAATTGTACAATAAAGAGCAAATTTTCTTCTTATTAAAAAAATATATTTATCAAAACTCTTATGTATGATCCAGGGATTGGAGGGTGGGATAGAGGCCACCCACCCACCCTACATATAAATTTTGTATACCCCTCACTCTACATCGTTTGATTGCCTAAAAATAACAGCAGTGTCTCAATTGACATTTGCAAGGAATTTAAAAGAGATATTTTAGCTTAAGTATATATGATTATGTAGGGTGGGTGGGTAGCCACTATCCCACCCTCCAAACATTAGAAGACTAACAAGTGTTTATCAGGATTTTTTTTATAATAAATTGTATTTCTATAATAATAAATGCAACTAAATTAGGTGATAATTTATTAAAAAGAGGAAAATTAAATTATTCGATGAAAAAGAAAAACAATTGCCATCAAATAGAAATTCATTAAAACTATTCTTAGGTAATAAGAGATTAACTGTATATAAAATTATTTCTATAACATCAATAGATTTTGTAATAACTAACCTTTGAAAGATAGATTATAATTGTGGAAAATTTTAATCAATTTTCGATTCGATAAACAAATATATAAAAACAATTGCCATCAACTACACATTTTGAAAACTACTTTTATATCAGTTTAGATTAATTGTGTAAAAATTCATATCCATAACATGACTAGATTTTGTGATAATTTCATTAAAAGGTAGAATAAAAGTGTGAATAATTTTAAATAATTTTCGACTAATTAAAAATATATAAAAAAACAAATGTCATCGACTGAAAGTTTATTAATACTACTTGTTAATCATTGTACATTATTTTTGTACAAATTTGCATCTATAGCCTCACTAAATATTGTGAAAATTTTATTAAAACAGAGATGAAAATTGTGAAAAAATTTTAATTAATTTTCAACCAGATAAAAAATATAAAAACAAATGCTATAGACTAGAAATTTATTAATTCAACTCTTTAATGATTGTATATTATTTATGTATAAAATTATCATCTATTGTATCACTAGATTTTATTATAATTTCATTAATACTTTGGTTTAAAAATGTGAAAAATTTTAATCAATTTTCGACCCAATAAAAAATAAATAAAAACAATTGCCATCGACTAGAAATTATTAAAAACTAGTTTTACATCGTTTTACTTTAATTCTGTAAAAATTCACATTCATAACAATATTAAACTTTGTGATAATTTCATCAAAATAAAGATTAAAAATGTGAAAAACTTTCATCAGTTTTATACTTGATAAAAAATAATATGAAAACATTATATTGATTAGAAATTTATTGAAACTAGTTGTTAATAACTGTAGATTACATCTGTGAAAATTTATACCCATTGCATTAAAGAAAAAGTGATAATTTCATTATAAGCGAGATTAAAATTGTTGAAAATTTTAATCATTTTTCTACCCAATAAAATAATATTAAAACAATTTATTAAAACTACTTCTAATAATTGTAGATTAATTTTAAATAAATATCACAACAAAATCACAACTAAACTTGAATAACACCGATATAATATATCGTAATTGCTTGACTATGACGTACAGCCATTAATATACATTTATTTTTAGAAATAAACTTATAAATAAATAACACATATGCATATTGATTTGTATATTTCGTTATCTTCATCACGTGCATTCGTCATTAGGCACCCTCACGTAATTATTCCCCTTTAACTAGGGTAAACACCAACGCAGGAATCGATCACGCAACAAAAATTACAATCACCTTCCACCCCGTTACGGTTGCCATGGTTAAATAACAATCAATTTGTCTGGGTAGTTTCGGTTCTTCAGTGTTATTCCTGAAATGTCCCACGAAACCTACAATGAGTTGTGGAGGAACGCGCAGGATCTTCTCGCGTCGACTGTGCAGAGTGAACCAAGCCAGGCTGATAGTAGAGAGCAGCGGGAATTATTGGCCACTTTATACTTGAGGTATATAGTTATAGCGAATAAACTAGCGGAATGCGTGGATCAGATGGTGCAACCGCAGAAGAGGGCTTTGGTGAGGAAGGTGCTGGAGGCCACGCTCGGAAGGATAGTGGAGTTGAAGGCTGATTTAGTCGAGGCGGATCTGTGCGAGTACACGCATTTCGGTGATGTGTTGGATAGTTTAAATTACACACCCTTACACACCGAGCTGAGGATACCGGCTTGCTTCAGAAATGATCGTCAAGAGGAGTTGGAGTATAGAAGAGGGACGATACACACGGTGTTGAACAAGTTGGGCTATTTAGATCAAATCGATCAAAAAACCCCAATGACCCATCAGCAAGCCATCATGATCATACAGACACACGAGAGGGCGAGGCAGGGCCGTTTAAGGGCGCAATTCATGCGTGACATTAAGAACATGAAGGAGCGCAGCAAACCGATAACGGCGGAAGAGGAAGAGGATAAGGAGAAGGTGAGTCTGCCGGCAGCGTTGAGGATACAGAAGGTGTGGAGAGGTTATCAGGCGAGGAGGGCGACCAGGAGGAAGAAGTTGCAGGAGATGTTGTTGATCGGGATGGTTCCACCTCCAAAGAAGGATAGTGAGGATAAGATCACGTGCGAGAAGAATATGGAGGAGCGCAGGCGGTTACAAGTGAGGAGACAGGTGGAATATGAAAACGCTGTTAATGAGTGTAGGGAGAGGATGGAGAAGCAGCAGAGGGCGGTCGTTTTGGAGCAGCTTAGCGATCAAGTGAGGACGTGGTTGTATGAGTACAGAGAACAGACTGGGAAGATTCCTGAATTTACCGGTTCGGAAAGGTCGACGTCGAGGATGTTGATGAGTAGACAAGGTGAGAAATTTATATAAATATATAAATTAAAATCAACTTTGTATAACTAAGATTTTATTTTGTGACTATAGATAGTTTCAACAATTTAAACTAGAAGTGTTCTACCTGTAAAGATAATAAAGTGGTTGTAGATTAACTAATTAAATGTTGATTGTGTTTATATCTTCTATCTAGAACCTTATTTTAATCAATAGCTTTTGTAAAATTATTCATTTAAATCAAAAAAACAAATTATGAGGCTTTTGTAAGTTATTAATTCATCATTGCAACGTCAGGCAAATGAATACTGAGGAAGCCATTGTGTAGCTAAACATATTGCAGTGATCTACAATAAAAGTGAAGGTGTTTTTATTTCAATGTATTATCGAGTTTCCACCTTATCAATTCAATAAATATTTTTAGGTGCAAGTACAGGAACCGACAGCGAACTAAGTAAATCGACGCAAATCTCCTCCAAGGAATCCAAGCGTAGCAAATCCAAACAAAAAGAGGTGAAAACCGAGGAGGAGGGTGAGGAAACGATCGTTAAGGCCATGGTCTCCGTCTTCGTTCCAGAGCTCAATATCCGCAAAGAGGAGTACGAAGAAATGTGGCGCGACAAGGACGAATCTTCAAATCCTCACCAGATCCACTACTCGGACATCATCGAGCAGGAACAGATGACGGCGATGGAGAACGAATTGCGAAAGATCGTCGATGAGATGATGAGATCGGAACTGCAATTGCTTCAAGATGCTTTGGATCGGGATAGAGGGCACAAAACGCGGAAGCCGAAGAAGGCTAGTAAAAGCAAACGAGGATCGAAGAAGAGTAAGAAGAAGAAGGAGAAGGATTTAACGCCTGATCGTACGACGGAATCACTATTTGAGGAGTTGATTGCGAATGGTATTATTAAAATGTAAGTTAATTTGATTACTAAGTATTGCAAAAATAAATTTGTAGTTTTTCTACAGGTGTCCAAAAGTTTACCTTAAAGACTTCATCGGTGAACGTTCCTATAATCCACCAGCCATTTTCAATCAAGGTGATGAACCAAACATAGCCCTCGGTGATATAAGACAAGTCGTCGCTGAGTACTGCATCGTGCCTCTTCTTACCAGTCAACTACACCTAACCACTCCGCACATTAAATCCGTCCTTCTAGCAGGAGCAGTTGGAAGCGGTAAAGATATGCTGGTGCAGGCCGTCTGTCATGAAGCCGGAGCGACTTTATTCGATCTAACGCCGGCGAATATTGTCGGTAAATACCCAGGAAAATCAGGTCTGATCATGCTGATACATCTTGTTACGAAAGTGGCGAGATTGTTGCAACCCTCAGTCATCTTCATGGATAACGCAGAAAGGCCTTTCGTGAAGAAAATCCCGAAAACCGATAAGAGCGATCCGAAACGATTAAAGAAGGATCTTCCTAAAATGGTCAAAAGTATGAACAAAAAAGTTATTTATTTGAAGATTACACAATCAGATTTTATGCAGTAAAAACGCTTAATTTTTAGATTTATGTCCTGAGGATAGAGTGATACTCATCGGTGTTACCAATTGTCCGTGGGATGCTGACCAAAAGTTGCTGCAGCAGGTCTATCAAAAGATGCTGATGATTCCTAGACCGGAATACAGTTCCAGGTTTGCATTATGGACGGAAATATTAGGTCAGAATAGTGCTATGAGCTGGCAGTTTGATTACAGCGGTCTGACAAAAATTTCAGATGGATATACAGTTGGTAATAAATGTAACTTTCATAATTTTCATGATAACAATACATTAGCGTGAATACAACTGAAAAAGTATACTAACATTATATACTAAACTTGACTAGAGAATTTAACGTCTATTCTGAAGCAATTGCTAACCCAATCGACTTAATCAACACTTCTCTAATAAGCAACATTCAAAATCCTTCACTGTAAAAAAAACTTTCAATCTGATAATACTTTCTTACTTTATATCATCATTATCAACTTGTTAACCAAGTGCTTAATTAATCCTTTTATTAACATAAATGTTTCATGTTTAAGTGAGAAGTTAATTAATCGTATCATTATCGAGTTTTAAAATATCACCTATCTTATCGAATATTTTTTTAGGAGCAATTACAAGCGCAATAAACGAGGTGATGACCGTGAAAAGAAAACTGCAGCTTCGCGTCCAACCTTTGAGCCCGTTGGAACTGATCAACGCTTTGGCGAAACGTATTCCGGTTTATAGGGAGGAGGAAGAGGCTTTGCAGACCTGGTGGGGTAAAACTCCGACGGTGAAGAGGCGGACGCGCGCAATCGAGTTACTAATCGAACAAGAGGAGGAACAAAAGGCCAAACTTGCCAATGCTAAAAGAAACTAATCAAATATTTGATTGTAAAGGGTTTACTGTATCTTACATCTCGAATATAATGAAATTATTAAAAATTACTTAGTAAAATACTGACATATGGTTTCAAAAACGTTTTTGTTATTCTTCATCAATGTTTCATCACACAGTGGCTTCGTCAGATTTTATCTAATAATAATAAAAACGTTTTTGAAACCATATACTGTATCAGTATTTTATTAAGTGATATGGAGTTTCAACAAGTAACAGCTTCAGCAATCCAATATATTAAAAATTACTTTATATATAATGAAACTCCTCCACAATCAAATATTAGTTTTTGTTAAATCATTAAATATTTAGTTAATAATTTTAATGACTAATTTAAACATTATTAATTTAATCTAATTATAAATAAGATAAGGATCATATGTATTACACACAAAAATTTAAAATCATACCCTATTTTATTAATTTATATACAATTCCTCAACGGTGGTCAAAACTTTAAACCCGTGAGAATACACGATATCATAAAACAGTATTATATTATCCCACTATCATCAATATAAATGATAAAATAAAAATATTTATTTACGATATAAAGCTGTGTGTTTATGTTCAAGTTAGCGAAAATGGATACTTCGTGTTGGTTTTCACGTAGTACAGTCCATACCTGAAAAATATGTGAACGCTGCAATAGTGTTTTTGGGTGATGTTTGAAGGTACTCACTGGTAGGTATCGGATTGTCCCATGTAGACCTCCGACTCTTGGAAACACCGGCTGTTGACGGCGTCTTGGACGTTGTCGCATTTTTGCGCCTTGAAGGATTGATTGTTGTGGATCGACTCTATGAAGTAAATGTAGGCCCTGCCGTGGTTGCAGGATATACTTTCTGGCATTTTCCCTAAAAAAAAAAATAATAAATAAAACATTACTAATTTAACTCTCCCTTATTAGTAGTCCATGAAAATTATTCCAAAATCCACGATTATATACCAAACCGTTGACAGAAATAAAAATTTACTATAGTTTAATTTATTAATTCAATTATTATTAGACATACTTTTATAAATTAAATTTCTAAAAATATGTTTCAATGGAAATCAAGTAACTTGAGAGAAAATTTTGAAGAATAAATAATGAATTTTTCAATTGACTTTGAAGGAAACTTGTGTGAGGCAATTGCTTATTGTGTTTTTTTTACAGCTCGAAGAAAAAATCTAATCTCCGTATTTTAATTAGATATTCTGGGAATTAAAGAGTGGCTTCAGTATAAATGTTTGTCTAATTCTAAAGAAGAATGTATTTTATAGCTGTTTAAAAAAATTGTGTTTAATTTTTGGCTGTTTTTTTTTTTTAATTTTTTATGGTGCGAATTAAATAAAAATATAACTGAAATTATAACCCTAATTTTATTAGATTTTTTGGGAATTTTAAGATGTTTTTTATATAAATTGTTGCAGAATCTCATAGAAGAATGTTTTTTTTATAAATATTGACAAATGTCTGAGGCAATTGTTTTTATTTTCTTTTTCAGTTCTACAGAAAAATCTAATTAAAATTATATCCTCAATTTCATTGTTACTTTTTTTTGGAAATTTAAAAATGTTTTTTTATAAACTGTTGCATAATCCTTAAGAAGAATATCTTTTTAATAGGTATTGTAAAAACGTGTTTGTAGCAATTGTTTTTTTTTTTAATTATTTTTTTCAGTTTTAATAAAAAAATCGAATTAAAATTATTCTCTCATTTTTATTGTATTTTTTGGCAATTTTTACTTTGAGTATTTGAATAAAATCCTGAAGAAGAATATATTTTTCAACTATATATTAAAAAATCGTGCTTATGGCAACTGTTTTACTATATTTTTTTTTACAGCTCGAACCAAAAAATCCGAATTGAAATTATCTCCTGAATTATTATAATTAATTTTCTAAGAATTTGAGGTTGGTGTTTGTATAAGAAGAATGTATTTTTTGTATATTTTAACAAAATTGTGTTTGTGGCAATTGTTTTACTGTATTTTTACAGGCACTAAAAAATAATTGTAATTAAAATCATCTCCTCATTTCATTGTATGTCTCTCTCTCTCTCTCGTCATTTTCTTTAAAAATATGTAAAAATAAATTAAAAATGGTGAAGAAAAGGATATTTTTAACTACTAGTAATTATTACTTCTACTTCTTCAAGTACTCAAATATTCAAACAGAAATTAAAGCTCATTTGAGTATAATGGGTTGCATAGTTTTGCCAATGCCTAACTTTTTTTTCTTTTCAAGTTACACGTAGAAAAAATATAATTCTTGCTTTCTAATACCTATCTATCTTCTTCACTTTTATTCCCTTCTGACTTCCTCGTCTTTTTTCTCCCTCCTTCGTTAATACCGTTTATCCCCTTTTATTACTCACAATTTCATATTTCCTACATTTCCTCTAGGATTATCCTCAATGATTTTCTAAAATTTTAATCTTTAACTATACTAGTTAATGAATTGACTGAGCAACTGAATGTAATTTGGACCCTATTTGTTTATATTCCAGGTTATTTTTTTGATTACACGTTTTTTAACATTTAAATTCTAAAGAATAAAGTTCGCCGAAATACTTTTATTTAAAGTCTACTGAGTCTAAATTAAATAATAAAAAAATAGAGAAAAAGTTGTGAATATGATGACAAAGGTAGGCAACCCATTATACACTAATGTAATTTGTATAATTATTTATTATTTCCTGATTTGATATAGGATACTCTATCTCTCTCTCCCTTTCTCTTTGAGATGTTGTGTGTGTCTCAAAGAGAAAGGGAGAGAGAGAGATACAATAAGTGGAGTCGACGTCCGCACATCATCGTAGATGACATCATTACATGAGCAGCAGAATGGGGTAAAAGAGAGACCATTAGAAAAGTCAAAGCCCTCCTGGTCCTTCACGTTCACCCGGAACAGCAATTCCTCCATCTTTTACCGAGTCATGGCATGTCAGTAACCACTGTATTCATAATGATCACCAGTTCATAGTCTTCAATATTGCTGCAGAAAGTGGATGAGGGCAACTCCCAGCCAGAGCAAGGTGGAACGGCAGATCATTTGACTGTGAAACGTTCCGGATACTGAGAAGACATCCAGCAAGTAAGGTCCTCTGAGCGGATGCCCTTGCAGCTCATGTCGCTGGTCCCAAACGCCTATGCCGCGGCCACACCGTGCACAAGTCTATTGACGAAAGGAGAAGATCGCAGAACTACTAGGGAATCATGAAACCCTTAGGCTTCGACACCAGGAGATTCTTGGCGCTCTCAAGGTCAGCAACAGCTAGAAAGAGCTTTCTGATAGGTCTTACAGAATAGTCATGTCGCGACGGCTTCACTATCCAGCCCAGTGTTCCTAGAAAGAATTATCACAACCCTAATTCCAGACCAGCTGTAACATGCCTACCCGACCACTGTTCCAGCGCACCGTAAATCACGGAGGCGGAGCTACTTCACGCCAGCAACAGGATCTCAGACTTGAAAGGTCCAAGTCCAAATAGCATCCTAAATATTGCTCTAAAGGCGGCCATTCAGTCCCGATTAGACGTCTTCTCTGGATGTTCAACATCTGCTTTGCGGAAGGAACCTTCCTTAACCGGTGGAAGAATTAAATGCAGGTCCACCTCCTGGTAGAGAGGGTAATCTATCATCATACCGTTTAATTTGGCTGCTGGATACAGAGGCTGAAGTGTTCGAGAGGATCATCTGCAATTGGTTGCAATAGTCAACCGAAGAAGCTCGATGCTTAACGCCGTATCAATTCGGGTTTCGAAAGGCAAAGTCCACAAACGCCAGCAGAAAATAGAAACATAGCGCCAGGTATTACTGCGCCATCGTCATCCTGGACGTACAGAACACATTCAACTCGGTGAACTGGCACCGCATCCTAACAGCGCTGAGGAGGATGGACATTCCCGAATACATTAGGTGTATTCTAATGTGTAGTGTAAGCTAATTTAGCGATTAAGCCCTGATGTACTACACCAATAAGAGACCTATGGCTCGCAACATCACATGAGATCTTCCACAAGAATAAGTGCTCAAATCCCTATTGGGGAACACGACGGGGTACTTCGGTTGCCACTTCAATCAAGCATCATAACCGTTAGTTTAATTAAGGAAGATCTTGCTAAGGTCATTATGGCGAAAACTGGCCGACCTAGGAGATACGTCTCCTAGCAAAATCCTCAACTTTGTCAAGGGAGTAGGGTGGCTGGAGAGCTAGTTCTCCCATCACAAGGGGTGTATAATAAGCAAAATCGAGGGTCTGCATACTGTGACGAATGGCGGATGAGTCTGTTGGCAACATTCGCCAATGATACGCAATGAACAGCCTACAACTAATTGTCCATAAGATCGAGGTAGTCCTTATGACAAGCAGAAAAGCTAGGGTGACCATCATTTTGAGAGCCGGAAGATGCGAGATCCTATCGCAGCTGCCTTTCAATGCCACCAGACTCCTTTTCAACGAACACCTGTGGATTTCAAGCGCGAAAGTGTGAACAGTCTGCAACGCGTTGACACATCGGTGCTGTTGTATGAAGTCTTGTCAACAGCCACAACAGTCCCAATCGTACTTACAACAAGCATTTCGTAAGGTGTCGCACAAGGCAGTTGGTATGATGCCAACTTATCTGATGGCGCAGCAAAGACTAGAACGTCGATGGCAGATCGTTCTGGGATGTATCGAATGGGTGTAGAATTCATCAGCTCATCCCGAACACCATGGTGAGGACAGGAAGGCAGCACGAAGACCATGGTACCTTCAGGACATACCTGTACGATAACGCTTTGTATACCACCTGCCAGTGACCTCAGGAAAACATGGAGCACGTGTTCTTCCACACGCGTTAACGAGGTCTGGGAGATCATATAGCGGCACCAGCTGACCCTAGATAATATTGTCAGAGAGATGCTGGCTGATAAGAAGCAATTTCCGTGGTCATCCGGAAAGCATACCGAGTCAGTCTCAATGTTCACCCAGAAGATCAATTCCTCCACCGTTGACGTATCTTTTGCCAGTGAAAACCTGTTTTCTCATCGTGGAGTGCCATTAACCACTGTACACATAGTGATCATTAGGTTATAGTCTTTGATATTGCTGGAGACAATAAACGAGGGCAGTTTTCAGCTAGAAAGAAAGAAAGGTGGAATTCTAGGTAATTTAACATCCAGCTCATAGGGTCTATTCAGAGGATGAGTGCAGCCAATGTCGCTATTGACAAACGTCTATCATGATGACAATCTAAGGAAGGAATCACCGTGCACCGATCTATTGATGGAACAAGGAAATCGCCGAACTTCATAGGCAAAGAGCGCTCGAGAACGCGAGGACCTTGAGACCCTGAGGCTTCGACACCACGAGGAGCGTAGCGGTCTCAAGCCAATAATCGAAGTCAGCAAGCGGCGCTCCTGGAGAGTGCGGTCGATGGCGACTCGTGAGGTACTCCATCCAGTCCAGTGTTCCCGAAAAGGATCATCACAACCCTATTTCCAGACCAGAACAGCGATTACAGAGCGGCGGCAGATACTCTAGGATGTGTCTTCCAAAGGGCGCTAGAATTATAGGCTTATTGAAGACATCACGGTGTGAACAAATAGGCAACACGTGGGCTTGGACAACTACCTCAAGCAACCTGTACGGCATACTTTCACGACAAAACTTGGTGTCCCAGTTGCCAGCGTGTCGGGGAAGATATGGTCACGTGTTCTCTTTGCGCGCGCGTCGAAGAGGACTGACTCTGGAGAACTGACTCTGGAGAATATATTCAGTAAGATGAGGACGCGATGTCCACTTTCGCGGCCGTGATTATACAGAAGCTCCAACAGGCGAAAAGAATTAGCCAGGAAAATCTGTGGCATAGAAGAGGCGGGCACATATAGGCTTTGACACTAGCGAAGAGAAACGCGCGGATTGTCAATTGTGTTTAATAAATTATTAACGATGGCCCCCAGGTACTAAATCGCGGTGGGTCTGAACAAAGGCTACAAGACCATGAAAAGACAAAGGCAGATGAGGTGGATCCTAACCAAGCACACTAAATTTGTGCGTGACCTGATCCGTGAGTTGTGCGGCCATGCCCCCTACTAGAAGCGTGGTATGGAATTGTTGAAGGTGTCCAAGATTAAGAGAACCCTCAATTTCTTGAAGCGCCGTCTGGACTCACACATCCGTGCCAAGAGGAAGCGTAAAGAACTTTCTAACAAATGTACTTTATTTTTAATGCCTTTAACAAACTTAATGTTTGTTGCGCTACACTCTTGATGGAAACAGATATTAATATTAGGTGGGGAGTAACACTTGTTTTGTTCCATAATGTTTTTATTCTCAGTTGCCTGACACGTGTTTCGGTCCTCGCAGACCAGTATCAAAGTTAAACTGAAATACCTTTAATTAATAAACGTTTAAACAACAGTCAGTTCACCTTCCCCCAAAGCCTGATGACTGTCCTGCATGGTGGTGGCACATTTGGAAAGAGTGTTTTATAGGTAAAAATCCCCCACACCGCTGAAACATGAAATTCGCGGCGTCTTTGAAAGATTTTCACCAGTACTCAAATAAACACACACACACACACACACACATCTATCTTTAATTCAATGTTTATTTTTTCTTTCGTTTCCTTCAACTTTTCTTCCTCCGTCATTATTCTCTGTCTCTCTCACTTTCACTATATACGTTCAAGGATGTAAGAAATGATGTAGATTAAATATCCACCCCCATTTTGTATAAAGAAAGCTTTATACTTTGCAACCAAGTCATTTAGATGACTTTAAAATATGTACTTACAAATATCAAAAAGTTCCGGACATCCCGGCTGATACCTTCCACCATTGGGGTAAAAATCGACGTGTCCTAGGGGTTGCGTCAGGCTCAAAACTCGAATGTAGGTGTGGATGACGTCCACCAGTTGAGCGTCGCCCGGATCTAAGCGGAGATTCGGCGGCACGTCGCTGAATCCAGGTCCAGCAGGATCCAAACCTAAAGAAATAATAATAATTCAAAATATATAAAACATTAATTTAATTTGCATACTGATTTATCACACTATTATTTTTACTTCTTACAAAAAAATGTTTTTCTGAAACATACAGGAAAACATAGCGTTCAATAAATATCGACTGCGAAATTAGTTTTATGTATCTTAAGTCGTATCTGAGCTAAAATCACGTTGACATTAGATAGCACCGTTTATCCGCAACCAGCATTTCACTCGTGTGATTTTATTGCAGCCATCATAACTCGTGAAATTCAACTCCAGCTTCGTCGTTAATTTTTGTTGGACGTTCTTTAAGCCTTATTAATTTAAATGAAAATAACACAACAGAAAGAACTACGTGGTCTACTACTACTAAGAAAGGAATCGGTTTTACAAAAGATACCTTTCTTTTCCTTTTTTCCCTTTCTACGTGTAGAACACGTAGTTCTTTCCGCTGTGTTATTTTCATATGTAAATGAGCTTGAAACTTTAAAGAATCACCCCATCACTCTAAATTGCAATTAATTATTCCCTAATAGCGTTGATTGAAATATTGTATAGATGCATCACCTTAATGGGAAATGCGAGTGGCTAGAAGATGCCGAGAAACAGATGGCGCATGAGTCGGTACATATTTAGTTCTGCGTAGTGTAGTTTTCTGTAGCGTTAGGCAGTTTTCTCGGTTCCCATGAGCGGATGTTCTTCTCCGCAAATACACGAGCGCGATCGTCTCAACGTTGATTGCAATATTTATAATTCAATGCTATAAAAAACTACCCAAAGCTACAGAAAACTGCAGTTCGCAGAACTAAATATGTGCCGACTGTGAGTCACTACTCATGCGCCATCTGTTTCTCGGCATCTTTTAGTGACTCGCATTTCCCCATAAGGTGAGGCATCTATAAAATATTTCAATCAACGCTAATAGCAAAGTGTACTTTCCATCCATTCGATGGCTAACCTGAACAACTTTTCTTATTATATTTATATCGTAAAATTTTGGAAACTCTATGTTTACCTGTTATTCTAGCTATTCTGCCATTTTTCACACCATCTCCCCCCATGCCGGCCACGTGCGCCCCTAAGCTGTGACCGATGACGTGGATGTCTTCAAACTTCACCCCCGCCCTGATGATGAAGTTGAGGAAGTTTCCCAACGCGTCGCCGGCCATCTGGCTGCCCTTCATCGCTGAGAAATACTCAAATTCGCAGAGAACTGACCAATCCATTCCCACTACGTTATAGTCTCCGGTTTGCATATAAGCTACAAAAATAAATAATATTAATAATAATAATATCCATAACGAAGAAGGAGTCACGATCACTTTGTTTTACCACTTAATTTATAAAGTGTAATTGTGTCCTTATATTCATAATAAAATATATTAAAATCCTTCAGTTCGTAGTAGAAAATTATCTGTATATTCAAGTTAACGCCTCCACAATAAAACATTTAATATCCATAATGATTACTTCCACAACAAGTTATAAGTAGTTATAACTAATTTATACCATTTTTTGTTTTGTAAAAGACCTCTTCCCTGATTCCACTCAAGTATCCGTGTGTAATGATCTTGGTCGGCACCGTCACATCAAATCCTGATAGCTCAAAACCTTGGTAGTCTCCAATGTTCAGATTGTACGGGCGCCTTCCCCTAAAAATTACCAAAACATAATTATTCATAATAGATTAAAGTTCTTTTTAGCACAATAAGAACGATCATCATTTTTTTAACCTGAAGTTACATAGTAACTGTCAAAACCATGCATATCATTATTTTTTTATGGTTTATTTAGAGGAGAATTCGCGTTCAAGTTTACTCTTAATAATTTGATATTGGATTAATGAGGCTTTTACTTGGTGAAATTCCTCTTAATATTTTAATTAACATAAAATCTTACGATAAAGAGCTTTTATCGATTTATTGATATATCTAGTCAAATAATTGAATTACAAAAAAAAACTTACTGTTTGAAAAGGATAAATTGCACGTCCGGTCCCTTCGGGTCCAGCAGTGCCGTGTAGTTGATGCCATCGGTCCCATAGGCCATCTTATTGGAGCTCTCGACATTTTGACCTTGTGCAACTAAGATTTATTAGAATTATGACCTAATCGATAAAGCTAAACTATCTAATTCCGAAAAGTATTACTGCAAATTGTTTTCCTACGTTACAGAAAAAATATAAACACTATAAACATCATTCGACGCATTCAATTGTTTTTTTTATTAGATTCCCTATATAGAATATATCCCACCCTCCAATCAGTAAAATATCATCAAAACTTAATTGAAAAATTTGTTTGAATAAATCTATTAAATGTTTATGTTTTGCAACTTTTAATTGAAACCCTCGCTTATGTTTTACTGATTGGAGGGTGGTATAGAGGCCACCCACCCACCCTACATATACAAGATAACTTTTATTGCTAATCGTTGATGATTTTGCTGCTAAAAACAATAAAACCCTTTATGTAATAAAAAATAAAACAAAATCAAAATTTAAGTTTAAATATAAATGATTTTCTATAGCTAATCTTATCTAATTTAGATTTAATGTCTGCCCACCCATCGTGCATAAAATTTTTATTAATTTCCTCACTCAAAATGTTTACCTTTTGAATATCTTTATTATTCAGAAAGTTTTGTAATTAATTTTAATCCAAACCGCCAGACGATCAGTAATTTAAATTTATATGTATATGTAGGGTGGGTGGGTGGCCTCTATCCCACCCTCCAATCAGTAAAACATCAACAAAACTTGATTGAAAAATTTGTTTGAATAAATCTATTAAAATTTGCAATAATATTATTTTTATTTACGTTTTGCAACTTTTAATTAAAACCCTCGCTTATGTTTTACTGATTGGAGGATGGGATAGAGGACACCCACCCACCCTACATATACATGATAACTTTAATTGCTAATCGTCGATGATTTTGCTGCTAAAAACAATAAAACCCTTTTATGTAATAAAAAAAACAAAATCCAAATTTAAGTTTAAATATAAATGATTTTCTATAGCTAATCTTTTCTAATTTAGATTTAAAGTTTTCTTACCCATCATGCATCAAATTTTTACTAATATACTCACTCAAAAATTTTACCTTTTGAATTTCTTTTTTATTCAAAAAGTTTTGTGATTATTTTTAATGCAAACCCCGAGACGATCAGTAATTGAAATTTATATGTATATGTTGGGTGGGTGGGTGGCCTCTATCTCACCCTCCAATCCGTATAACATCATCAAAAATTATTTGAAAAATGTGTATGAATAAATCTCTAAAAATTGCAATTATTTTGTGTTTATTTATATTTTACAACTTTTAATTAAAACCCTCGCTTATGTTTTACTGATTGAAGGGTGGATAGAGGCCACCCACCCACCCTACATATACATGATACCTTTAATTGCAAATCGTTGATGATTTTGCTGCTAATAACAATAAAACCCTTTATGTAATAAAAAAATAAAACAAAATCAAAATTTAGGTTTAAATATAAATGATTTTCTATAGCTAATCTTATCTAATTTAGATTTAAAGTTTTCTTACCCATCATGCATCAAATTTTTACTAATATACTCACTCAAAAATTTTACCTTTTTAATTTCTTTTTTATTCAAAAAGTTTTGTAATTAATTTTAATCCAAACCGCGAGACGATCAGTAATTTAAATTTATATGTATATGTAGGGTGGGTGGGTGGCCTCTATCCCACCCTTCAATCAGTAAAACATCATCAAATATTATTTGAATAATTTGTATGAATAAATCTCTAAAAATTGCAATTATTTTGTGTTTATTTATATTTTACAGCTTTTAATTAAAACCCTCGCTTATGTTTTACTGATTGGAGGGTGGGATAGTGGCCACCCACCCACCCTACATATACATGATAACTTTAATTGCTAATCTTTGATGACTTTGCTGGTAAAAACCATTAAACTCTTTATGTAATAAAAAGTAAAACAAAATCAAAATTTAAGTTTATATATAAATGATTTTATATAGCCATTCTTATCTAATTTAGATTTAAAGTCTGCCCACCCATCATGCATCAAATTTTTATTAATTTACTCACTCAAAAATTTTCTGTTTTGAATTTCTGTTTTATTCAAAAAGTTTTGTAATTAATTTTCTTGGAAACCGCGAGACGATAAGGAATTAAAGTTTTTATATATGTAGGGTGGGTGGGTGGCCTCTATCCCACTCTCCAATCAGTAAAACATCATCAAAAATTATTTGAATAATTTGTATGAATAAATCTCTAAAAATTGCAATTATTTTATGTTTATTTGTATATTACAACTTTTAATTAAAACCCTCGCTTATGTTTTACTGATTGGTGGGTGGATAGAGGCCACCCACCCACCCTACATATACATGATAATTTTAATTACTAATCGTTGATGATTTTGCTGCTAAAAACAATAAAACCCTTTATGTAATAAAATATAAAACAAAATCAAAATTTAAGTTTAAATATAAATGATTTTGTATAGCTAATCTTATCTAATTTAGATTTAAAGTCTGTCTACCTATCGTGCATAAAATTTTTATTAATTTCCTCACTCAAAAATTTTACCTTTGTAATTTCTTTTATTCAAAAAGTTTTGTAATTAATTTTATTGGAAACCGCAAGACGTTAAGGAATTAAAATTTATATGTATATGTAGGGTGGGTGGGTGGCCTCTATCCCACCCTCCAACCAGTAAAACATCATCAAAAATTATTTGCTATAAAGCTATTAAATAAATCAAATATTAATACTTCGGTATATTGAAATTTCTAAATATTGCAGTTTATGCGTACAGATTTTCTAAATGTTGATAATGTTATCTAAATATTAAGACTGCGCAAGCAGTATTTTCTAGTAGATTTACATCGTGATTTAACATTGAAATGTAAATTAAATTTATCATATATTACTATTTCCGTATATTAAAAGTTCTAAACATTGAAGTTTATGCTTGCAGATTTTTTAAAGCCTGACAATCGTACCAAAAAAACATCAACTCTGCGCAAGCAGTATTTTCTAGATGATTTATATCATGATATATACATCGAAATGTCTGCGCAAGCAGTATTTTCCAAGATTTGACCTTTTTCTAAGCATAGTTTCAATAGTATTATATGTGATTTGAATCTTATAAGAACTAAAAAATATATTTTCATTGGTCGGTACGTGTGAAAACAATGTGTAATAACGCTTTCATAGTCTAGTAACTGCACGCTACTGAATTGTACGTGTTTCCATGTTTACGGATGCAAAAATGTGAAATATCCGAAGTACTTTCACTGGCTTAATAAACGAGCGTTCGTACGTGATATAACAATACAGCCAAACTTGCAAATAATTTTTATGTTGTTGTAACAGTATAAAAGAATATATAAGCATTTTTTTAACAATAGGAATTTCCGTGTTGATTAGTTCATTTAGAATGATATAGAATAGTAAACTCGTTTTTCTCTAGTTACACGAAAACGCGCGTATGAATTTTAAAACAGAAACATTCGTGATTATTAATGAATTAAATTGTAATGATGATATATTTATTTTATAACTTTTGAGGAATAAAGATCATAGGTCGATAATCAATTTAGCTCATAATAAAATTAAAGTCAAAACGATGGATATATTTTATTACACTACACCAAATAGATATATGTGTGTATAAATTTTTATAATTCTTTACTTCTTGTTATATGTATGTTAACATTTTTTGGGGAATGTTTTGCTTAAAATTGAGTCACTGAGAATTTGCTTTATTTTATTTCTTTAGATGAAAATTGTTAAAAACAAGTATTATTAAGATTAAGCTCTATGTTAAATGTAACTAAAACTGCAAAAAAAAATTCCAGAATGACAAAATACTCTCATAATAGGGAAATAAATCATTTGGAATAGACTGACCGATGAAAATCTTTTTCGTTAATAGAAGTACTATAAACAAGTTAAAATACATAAATAACGGTAATTAAAAAATATATATCGCATCTTTCATTAACATAAACTTTTTTCTTCTTTAATACTAATATTATTATTTATTATCTTTGATTAAAACACTTAGAACCGTTCTTCAATAGTACTAAAATATTGAAGAAAGGTTCTAAGTGTTTTAATCAAAATTATTATTATCTTCAAGTAACTTAATCGACCCAATTATTTATTTTATTAAAGAAAACATTTCTTAAATAACTAATTTGTTTATGTTTATGTTGATATCAACAAAGTAAGCGTTTTTGTTTAGAGATGTATCACGAATGAACGCTTCAGCCATTATGAATTTAGTTTAATGATATATCCTTGTATATTTTAAAATAAATAAATTATTATTATTGTAAAAACTTACGCATGACCAGCACCAAAATCCCAGAAGCTGCTAGTAGACCCATGGCTGCAACTGCTGCGCTCATTACTCAGGCCTCTGCGGTCGCGATTCATCCAAAATTTATCGAAAACTGACCAGCTTCACCGGCACACACGGCCAATACAAACAACCTTCCAGCATCCGGATGTTATTATCTCGCGGACCATCGCTCGTTCGCAATTTCCATTACCATTTCCCACCGATGGCACCGCGATTCCGTATCATCATTATTAATGGGTTGCCGCCATCGAATTCTACCATCAGCGGATCGTATCGAACCAAATCTGTTTTTAATGCACTCAAGGAACGAACGCTGTTGCCTAGGTGGGTAATTAAGGTCGGACCCAAACGTGCACGCGAATGTCAATATCAATAATTAGAAACGATTTTGTTTCCAAAATTTTTACAAAAAAAAAATTTAGCAAATTTTCCTTTCTTATATAAAAATTCAAATAATTTAAATTTTCAACGGTTTTTAGGCAATTTTTATTGTTTGCTTTTATAATTCTATAAATTTTAGTGTGTAAGTAAATTAAATATTACCTTAGCGTACTCTTCACCTATGCCTATAAATTATTCATTGCTCTAGCGTACTTTTGACCTATCTCAATATTTTTTTTATGTACTTCTAACAAGTTTTATGCAATTTCTTCATTTTAATGTTTTCACGCTGTAAAAAATCCAAGTTCATTTTATAATTAAAAATTTGTTACTCTTGACCTACCCCAATTAATTATTTATTGCCCTAACGTAACCTTGGCGTGGGCTAGTAAATTATTCCTACAGCTTTTCTTATCAAATATTTTCAACTTTTTGTCTTTTTTCCAACAATTTAATTCATTCCATTATCATCAAAAGCGGCCTAACTTGTGGTGAAACATGTAACAAACCAAATGATTTTTAGTTGTTAAACTCTCGTAAAATCAATTATAAGAAATTATTTACATGAACACTCATTAGTGCAAATTTTGTCTACTTTAAATATTCTAGAAGTAATTTTGCTTTTAATTGCTTAGGATTTGGATTCCGGAAAATATCAGGACTTAATTTTTTGTGAGTTTAGGATCATTTTGGTTTCTTTGGTCAAAACCCGCGATTAGTTAAGTTATTTATTTAGAAATCATCTGATAACAAAAAAAAAGAGGTAAAAACACAAATTGCAGGCGGGCGCGGTGTAAGAGTTGAGGGGGGGGGGGCACTTTAGAGTCGCTCGTAGAGGTAGAGATATGCGAGTTCTTTAGGCGGATTCTCCGAAAGGGCGACCTTGCTATCGTTGTAGATTACCCATCGGCCCTCCTTCAGTATGTGGACTACGTAATGACCCACCATGCTGGACGTGCCCATGTGTGATATAAATGCAACCAATTTGTAATCTGCAAAATGCAAACAAGACAGAAATAAATAGTAAAATCAAATAAAATTAAAATCATGAGAGAAGGAAATAATCTTTAAATTATTTTTATTCCTTCCATTGTGTTTCTAAATGAAATCTGAAAATCATAATAAATACTTAAAATGAAAGAGCAACTCAAACAGTTTTGTTTGTAATCAAACAAGTATTGATTACAAACAAAACTGTTTGAGTTGCTCTTTCATTTCATGTATTAATTATGCTACTCTCTTGATGGAACCAAATTTTCAAATTGGGAGAAGTAAAATTCTTGGAACATAACAAGAGTTATACATCTCCCAATCAGTTTTGTTGGTTTGTGCGCGCATGCGCTAGAGGGCGCTAGTAGCAAAAATGGCGACTAGTAAACAGAAAACAGACATGTGAACACTCATTTAGGGCTCAGATAATCTTCACCAGTAAAATTGCAACGAGATTCCCCTAAATTGAATGTTTTTAGTGCCATATCTCGGAGGAAAGTTTATGAGACTTTTTTGTTTGGAGAAACAACAACTGTAGCTGAAACTTCCTATCTTAAAGCTCTACAATCATGGTATTCATTTATAAACAGCCGGTATATTTAATTAACGTTGTTATGATTAAAAGAGGGCGTGCATTATGAATATATAATTTGAAAGTGCACCCCCCTAGTAATTGCATTAATGTACTAATTGTAATTCACTAATTAAACATAATTATTATTGAAGTTAATTATTTATATTGCTTACGTCCTTCTCCGTCTCTATACTCTGGCGGCGCTGGAGAACTGACCGAATCCAGTTCGTCCTGGTGGGAGAAAATCCAGTCGACGGCGCGTTCCACATCGTTGTCGGTGTTCTTCAAGGCCTTGACGGCTTGGTCCCGCGTGAATCCCATGCTCATGATCATCGGCAGCGCTTCCGGATTGGCCACGAAATCCGAGCCGGACTTCTCCAAACCGGGCGGCTGGAACGGGTCGGCGAAATCGGAGTCGCCGATGTGCTGCATTATCCACTGCAGCGCCATCTCCAGTCCAGAATTCTTCGTGAAGTACAACGCCCGTTTGCACGCTTCTTCTGGAAAACCTACATAAACAAACAAAAAATGATAATCGGTATTAAGTGACATCTGTTGTCGAAAGCATTGTACTAGATTTCCCTAATTTAGTGAATAACCACCGATAATTACAGGGAACTGTAAATTGCGATAATTATAACATTAATAATAATGTCGTTAACTCAATGGATTAAATTATTATCTTACCCATGTTAACTAATTCTGAAACGACATTTTTATCGTAAACAGGCTCCACGGCAACGTTTCCAGACAATTCGGGCAGGGTTTCCTCGCCGGGCTGTGGCCCAGTCGCCCTCAACGGTGTCAGATCGAGGATATCAGGCATTTCGACGGCAACGTCAAGTTTGATCGGCACCCAGTCCTCCCTTAGAGTGAATTTCTTAAGCTGGATCAACAGGTAGTCTGGGAAGGTGGACAGTCTTGTTGACCTATAATTAATAATAATTAAAATCAATATTTGATTGTGAAGGTATTTACTTTGTGGTACACCTTGAAAATGATTAATTGATTGAAATCTGTCTATTTGGTTGCATAACTTTTTCGTCGTCGTTATTTTCAAAATATATTTTTTTATTCATTTTAATAAACGTACTATAGAAGAAGCTTTTTAACTAACTCTTATATTAATTGATGATTAATAATCTCGATTATAAATCACGTCGTTGAACATTTGTTAAAGCAAATATGTATTCAATGAGCGACTCACTTTCTGGCTGTAGTTTTTCCGTTAATTGCGGTACTGTAAAACTGATCTATCGTTTCTGTTTGCGTGAACACTTCAAGGCAGGAAAACAGCTTGATTCTAGGCCTCACGAGCGAGTCGGGTTCCAGACGTTTGCCCTGTGATTCGGCCTCAGCTTTCCTCGCTTCATATGCAGCTACCTACAAATAAATAAAAATAATATAAATTTATTATACTTTTAATTCACTAACATAATAATTACTGTACTGCACAGACATCAAGATTTATTTATTTTTGTTTAGTGCAGAATATTAATGGATAATTATATTTAAGTAATTAAGAATAGGAAGATATATTCTTAATTAATTAAATACTAAAAGTATTTTACCTTTTTTCTCATTGAATTTATGCACTTTAAATAAGCCTACACTTAATTATATTGATCAACATAATAATCATTTTACTTCACAGCCATTGTGAATATTTATACTTAATTTATACCTCTTCTTTATTAATTGCAGCTTCCAACGGTATATTCAGCGCCAAAAGCGTATCATCCCTGTGGGTGTATTTCACTTTATCACTGCTGTTACATTGCACTCGATCCTCCACCTTGAATTTAAAACAACTGCTGGGATTCTCCTGGTTCCTGGTGTTCCTCTCCAATAGATTGAGGACGTGAAGGAAAAACTCCTGAGCGTCCTGTTGTTTCTTAGAGGAGAAATCCGCGTGCCCACGGCCTATTAACGTTTTGAACATACCGGGCGATATACCCGGCAGATCCGCGTCCACCGGCGAACCGGCAGGTGGCGGCACTGAGTACTTTCCGGACAGCAAACCGACACCTAATTTCGCCCTTGAAAAAAAAATAACAGAACATTAAATTTACAATATTAACGCTAACAATATATTTGTATATCTATTAAACTGATGGTGTAATCCATTACTTTGTATACATCACGGAATCAGTAACTTTTTTGATATCAACAAAGTGCACTGTCTGTTTTAAGATCACTTGTGTTAATTGCTGGTTGCGATTAGACGTATAAACATTACAAGCAGTACTTCGCAATTGTTTTTAACTCATGATAATTGAGTTGCCTAACTTACATTTGCACATTGAAATCATCAGCAGGATCTCCGGTGGCCGAGTTGAATATATGTCCTGCGCCGTCGACGTACTTCCTAATAAAGCTAGGAACGGTGAACAGCATTTGCATCACGCTGTTCAGATAGCAGGAATTTCCCAAGTTCACCATACCCGTGTAACCGGGACCGTATATCGGCCTAAGCTGGCCGCCACTTTCCTGCAGTGCGGCCCACTCGTTCGTCTTCTGATTCAACTCCAACTCCAGCTCCACCATCGACTTCTCCGTCTTCTCCATAGTAGAAACATTTATACCTAAATAAACAATCAAGTATTCCATCAATTTTTTCATTTAATGTATTATTTAATTTACCCCAATGCGCCAAATGCTCGTTTAATTTAGGATCCTCGACCAGATCGTCCTCGCTGTAACTGAATATATCCGCCTTTCCCTCCTTCGTAATGGTGCCCAACTTGACGGCCAGCGGGTAGCCCGTCTTTTCGTAGTGCTCGACGGCGTGATTGTTGCCCCCTGAGCCATCGTAGAACTTCCTGCCGCACAGAATCGTGCCGTCCGTCAGATTCAACCAGAGGTTCTCCGTCTTGTCGCACCTCTCGCACGTCCAACCGGAGGGTGGGATTTTCTTGCCGTTGTCCAATTGCTGCAGACTGTTCGCGTGCTTACTGACCACCCTCTCCTCACCGTCCCACGTCCCGGCCAGGGCTTCCAATTCGGCCATTTTGCTCGCCGATTGCACTTCTAATATAGATTGCACACTTTGAATTATCTAAAATGAATAAATAAATATTATAAACCCAATATTACAAACATTTTTATTATAAAAAAATGAAACAATTTTTCAATAGTTAGGCAACCCAATACACGCCTTAACTCTTAGTCTTATATTTATGTACTTATAAAGATGACTAAAGTCTGTTCGTTGGATCTTTCGTCGCACGTCACAAACTATCGCTTCAAAAAACGACGAAAGTTTTACAGTGCGTTCTTTTTCTAACGCATTTGGTTTACTTTATCAGACTGAATGTTTTTGCGTCGTTTCTCGAAGCGATAGTTCCTGACGTACGACGAAAGATCCAACGAACAGACTATATGTCTATATAAAATGCTAATTATACAAAAATTAATGTTCCACAACTATCAAAGCAACACTAATTTGAATATATTTATTTCCGTCAAGGATTTTAATTTTTATTTAAATTGAAAAATATTGGATGCTTGAAGCCATAAATTGTGATACATCTCCCATGAGTGATATTAACAAAGTTTTAATTAACATTAAGTGAATTTGGTGTAAAAAATTCAGTAAAAAATGACAAAGAATAATAATACATATAAATTATAACTGATTTAAAGTAAATTCAAGCCATTTATAATAAATATTTTTCTACTTACAATTTCTGGGAAATTTGGATTCGGCCAGGGCAGCATCTCGAAGCCGGGAAGGATGCACACATTGTAGAAATCCTCAAATTCGAACTTCTTCCGGCCGGAATCAGGATCGAATCCACCCTCAACACCAATCGCAAGCCGGGTGATCTTCTTCTCAGGACCATCGCCCTGTGGTGGTGATTGTACCTAGATCATAATGAATTTCCTCGCAACAATTCTACTTTTTATTATTTTAACATAATAATATCCATATAAACAATAAAAAAATAAACTACATTGAAATAATCATTTGTTTTTTTATTTTTGTGTGATTAATGTTTATTGTTTCAACACAGTAATAAAATCCATATAAATGATAAAAAATTAACTAATAAATAATATTGAATTAAAATTTAAATATAATTATTTTATTAATCAATAAGATAATATTTTATTTCTTAATAACAACACTAATATCAACTCACCTCGTGCCTCTCTCTGCGTATGTGCAAATAGACAGCATCCCCCGTCTTCTGGTGGTACCTCTCGACGTGTTCCTTACCCAGTCCCAGGAAACTCCTGAGACTAACGTACAGTCCTGTATCGGTCTCCTAAGGGGGGGCAAAGAAACGAACGCGGGGTTGAAAAATCACCGCCTCTCAGAAACGACGCAAAAGAAAAAAAACAAGTGATTAGGGGATTAACCTAACAAAACGACTCACCGGATTGTCGAAGGAGAAGACGCACTCGTCCTTGTAGACCTTGTCGTACGGCCCCGGAATCTTAATCTGGCCCAAGTGTTGCTTCAGGGCGTCCATCGTGAATTTTGCGTCTCGCCGTTTCCAGTTTCAAATAAGGCAAATAAAAATCATCGAATCATTCGTGGGGAAGTGTCAAAATGCCGGTCGATATATGACAACTGACAGTCGGCGGGTAGGTGCCTGTAATTCAACTTTTCCGGCGGGAAATTTAAATTTTAATATACCAACATTCAATTATTTTTATTTTTAAATTTAGAAAAAATATTTATATTATTTTTATAGATATAAATGTAATTAAGGTCTTATTTGGAGAGTAAAAAAAGTAAATATGTTTCTTTTTTTATTTATTGTAGTTAAAAAAAATATATACATAAAACAAACCAGTTCAGATTGTACTATAAATATTGTTAAAATTTAAAACTAAATATAACAATAATAAATAAAACTATTTATATACTTTAAGGTTTTTTAAAGTTTTTTTTTAGATTTTACGATCTAAGCTCAATGAAGTAACGAGTAAGTAAATTGTTTTAAGGTTACTTACCTTACACCAGAAATGGTAGAAAGGTTAAAGAATAAATTAAATTAAGATTAAACTGTATTCATTTATGATTTTGTTTTAATATTTTCGAAACATAAATATAGGTTATATACTATTATAGATTCCATTGATTAAAAAATAATTGAATATTCAAATTAACACAAACCCGTCACACTTTTTACTCCTACACATTTTGGCGAAGTGATTGGGTTTCTTGCAAATGCCGCACATCTTCTTGTAAGCGGGACACTTGCCCCTCTCGTGTTTAGTGCCGCAGAAACTGCAATTCTTCCTCTCAACCTTCTCTGCGTTGCTGACAGTTGCTTTGCTGTTAACGTCCCTACAGGCTAAATTAATCTGTTCGGCCAATAAGGCAAAACTGACTGTGTCTTCCCACGAACGCTCGTGTTCAATCAACAATCTGTCCCTGCAGATGTTATCACTCATACCACTGATGAAAACCGTCTTTAGCACTGCGGCGGTTTGTTCACCCCACTCACAGTCCTCGACTAGTCGTTGCAAAAGTGAAACGTACTCCTGGATTGTTTCATCCCTGTCTTGCTTTTGGTTGAAGAGTAGGTGCCGGCGTTGAGTGAGGTTCGTGCGGGGTAGGAAGTGGTGGTCGAATTTATCCATCAGCACCTCGATGTCGGACATTTCGCGTTTCGTGAGGTTCAGTCGGTTGCAGAGGTCGAGGGCCTTTTCACCGAACGCGACGATGAATTTTATCGCCTGGACGTCGGGGGCTGCGTCCTTCCAGTCCTGCGTCGATCTGTACCTCTCGAATTTCCTCCTCCAGGCGAGCCAGTTTTTCCCTGGGTTTCCTTCAAAATTCATCGGTTTTATTTCATTCATTGTTAACGTTATACTACAAAATATATTTTTTGTACAGATGACAATAAATTATATCCATAGAAAATATACTTTACTATATTATATTATATTTGAAGACAACTTGAATAGGTTTGATAATAATAAGTGTTGTTAGTTCGTGATCACTACCACGCTTTGTCAAGGCGCTTATTAACTAAGTGTTTTAAATATGATAATTAAACTTATTTTTATATAATAAAAAGTATAATTGCTAAAATGATAATATTAGTATTTATCTGCAATATTGTGTTAGGGTGTTGGATTAGTAAATTTGCAATTTTACATGTTTATATAAATGACGTTTATGTTTCGTAAGAATAAAATATTATTTAACTAATAAGCGAAGTGAGTTTTATTTGTAATTTTATATTATTTTAAACTGATTTTTATTTATTATTTTAAACTATAATCTAAAAATTTATATAGTGTACAAATGGTGTCATCTATCGTCAGACGATTTAATTAGTTTTCATCACTAGCGCCGCAATCGGTAAAGGTGTTGAATTAAACGGGGTACTTTTTTTTATAAACTAATTTAGGCATAAAAACATGTTTATAATAATTGTATTAAGTAATAATATGAATAATTGCTAGTTTTTTAATATAAAATATTGCAGTTATAATTTTATAAGGTATTAATTATTAATATTATTATATGTTTATTTGGTTGCCTTAATTAAATATTTAATACTTTTAATAATGGTACTATGTGATATTACGTATATTTGGTTGCCTACGTATAAAATAGTTTATTTGCGTTCCGGTAATCTATTAAATATAAAATAAAATAAACATATTTTAACACTTTATTTATTATCAACAATATAAGTAATATATTCACTATTTGTTTTGAGTTATGTGAAGTAATAATCACTAATAAAACACGATTTGATTTCCTTTCTTCACTAATTTTGTGAAGAAAGGAAATCAAATCGTGTTTTATTAATATAAGTAATGTTTATTCCTCAATGTTTATTGATTGATAAAAAATAAATAAAATAATTGTGCTTCTTGTAATTTAATGATTTATATATAATTTAAAGCAATTAATAAAAAAATAAATAGAACAAGAAATATGTGTTGCTGTAGATGAGACTAATTAAAATTGCAATTTACATCGATATTTATATTGATATTGATAATCAGTTTTGTTAATTTTCAAGTTAAATAGATTTAAAATTTAAAATGAATGTAAGTTATGTCCTTACTTCACCGTTTTATTTAATCACTAAATGTACATTTCAAACGCTACGAGTTCATCAATAGTTAACATGAGTTAATTGCTAGAGTGTTTGAAATCTTCATTTCGTGATTAAATAAAACAGTGAAGTAAGGACATAACTGCTCTTTATTATTCGTGATTAATTAGATCTAATGAAAAAGTTTATTCTATTTTTTTATTATTAATTAGGTTTTTTTCGGCTGGAGTTACATTTTTTAACAGTGATTAAATCTATAATGATTTGAAAGATTTGTTGTTATTGTCAAAAATGTATTAGCATTTGTAACAACAGTAATTTTTGTGGTTAGTGTGTTATTGTTAAAGGCACAATCGCCGCGTACACTCGACATCAATAAATATTTACATAACGCGGACCTTCAATTACATAACGTAATTAAGTAGTTTTGACAAACGCCGTTTATTGTAACGATTAGAGCTCCGCACATGTTTCGTTAACATTTATTGTCCTTGCACTCGAATGCCGGGCAATAAAAGGCAATTCGTGATGCAAACAGATTCTGCGACGATTTAAATCTGTGTGTAAATAGTGCTGTTGCCTAATGCCAAATTTATAATCCGCTTAAACAATGCACGTTGAAAAACTGTATATTCATTACTCAAATAAATCAATTGTTTTATTAATAAGGAAATAAATAATGAAACACAGTAATATTTTTTATTTTTTTCACAATAAATAATGGAACACAGTTATATTTCTTTTTTTCGTAACCTTATTTTCATTATACTAACTATGTAAGCTATTAAAAATGTGCACTTTCCATATAGCTAGTTAATAGACTAGTAAAAAATTAATGTAATTAAGTAACATATTTGTATGTAAGAAGGTTTACTGATGGAATTTCCATTGACTCCAGGAGTTTAGGCTTAGTGCCCTTGTTGGGATTATGCAAGATGTTGAGTTTATTTATATACGGAAATTGATGTTTGCATTCTAAAAAATGATAAGAAAAAGAGCTAGAGTCTTGATTGAGAAAAATGTTGATACACTTCGTCCTATTTGATCTACATACACGCTATTCATTCTGAACGATACATCTCATACACGCCAGATATTTTAAGAGGATAGAATTATATTTTGCATTGAATAAGCTATCTAATAAATATTTTTAGAAAATAGTATTATCAAGTTGTCTTTAAACACCAAGGAAAATATTTTAAACACACTACGTATTGAAGGAAATGTAAACATTATAATTGAGCTTTTTTATAATACTTTGATACCGCGTATTTAATTTTTAAATAAAATATATTATTCAAGGCAGCATTTCTTAGATATTAACGATGCTGGTATGTGGTCATTATCATGTTGATGGGCATTGTACAACGATAGTTTTACGTAGTTTAATTCGAAAATGCGGGATTTGCAGACTGCTGAAAATTCGATAAACGTCGACCGCGAAATGCATCTCAATAGGAAATGGAGCATCCAAAAAATTTTGATTCGCATGTTTTTATTATGGTAAGTAAACGGAATTGATAATTTAATCGTTTAAAAATGTGAAATGTTTCGTAAATCTACAATTACGAGTCTTATTTTTTTCATTTTATACAAAACCACATTTTTATTATTTACCTTAACCCCTTGAACTTTTAATTTAAAACAAAAATTGTATTAATGTTGGTATGAATTAATTAATGCGAAAACGGTATCTTAGCTTGTTATTTAGGGAGGGAGGGTAACCTCCAATTTTTTGTACACAAGTGAGGGATTTTTAGAAAATATTATACGTATTAATTGCCTTCTAGAAAAAATATATTTTTGGAACGTTTTAAACATCAAAAAATCTTTGAATATCTCTTGAAAACGTCCAAAACAATATGTCTACAAAAAAACTTATAAATATCCTAAGGTGATGTTTATAATTTTTGTTGCTAGCAATTTTAAAGTTTAAAACCTGTAGAGTTAAAAAATTATGAAACTACCTTTTGTAGATTTAAACGAATGAGAGAACTATAGGTTTAATGTATCTTAACATTTTCTGAATATCTTTTAGCATTAATACAAATTCCGATGATTTAGAAAGAAAATCATCGGGATGACATTGAACATCAATTGTTTTTTAATGTTGACACTTTCTGAATGATGTTTTATCATCAATATTAATTTTATTAATATAGACACAATATAGTAAATAACAGATGATAGTTGCTAGATGGTAGCTGATAGATGTCTAATGATTGATGACTAGTATCAGATGAAATAAGATTTATGACATTTGACAAAATAAAACATTTTTTTTTGGATAGATGGTAGATGATAGATGCTATGACTAAATAAACCATCATATAGCAGACGGTAGGTGATACATTATATATAACGGAAAAAATAAAAAGAAAACATTCCTTCGTGTCATATGATTGATGACTAGTAAAAATTGACTCTTGACTATACGACAACTGATAGATGACAGATGGCTGGATATCCAAAAATAGACAAATACTCAGTGATAGATGATTTAAGATAGTTAGTAAATGATAGATTAAAATCATATTTTTCTCGTCATCCATATAACAGATGGTAGACGATAGATTCTAGATGACAGAATGTCGGTGATAAATTGTAATTGATAAACAAATTAAACATGAAACATTGCTTCAAACCATACCTACTGATTCATGACAAATAGATGACAAATAACATATGACAAATGATGAACGATAAATGACAGATAATTTATGATAATTGATAGATGAACAAATTAAACACATTTTTCATGCTATATATCTTGACACTTGACAGATGATAGATGAAGTACGACAGATAATATTTGCTAGTTGATAGATGACACTTGTCAGGTAACCGAAGCTAAAAGATAGAATAGTTGATGGCAGAAGACAATTTGTTATAGTTGGCAAATAATACATTTCTAGAAATAATAGCAAAATTATTAAAAGATCGCAGATGACAAACTGCAGTTTACAGATTATAGATGCGAAATGACAAATTACTGTTTACTCATAACAAATGTTACATGACAAATGACAAATGATAGATGTCGTATAACAAGCGATCAATGACAAGTGACATCTGTCCAATGACAGATTACAAATTGTAGATGACAGATGACAAATAACAGTTGATAAATGACAGATAACAAATGATAGATAGATGATTTAAGATACATAGTTGATAGATAACATATTAAAAATATATTTTCTCCTTTGGTTACTCATGGCAAATGACAGATAAAAATGACAAATGATAGCTGACAGATAACAACGCTCAATGATATGTGTCAGTTATCAAATGACAGAGGACAAATGATAAATAACAGATAACCAATGACAGATGACAAATAAAAATAATGACATATAGCAGATGATAAATAACAGATAAGAAATGATAAATAGATGATTTAAGATAGTTGATGGATAACAAATTAAAAATATATGTTCTCTTAGAGTTCCCCATGACAAATGTTACATGACAAATGATAGATAAAAAATGTCAAATGATAGATGACAGATGACAAGTGACAGCTGTCAAATGACAGATGACAGATAACCAATGACAGATGCCAAATGAAAAATGACAAATAGCAGATGATAAATGACAGATAGATACTTTAAGTTAGTTGATAGATAACAGATAAAAATATATTTTCTCCTCTGGTTACTCATCATAAATGTTACATGACAAATGAAAGATAAAAATGACAAATGATAGATGATTGATTATCAATGCAAGTGACAGATGACAGATATATGATTTATGTTAGTTGACAGATAACAGATTAAAAATATATGTTCTCTTCTACTTACTCATGACAAGTGTTTCCTGACAAATAATAGATACAAAATGACAAATGATAGATGACAGATGACAAGCGATCAATGACAAGTGACAGCTGTCAAATGACAAATGGCAGATGACAGATGACCAATGACAGATGACAAATAAAAATGTCAAATAATAGATAACAAATGACAGATAGATGATTTAAGATAGTTTATGGATAACAAGTTAAAAATATATTACTCATAACAAATGTTACATGACAAATGACAGATAAAAAATGACAAGTGACAGCTGTCAAATGACAGATGACAAATGGCAGATAACAGATAACCAATGACAAATGTTACATGACAAATGACAGATAAAAAATGACAAGTGACAACTGTCAAATGACAGAGGACAAATAGCAGATGATAAATTACAGATAAAAAATGACAGACAGATGATTTAATTTAGTTGATAGATAGCAGATTAAAATTACATTTCCTCTTCTGGTTACTCTTGAAAAATGTTACATGACAAATGACAGATAAATATGATAAATGACAGATGACAGATGACAAGCGATCAATGACAAGTCACAGATACCAAATGAGAGATGAAAAATAGCAGATGACAGATAATTAATGACAGATGACAAATGAAAAATGACAAATAACAGATTTATAAATGACAGATAACAAATGACAGATAGATGACTTAAGTTAGTTGATAGCTAACAGATTAAAAATATATTTTCTCTTCTGCTTACTCATGACAAATGATAGATAAAAAAACAATGATAAATGACAGATGACAAGCAATCAATTAAGAATGACGGATGTCAAATGACAGAGGACAAATGGCAGATGACAGATAACCAATAACGAGGACAAATGAAAAATAACAAATAGCAAATGATTAATAACAGGTAACAAATGACAGATAGATGATTTAAGATAGTTAATAGATAATAGATTAAAAATATATTTTCTCTTCGGGTTACTCATGACAAATGATAGATGACAGGTAACAAGTGATCAATGGAAGTTATAGCTGTCAAATGACAGATGACAAATGGCAGATGACAGATAATCAATGACAGATGACAAATAGCAGATGATAAATGACAGATAGACGATTTAAGATAGTTGATGGATAGATTAAAAATATATTTTCTCTTCTGGTTACTCGTGACAAATGATAGATAACAATGACAAATAGATGACAGCTGACAAGCGATCAATGTCAAGTGACAGCTGTCAAACGACAGAGGACAAATGGCAGATGACAGATAACCAATAACGATGACAAATGAAAAATGACAAATAGCAGATGATAAATAACAGATAACAAATGACAGATAGATGATTTAAGATAGTTGACAGATAACAAGCGATCAATGGCAAGTTACAGCTGTCAAATGACAGATGACAAATATCAGATGACGGATAATAAATGACAGATGACAAAAATGACAAATAGCAGATGATAAATGACAGATAGCAAATGACATATAGATGATTTAAGGTAGTTGATGGATAGATTAAAAATATATTTTCTCTTCTGTTTACTCGTGACAAACGATAGGTAAAAATGACAGATGACAAGCGATCAATTACAAGTGATAGCTGTCAATTAACAGAGGGCAAATGGCAGATGACAGATAATCAATGACAGATGACAAATGAAAAATGACAAATAACAAATGATAAATGAAAGATAAATGACAGATAGATGATTCAAGTTAAGATAAAAAATGACAATGCTAGATGACAGATGAAAAGCGATCAATGACAAATGTTACATGACAAACGACAGATAAAAAATGACAAGCGACATTTGTCAAATGATAGATGACAAATATCAGGTGACAGATAATCAATGACAGAATTACAAATGAAAAATGACAAATAGCAGATGATAAATGGCAGATAACAAATGACAGATAGATGATTTAAGTTAGTTGATAGATAACAGATTGAAAATATATGTTCTCTTCTGGTTACTCATGGCAAATGTTACATGACAAATGAAAGATACAAATGACAAATGATAGATGACAAGCGATGAATGACAAGTGACAGATGCCAAATAACAGTTGACAAATAGCAGATGACAGATGATCAATGACAGATAACAAATGAAAAATGACAAATAACAGATTTATAAATGACAGATAGATGATTTAAGATAGTTGATAGATAACAGATTTTACATGATAGATGAATTATAAAAATGACAAATGATAGATGACAGATGTCAAATGACAGATTGCAAGTGGTAGATGAGAGGAAACCAATGACATATTACAAATGAAAAATGAGAAATAATAGATTATAAATGACAGATAACAAATGACAGATAGATGATTTAAGATAGTAGTAAGTTATCAGACTAGAAATATTTTTTCTCTTTTGGTTACTTATGACAAATGTTACATGACAAATGACAGATAAAAAATGAGAAATGCTAGATGACAGATGAAAAGCGATCAATGACAAGCAACAGTTGTCAAATGATAGATGACAAATAGCAGAGGACAGATAACTAATGACAGAATGTCAAATGAAAAATGAAAAATAGCAGATGATAAATGACAGACAACAAATGACAGCTAGATGATTTTATTTGGTTGATAGATAACAGATTAAAAATACATTTCCTGATCTGGTTACTCATGACAAATGTTACATGACAAATGACAGATAAAAATGACAAATGATAGATTACAAGCGATGAATCACAAGTGATGACAGATTACAAATGAAAAATGACAAATAATAGATAATAAATGACAGATAACGAATGACAGTTAGATGATTTTAGATAGTTGATAGATAATAGATTAAAAATATATTTTCCCTTCTGGTTACTTATGACAAAAGTAATATGACAAATGATAGATAAAAAATGACAAATGATAGATGACAGATGACAAGCAATCAATGATAAGTGACAGCTGTCAAATGACAGATGACAAATTGTAGATGACAGATAACCTATGATAGATGACAAATAGCAGATGATAAATGACAGATAGACGATTTAAGATAGTTGATAGATAACAGATTAAAAAATATACTTTCTCTTCTGGTTACTCATGACAAATGATATGGCAAATGACATATACAAATCACAAATGATAGATGACAGATGAAAAGCGATTCATGACAAGTGACAGCTGTCAAACAACAGAGGATAAATGGCGGATGACAGTTAATCAATGACAGATGAGAAATGAAAATTCAATTCAATTCAATTCTTTATTGATGTAGCTTGTTTACATTTGCAAACATTACACAAGTCAAACAAAATGTAAGTTAATAAAATAAAACACATAAAATAGTAAATATACGTCAGATATTATAATGTACCGTAAAAATAACAGAACAAATAAACAAACATCAGTGAAAAAATATCTTAAACTCATTAATATCATAAAATGCATTGTCTAATAAAACCTGTTTTAATAAAATAATAAAAATTCAACATATGTTGACACTTGAGAGATGATAGATGACCTATGACAGATAATATAACATAGTTGATAGATAACAGTTGTAAGATGACGGACGGTAGATGGTAGATGTTTTATTTATAGTTGATGACAGAAGATGATTTATTATGGTACATTTTTGATTCCATACATGTTGAACATGATAAATGGTAGATGACAGATTATTGATCGTAGCTGACAGTTGGCAGCCGACAGATGCCTGGCGATTAATGACCAAAATAAGATTTATGATATTTGACAAAACACATTTTTTAGCAGATGGTAGATGATAGATGCGATATGATAGAATGAAGGACGGTAGATGACGTATGGCAGATTGCCAGTAATAAATTATAATCAATAGAAAAAATAAATAAAGAACATTTCTTCTTGTCACTAATACTAACACATCACTGATGAAAGATAGTGGATGATAGATAACAGATGGTAACTAATACATGACATATGATAAATGGCCAATGATAGATGATTTAAAATAGTTGATAGATGACAAATTGAAAACATATTTTCTTGTCGTCCATAATGACGAACAGTAGATGATAGATGCTATATGATACAATGAACGGCGATATATGACAGGTGGCAAATTAAGGTAATAAATTATAACTGATTATAATAAACAGAAAAAAATTCTTCACGCTATACATACTGATGCATAACATATAAAATATGACAGATGATAGATAACAGATGACAATTAACAAACGATAAATAACAGATAATTTATGATAGTTGATAGACGAAAACAATTAACATAATTTTCATGCTTGACATTTGACAGATGATGCGCAGTGGCAATCACAATGATAATTTATATTTCAAGATTGTAATCTGGGGGTTATGCGCTACCGAGTTATAGAAACGGACCTTCGGGATTGGCTATATCAGTAAAGAGGGTTTTACCTGAACTATTTCCTCATTTGACAGAGGATAGATGACCTATAACATATTTTATATGATAGTTAATAAATGACAGTTGTCGAATAGCGGAAGATAGATGATAGATGATTTATAATAGTTGATGGCAGAGGACAATTTTTTATAGTTAGCAAATAATACTGTTGTTTTTCTTGTCATTATTTACAGATGACAGCTGACAGATGCTAGACGATTGATGACTACAAACAGATGAAATAAGATTTATGTTATTGGACAAAATCAAAACCCCATCTTTCTTGTCATATATGCCGGGCACATTACAGATGACAGTTTAAAGAAGGTAAATTAAAAGTAGTGTTGTATTTTGGTTCCTAGATAAAAATCGTCAATGGTTTGCATGTTAAATTAAAAAAAAAAATACTTTTTCTAGATGCTACTTGTGATTTCGAGGTCAATTACACTTGTGATTAATTTTAAACGACTTTTCAAATGTCCGAATGCAATTTTAGATTTTAATAAAATCACTTTGGAGTGTTGTATTTTTGTTTCCAGAAATTTTAGACTTAATTCAAAACATTTTTAATATAGACAGAAAATTTATGATGGTTAACCACAATTAAAAACATTTCATTTTTGTTTGACATGACATTTAACAGATGACATATGACGTATGACAGATAACATAACATGATAGAAGACAGATGACAGGTGACAGATGATAGATGACAGATGACATATGAGAGATGACAGATGACAGATGACAAAAACCACAAACTACCAATTAGGGAAATCAGTACAACGTTTAAACAATATAACGGGTGTCCAACAATTATTGCAGTCCCGGGTGGCGTTGGAATCAAAAACGTAGGTCAATTCTTTCATGTGCCAAATAAATGAACTGACATTTGAATTGTCAAACATAACCTAAATGTGCATTAAAAATGTCAGTTCATTTATTTGCAACATGTAAGAATCGACCTACGTTTTTTATTCCAACGCCATCCGGGACTGCAATAATTGTTGGACACCCGTTATGTCACTCCAAAAATGTCTCTATTCTTAATGGAGAACTGGAGATTTATAAGCTTGCTAGTAAAAAACTGTTTCTTTAACTGTGTTGCACACATTATTTAGATTATTAATTGACCGAAATGTTTAAATGTTAATTGCACCATCATGTCCAATTTAATAATCGTAATGTTTACATACTTACATTTTTTTGTTCACTTGAAACTATAGCAATCGAAGTAACTATTCATTTTGAGTAATTAGAATCAACAATTAATTAAGTGTGAACCTTTTATTATCCATTTAATAATGAATTAGTGTTGCAGAGTAAAAGTTGTTACAATAGAATCGATCGATTTTAATAAAAACGCCATGTGCGCCATGTGTCGAACTGATCGCGTTACACACACGCACACAAACAGATACACACACACATATAAACGGGAACAATTATATCTTATCAGATTCCAACGAAACCGTCCTCAGTGTGTGGTATTCGTAGGTTCAATAGAGACGCCTTCCGCGGAAGTGGTGGTGATTTTTCTTCGGGAAAGTGCTTAGGAGAGATGAAGAAGAAGTTGAGGATCTCGAGAAGTTCCACAAGGAGTGCCGATCAGGACAGTGTCGTAGCTAATGGGTGAGAGATTATTTTATGTTAATAAAATTAATATTTATCAATAAATTATATTAAAAATTTATATTTAAAAAAAATTAAAATCTAGTAGTGTCTTAAAATCAATGAGATATTTATATAATCAATATTTTCTCAAAAATTATTTTGTTTACGTTGTGAAATATTGGTTTATTATTTGATAACGTACATAATTGTTTACAGATTTCTTTTAAATAATTAATATAAGTAAATAAATTTATAGATAGCTGGTGTGTTAAAATTTCTTTTTCTTGTTTACTCAACGGTGATGCGACGAAAGAGTGATCAAAACCTGTTTGTGGTTTTTCTTCTTGATAATTTAATTAAGAATTATTTGAAACAACATTTAGAATTGATTAAAGATTTAATAGTCAATAAAATTATAAGTTATATTGCTGTGGTAAAACAAAGTTAAAGTGTTTTAATTATCTTATTAAAATGTACCACCAAGTTAACGCCGACAACATTCAAAAATTATAAGTTATAGTTAGTTATGAAAATAAATTGCGAAGTCAGATAAAAAGTAAGTCTAATTGGATGTGGATTTGTAATGTATGGCCAAAAAATTCGTAGTTTTCTAACTGACAAGCTGTTGTATAAAACTATTTACCTGCACATTATTTAACTCAAGAATTAAATCAATATATTTTTCTAAATTATTTCAACTTAACTACATACAATATACATTATTTTGGGTCAATTTTTATCGCAATAATTTTTTATGTCAAAGAGCATTAAACACGAACGTTTGCATAAATTTTTGTAATCTATTCAGGTCGTATACACACTTTGGATTCGAATTATTGATGATATTAAATGTTTTACGTAAATATTTTGAAATTTCTTAAGAAAACTAATTGTACCATGGTATATAATTCGGTTTGTTTCTTTCTTCTGTAAATATTCTATATCAAGAATAATAATTTATATAATAATTTAAACTACGTACAATTGGTAAATTTACAACAATGAGTCTTACTAAGACTACAAAACGAATCATCAAATATTTAAGCTCAGTTATAATTTGATTTTTATTCTTGTTGACAAATTTTAAGTAATGATTTCAATAATATGTGTATAAAATTGCACATTTAAATTTGAATAAAACACGCGCTTACTATCTTTATAACGCTACAATTAAGTTAAATCTAAAACTATCCTCCATGACCTTGGGATTAGTTCATTGCATTAGATTAGATTGTTTAAGTTAGTTTTTTTGGAGATGTAAAACTTGATAACTGGTCGGTACACTCTGATATTGAAACACTTATAATGGAATGACGAATTGTCAAAGCATCTATAAGAATAAATAAAAATAAAAACACTTAAAATTGTTTTATAATATAAATATAAATTAAAATATAGTGGTAAAACAATGTGACTAAGCTACTACAAAATTCCAAATATTGTAATTTTAACAAATAAACATTGTTATTTAAATAATTTACTTTATCTACGATCGTACAGAAAGTAAACGCTTTTTGCATCATTTTTCATAGTAAAAGTGGCTTTTTAAAGCACTAGTGCTTTTTTACGTTTTTATTGCACGGTAATGTCAAACTGTTTTTATTGCACAGAAATGTCAAATTTGACAGATGAATATTATAGCACAAATTTTCGACGAAAAACTTATTTTTTTATTAATTGATACAAATAACTAATAAACTATAAATAAAATATATAATACAAACGAAATGGCAGATTTAAGAACTCTGAAGATTTCATTTAATGCAAGTCGAAGCGATTACAATAAAGCGAACATTTTTTCCATAAATAATAATGGCGGCCGACATTTGTGCAACTTGTTTACTGGTTGCTAAGTAACGCTTTCATTAGTGCACTGCGGGTAAAATATGTTTTCATTAATTGAATTATTGAAATGACATTAAAATATTACTCAAAAGAATATATTCTTTGAAATCCTATACGATCGAAGATAAAATTTTGTAAGGCACACATGTAAAAAGTTTCTTTATTGCATTCCTGGCTTTTGAAACGCCAGTTCGTGCAATAAAGCATCACTTTTTACACTTGTACCTTAAATAAGTATATTATATACCTTATAAATGAAATTAAACATAGGCAATTGTGTTAACTATAGAAAACTAATTATAATATTTGTAAGAAAGGTTGCATAAGCAAGCGTCTGAAAATTTATAATTTTAATTCATAAAAATCATTACTTTTCATTGATGATAAATGATGGATTATAGATGATTACTGACTCATGGCAGATGACATGTGAAAAAGTGTTATAAAAATTTAATACTTTTATTAATAATTTTCGTGTTTTAAAATAGTAAATACTATTTTTTAGTTGTTTAACAAGCTTTTTATAGTGACATATTTTTGCTGTCATTAGTGTTATACCCTACAATAGCAACTGATGATTTATACAAGATAAATTTATATTGCATATTCAGGTGAAATACCAAAAATGTCAACAGATATAAAATAACAAATGACAAATGGCAAATAACAAATGATAAATGACTGATGACTGATAACTTATGAATGATGACTTAAGATAGATTTCAAAATATTTTAAATGTTTTATAATAAGAAATTCAATTGATTTATTAGTGATTTTTGTTTTTTAAAATATTTACATAACATTTAACAAGGATTGAAAATTCAGAGTTTCGGTAATAATTTGCCAAATGACAGATGACAAATGATAATATATAAATGATAAATAATAAATGACAAATGACAAATAATAAATATCAAAATGACTCATGACAGATTTCAAAATATTGCAAATATTTTGTAATAAAAATTCAATTGTTTCATCAATAATTTTTGTGTCGTTTTTGTACATCTCATTTAAGATTACAGAATTTCGGTAATAATTTAACAAATGACAAATGACAGAAATATTAAAATGTTTTATAATTAAATTTCAATTGTGTTATTCATGACATTTGTGTTTTAACATATTTTCGCATTTGACAAAGATTAATGGGTGATTTTTTGTGACAGATGACTCATGACAAATGAATGACAGATGAAAAATGACAAATGATAAATAATAAATGACAGATGGTAGATGATAAATGACAAATGACTGGTGACTCATGACATATTTCAAAATATTTTAAATGTCAATTATAAAACATTTGAAATATTTTGAATTTCAATTGTTTTATTAATAACTTTTAACAAAGATTAAAAATACAGAATTTTGCTAATAAATTTTAATTTGTTAATTTTAACACACAAAAAACAGAAAACAAGTAAGTGACAGATGTTATTTATTTATTTATTTATTACAAACCTCAACAGACTTAAAGTCCATTAATAGGGTTACAAAAATAATATACAAATATAAAACCAAATTAAAAATTATTTCTTATAAAATATAAGTATGACGATACATTTAAGTTAGACGGAGACAATTTAACAGATCACCTTTAAATTTAGTAAATGAGGGTGTAAAAATTATAAAATATTTAAAATATTTTTTAATAACAATTTAATGGATGATTTTTTGTCAGATGACAAATAGTAGATGACAGATGAGAAATAGATAATGACAGATGACTCATGACAGTTTTCAAAATATTTTAAAGGTTTTATAATATTAATTGCTTTATTAATGATTTTTGACAAAGACTAAAAATACAGTTTCGATAATAATTTGCAATTTGTTAATTTTAACACACAAGAAAACAGACAGATGACAATGACAGAATGAACAATATTTAAAGTGCTTTTTAATGACAATTTAATTGATCATTGCTTTTGACAGATGACTGCTTACTCATAACAATTAATAAATGACAGATGACAAATGACAAATAACAAATGACAGATGACAGATGACAAATGGTAAATGACAAATAAAAAATGACAAATATAAATGAGATGGCTGATGACTCATGACAGATTTTAAAATCTTTTATAATTGAATTAAATTCAGAATTTTGGTAATATTTCAACATGCAATAAACAAAAAAAACAAATGTCAGATGACAATTAACCGATGACATTATAAAATATTTAAAATGTTTTTTAAGGACAATTTAATTGATGATTCTTGATAGATGACTGCTTACTCATGACAAATAATAGATGACAAATAACAAAAGACAGATCATAAATGACAAATGACAGATTACAAATAACAAATGACAGATAACTAATAACTAATGACAAATTTCAAAACATTTTAAATGTTTTATGACAAATGACAGATGACAAATAACAAATAACAAATGACAAATAAAAATTACAGATGATTGATAACTTATGACAGATTTAAAAGTATTTTAAATGTTTTTATGACAAATGAAAAATCACAGATGACAAATAACAAATGACAAATAAAAAAATGACAGATGACTAATGACTCTTGGTCGATTTTAAATGTTATATAATTAAATTTCAATTGTTTTATTAATGATTTTTAAAGGGATTAAAAATACAGAAATTTGATAAAAAATTGTAATTTACTAATTTTAACACAGAAAAAATAGAAAATAAATGACAGATGACAATTAACCGATGACATTATAAAATATTTAAAATGTTTTTTTAATGACAATTTATTTGGTGATTCTCTCTTAGCAGACGACTGCTTACTCATGACAAATAATAGATGACAAATGGCAGATAACGAATAACAACAGACGGATGATAAATAACAAATGACATATGACAAATAACAAATGACATACGACAGATGACAAATGGCAAATGACAGATAACTGATGACTCAAGACAGATTTCAAAATATTTTAAATGTTTTATAATTCATGTTCAATTGTTTTATTAATGTTATTAATGATTTTTAACAAAGATTAAAAATACAGATATTTCGGTAATAATTTATAATTTGTTAATTTTAACAGACACAAAACAGATAGGTGACAATAACAATAACAGATTATACAAAATATTTAAAATGCCTTTTAATAACAAATAATTGATGACTATTTGTGACAGATGACTGCTTACTCGTGACAAATAACAGATAACAGATGATGGCAAATGACAAATGACAATGACAAGCGATAAATTACAAATGACAAATGACTGATGACTCGTGACAGATTTCAAAATATTTTAAATGTTTTATAATTAATTAATTAATTAAATTTCAATTGTTTTTTAATGATTTTTGACAAAGATTAAAAATGCAGAAGTTTCGGTAATAATTTGTAATTTGTTTATTTTAACACTCAAAAATCCTTGTCATCTAGGACAGATTATATAAAATATTTAAAATGTCTTTTAATGAAAGTTTTTGACAGATGACTGCTTACTCATGACAAGAAAAAACAAATGTCAGATGACAAACGATAAATAACAAATGATACTAACACATGAAAGATACCTGATGACTCATGATTTTAAAATATTTTAAATGTTTTATTATTAAATTTCAATTAATTTATTAATAATGTTTGACAAAGATTAGAAAAACGGAATTTGACTGCCTACTCATGACAAATAATAGATGACAAATGATAGATGGCAAATGACAAATGACAAATAACAGATGATAGATGACAAATGATAGAATACAAATGGCAAGTGACAAATAATAGATGAGAAATGACAGATGACAGATGACCAATGGCAAATGATAAATGACAAGTGATAAATTATAAATAACAAATGACAGATGACAAATGGCGAATGGCAAATAACAGATAACTGATGACTCAAGGCAGATTTCAAAATATTTTAAATGTTTTATAATTAAATTTCAAATATTTTATTATTGATTTTTGATTCACGCATAAAACCAGATACGATAACAAATGTCAGATGACAAATCATAAAATATTTTTAAAAAAATAATGACAATTTATTTGATGATTTTTTTGACAGATGACAAATGACGGATGAGAAATAACAGATGACAAATGACAGATGACAAACGATAGATGCAAATGATAGATAACAAATGACAGATTGCAAATGATTTATGATAGATTATAAAATATTTAAAATGAATTTTAATGAAAATTTCATTAATGTTTTTTATTTCTTTTATGATAAATATTTAATATATTATTTATAAAAATAAAAAATACAGATATTCGTTAATAATATTTTTCGTAATTTTAAACACAAAAATATTAAATAAATTTCATTTTAATTTATATAAGGGTATTTGAGTTTTCCAGAAAATTTTTTCTTCATATTTTTAGTATTTAATAACAAATTTATACTAGATTTTCTAGAAATAATTGCAGATTAAATGACACATCTCAGATGACAAATGACAAAATGGTGAACTGAATAAAAGTGTTTACAAGTGGATCAAGTAATATTATTGAGTTCATCTATTTGTTATTTAACATACAAATAAACTGATAACAAATGATAGATGACAATTCTTCTTTAATTTATACACTTATGACAAATAAAAGATGATAAATGACAGAGGACAAACGATAGATGACAAATGACTAATGGCAGACGACAAATAAACAGATAATAAATGACAGATGACATATCACACATAACAGATGACAACTGGCAAATAAAAAATGATAAATGACAAACAAACAATGATAAATGACATATGACAAATGATAGATTACAAATGATAAATAACACAATGACAAGTGACAGGTGACTATTGATTCATGACAGTTTAATAAATATTTATGTTTTTTTTTTAATTTTTTTAGAACAACAACAATATCAGCATTACTGTTGAAGTTTTGAGATATTTAAAAGTAGTGTTTTAGCTTAAAATTTGTTTAAATATACATATACAGGGTGTCCCGTTAATGCGGGGAAATGGCTGGACCATAGATTCCTGAGGTCAGAATATGACGATTTAACGCAACTTATCTATATCCAAAAATTTAAGGTTAAGCCGGAATTTGGCTTCAAAGTTTCAAATGTTTTTATTTCTTTTGTTTATAACAATTGAACGCTTTATTTGATTTTAATGAAATTTATTAGTAATAAGTACCATAATATCATACATCATTTTAGTTATTTTGGCCATTAATGATTGACAGGAAGTATAAAAAACAGTAGTACCACCACTTAAAAACTAAAATATTTTTTTAATGGTCCAGCCATTTCCCCGCATTAACGGGACACCCTGTATATGATGATGATTTTTTGTGACAGATGACTGCTTACTTGTGACAAATAATAAATGACAAATGACGGATGACAAATTACAGATAACAGATAACAGATAACAAATAGCAAATGACAAGCGATAAATTACAAATGACAGATGACTCGTGACAGATTTCAAAATATTTTAAATGTTTTATAATTAATTTTCAATTGTTTTATTAATGATTTTTGACAAAGATTAAAAATGCAGAAGTTTCGGTAATAATTTGTAATTTGTTAATTTTAACACTCAAAAATCAGATAGATGACAAGGACAGATTATATAAAATATTTAAATACTTTTAATGAAAGTTGTTGACAGATGACTGCTTACTCATGACAAAAAACAAATATCAGATGACAAACGACAAATAACAAATGATAAATGACAAGTGACAGATAAATGATGACTCATGACAGATTTTAAAATATTTTAAATGTTTTATTATTAAATTTCAATTATTTTATTAATATTATTTGACAAAGATTTAAAAAAACGGAATTTGACTGTTTACTCATGACAAATAATAGATGACAAATGATAGATAGCAAATGACAAATGACAAATAGCAAATGACAAATAACAGATTATAGATGGCAAATGAGAATACAAATGGCAAGTGACAAATAATAGATGAGAAATAACAGATGACAGATGACAAATGATAAATGACAAGTGATAAATTATAAATAACAAATGACAGATGATAAATGGCGAATGGCAAATAACAGATAACTGATGACTCAAGACAGATTTCAAAATATTTTAAATGTTTTATAATTAAATTTCAAATATTTTATTATTGATTTTTTATTCACGCACAAAAACAGATAACGATAACAAATGACAGATGACAGATTATAAAATATTTTTAAAAAAATATTGACAATTTAATTAATAAAACACGATTTGATTTCCTTTCTTCACTAATTTATTTTTACACGTTAAATGTACATTTCGAGCACCATGTGCTCATTTTCAATAACTGAATGCTTTAAAACTAATTACATCTGTTTATATACCTTACAGGGATTAGTGGGAAAACCTAAGTTTAATTATGTCGGCTCTATTGGATGGGGATTAGTATTACTGGGAAAGGTGTCGGCAGGTTTACAATTCTTTTTCGGAACGAGACTTAACAATGGGTTTTCTAGTGGACTTAAATCGAAATTTAATAATCTGTCTTTACATTTATACATTTCTATTGCTTCTAACATATTTAATCTGGAATTACTTGATTGTTTTAATAATTTTACGTTGTGAAGTGAGAATTGATGTCCGGTTTGGAAATTATGGAAAGCTATTGCTGATTTATCTGGATTTTGATTTTTTAGATGATAATTATGTTCTTTAAATCTCTTAATTAAATTTCTTTGGGTTTGACCAACGTATAATTTATTACAATTATTACAATTAATTGAATATATGCCAGATTTTTGTAGATCATTGATTTTGGTAAAGGTGTTATTTAAATAATATTTTAATTTTGTTTCACTGTAATACGCGGCTGTTAGGTTGAATTTATTGAAAATTTTATTTATTTTGTGGCAAATGGTTGGATTGTATATAAATTTCGCATATTTTCTGTTATTGGTTTCTTTTGACGTATTGAGTTTTGTGCTTTGTTTAATTTTGTGATTAATTTTGTGTCTATTGATGAGTTTATTTATTGTATCTCTATTGTAACCTAGTGATTGTGCAATGTTTTTTATGAATGTTAATTCTTTTGTCCTGTTTTCATTTGATAATGGCAAGTTTATCGCTCTATAAATCATACTGTTGAATGCTGCTAGTTTGTGTTTAATGGGTGATGTTGATGATGCGTGAATGTAGTTGAATGTGTGTGTTGGTTTTCGGTATATGTTGAATTCTAGTGTTTTGTTATTTTTATTTTTATTTTTAATTATTTGTAAGTCTAAAAAGGGGAGTTGATTGTTATTTTCCATTTCGTGAGTGAATGAGATGCTGGGGTACAAACCGTTTAGACTCGACAACAAGCTTTCTATGTCAGTGTTCTTATTGATGATTGCCACTACGTCATCAACGTATCTGAACCAAACTCTCGGGAAGCCAGGTATTGTGTTTTTGGCTCTATTTTCTAGGTGGTTAAGAAAAATATTAGCTAAGAAAGGTGAGAGTGGATTACCCATGGCTGTTCCGAATGTTTGTTTGTAGAATCTATTGTCGAATTCAAACGTGTTGCATTCCATTACTATCCTCGTTAACTCAATATATTGTTTAATATTTTCTGTTGGTATTGAATTTTCTAATAATAGGTTTTTTAATATATTAATTGTTTCTTCTATCGGAATGCTGGGAAACAGAGCTTCTACGTCAAAAGAAACTAATAATTCATCTGGTTCAATTATCGTTTTTTGTAATTTTGAAGTTAACTCAACGGAATTTTGTATTGAAAAATCGTTTTTAATATTTAATGATTGGAATTGATCTACTAGCCATTTTGCGATATTATATGTTGGTGAATTTATATTTGATACAATAGGTCTCCATTTATTCCCCGGTTTATGAATTTTTGGGAGGCAGTACAATTTCGGAAGTGATGGGTTTTTTAATTTTAATCTGTATATTAGTTTTTTATCGATTAAACTTGTGGGTTTTAGTATGGAATTAATCTTACTTATATATGAAGTTAGTGGATTTTTAATTTGTTCTTGATATGGTCCGGTATCCAACATCCTTTTGACGCTAGTATGGTAATCCTCTTTGTTGATGACTACGACGGCGTTCCCTTTGTCTGATTTCAGGTACAAAACATCTTTTTGTTTCAGCGATTTGATTGTTTTGAAATCGGTGTTTTCTTTCTTGATCATCCTTTTCGGTTTTCTGATGATTTTCTCCAATGATTCTTTGGCTGCTATCCGGAAAGCCGTGGCTTCTTCGGGTCCTAAGTAAGATGCTGCATTTTCTACGTCGTTGATGATGGATTCTATGGGTGTGTATGTTGTGGAAATTGAGTGTTTAAAGCCTTTCTTTAAAAGCTCCATTTCTTCGTTATTGAAGGTTGCTTTGGATCTGTTATGCACTAGTATCTGGGTTGGTTGTGTAATGTTGTTTTCTGTCGGGTGTTGTTCTTTTTGCAATGCTTCTAGCTTTTTTCTGAGTGTGGATGATTTTCTTCTTAGTTTAGCGTTTATCACTGTATGAATTTTCCTCTGTGATTCATCCCAGGTTATTGGTGATGAATTTTTTGCCAGTTTTAAGTGTAGTTCGTATGCGAGAAGTTGTAAGTAATCTCGTTTCGAATGTAACTCTCCTATTTCGAATTTTAACCAACTTTGTTTCCACTTGAACACTAATTTTGATAAATCTTTATTGTGTTTGCATGTTTTTACTTGGATAAACTTCGGAAAAACTTGTTTTGTTAAACACATTTTTAAAAAGTAAATGTCTGCACTAATGAATTGTATTTTTGTTTTTAGTTTAAAGAATTTGTTAAACTCGGTTGACCAGGAAGCCATTGTAATATATTCACTATTTGTTTTGAGTTATGTGAAGTAATAATCACTAATAAAACACGATTTGATTTCCTTTCTTCACTAATTTATTTTTACACGTTAAATGTACATTTCGAGCACCATGTGCTCATTTTCAATAACTGAATGCTTTAAAACTAATTACATCTGTTTATATACCTTACAGGGATTAGTGGGAAAACCTAAGTTTAATTATGTCGGCTCTACAATTTAATTATTGATTTTTTTGACAGATGACTGCTTACTCATGACAAATAACAGATGACAGATAAGAGATTACAGATTACAGATGACAAATGATAAATGAAAAATGATAGATTGCAAATTACAAATTACTAAATGACCGACGACAAATGACAGATGACAAATGGCAAATGACAGATGACTATTGACCCATGACAGATCATAAAATATTTAAAAAAAATAATGACAATTTATTTGATGATTTCTTGTTGACAGATGACAAATGACGGATGAGAAATAATAGATAGCAAATGACAGATGACAAACGGTAGATGACAAATAACAGATAACAAACGATAGATACAAATGACAGATGACAAATGATTTATGATAGATTATAAAATATTAAAAATGAATTTTAATGAAAATTTCATTAATGTTTTTTATTTCTTTTATAATAAATATTTAACACCTTATTTATAAAAATAAAAAATACAGATATTCGTTAATTATATTTTTCGTAATTTTAAACACAAAAATATTACATACATTTCATTTTAATTAAGGGTATTTGAGTTTTCTAGAAAATTTTGCTTTCATTTAGTGAGAATTTTCTGTCATTTCTATTATTTTTTCTTCCAGAATATTTGTCCAGAATTTAATAACAAATTTATACTCCGTCGTATTTTGCCGTCGTTATTGTCACTCACTCGATTTTCTAGAAATAATAGCAAAATAAATGACAGATCTCAGATGACAGATGACAACATGATAAACTCAATTGAAGTAAGGAATTTTAATGAGTTCATCAATTTGCAATTCAGCACAAAAAAAACTAATAACAAATTATAGATGACACATGACTAATGACGACAAATAACAGATGATATCTGACAGATGACATATGATACATAACAGGTGAAAACTGGCAAATAAAAATGATAAATGACAAACGACCAATGATAAATAACATATGACAAATGAAATATTACAAATTATAGAGTACAGATGATAAATAACACATAATGACACAATGACAAGTGACAGGTGACTATTGATTCATGACAGATTAATAAATATTTACAATGTTTTTAATAAAATTTCAAATGAAGATAGTTTTAAAAATAATAAATAACACCTCATTTTTAAAGTTAAAAATACAATTATTGGTTAATAATTTCTTTCCTAGTTTTAAATAAAAAAATATTGAATAAACTCTATTTTTAATTTATTTAAGAGTTTTTGAATTTTCTTCAGAAAAGCATGTTAGAAATTTCTGTCATTTCTTTCTACAAATTTCTAAAAAATTTCAATTTTTTTCTCCCGTTTTCGAGAATTTTTAAAAAATATGTATCCTAGTCAATATCTAAAGAAACATAGTTGAATCAAATGATATTTTTTGAGATACTGCAAAAATCTAACCTTTTAAAATTGGCAGACGACAGATGAATCGTGGGGTAGTAAAAAAATGATAGTTTTTTGATATATTAAAAAACGGAAAATGCCTTAAATTCGCAGTGAATTTAAGGCATTTTTAAATAATGGCTGACAATTTTGTTTTATCATCAATTTGTTTTCAGACAATGTTTAACAAAAAAAAAGGACAAATCTGTTCCTTAATGAATTTCTAAATATATTTAACAGGTGACAAGTAATAGATGACGGATGATAGGTGACAGATGAGAGATCACAAATAAAAGATAATGACATAAACATTATCTAAATTATTAACAGATAGAGGCCGCCACCCTTACAAAATAATTAAAATATATCATAACTGTTACTGTTTAGTATTACTGAAAACAATAATATAATGTGTCTTAATGTGTCTTTATTTTTTCAAAGTGTCAAAAATTTGTACAAAGTGAAAATTGCGTCAGGTTACTTAATACTAGTTGTATATACAATTAATTACAAAGTAGAAATTACAATAAATTCCTTAAGTATACATATTATACATTCAACTTACAAACTACTTATTTATTAAATTTAAAAAAATATAGTTTATAATACGTCTTGGAGCGAATATAGTTCCTTCTCAATTAGGTAGTTTACTAAGGATATTTTGAATCCTTTCAAATTATTTTTTAATTTTTTTATATGCTCCGGGAGAGAATTAAAGAGCTTAATTGCCGAATAATGTACTCCATCTTCTGTGATTTTTCTTTTATGTGTCACTGGTGAAGTTTTGGGTTATTCAAAACTAGTGTCTTAGCTTAAATTTTGGTTATATATGTAGGGTGGGTAGGTGGCCACTATCCTACCCTACAATCTTTAAAATATATCTTTTCGTAATTAATATTGGGGGGGGGGGGAGTGTAGTATAGAGACCATTCGCACGCTCTTTTATTTTGTTTTGTTTGTTTGTTTAAATGCCTAAAAGAAAAGAAGGTAGCGGACCTAAGAATGATCCCTGTGGAACAACCTTGACTTACGCACAATATAATAATATGTTACTAATAGCAACTGCATAAATTGAATTAATTAGCCATAAAAGATAACTCTGATGGTTCACCAATGCGATTACAAACGAAGTGAATATTCGTTGGTCTTGGTCTGTAAGAATTAAATAATGTATTTATTTAAATATCAAGTTTAATAAAGACATTGTGCAATTTAAATGCACGAATAATATGCAATAAACAGTCAGTTATGATAATTCTTATCTCTGCCAGTAATACGTATTCGTATTTTATTTTGATAATACTGCGGTTTATCAAATCTCTTTTTTTTTTAATGGACCGAGTTTGCTCGATCATTAATAAATAACTTTAGATGATGCAAGGGAAAATGTTTAAACGTGTAATTATTTTCGAACGCCCCCGCACTTCCTCGACATTGGGAATTTCATGGCCAAATTCGACGAAAACGGTAATTTAAATAAACCCATACACCAGACTAATCTCTCGGCACACGTTTTCGCACCACAACAATGCACGTCCGAGTAAATATCGATTAAACAATTATGACTAATCCACCGACACCGGTCACATATCGACCACTATTGTTGTTATTTCACCGGGTCGGCGATGATGGTGCCGATCACAAGGTCAAAAACCCGCCAATTTCGTTTCGCGCCCAAGATTGCGCAACGAGACCCAACAAAGGATGAAACCGGCGCCCCACCATCACCTAAGAGCCGGCGACTTCATTACCATCAGTCCTCGTGCCTGGGTCACCACGTGTGCGTCGGTGGTGCGCGATGAACTCCAAGAGGAAGTGGAAGTGGTTCGGAAGGAACGGGAAGAAAGATGAGCCGGAATACCAGAGTGTGTAAGTGTGCTGTTGTGAACTTGAATTTTTGCCACCGGTGGGAATCTGTGCCAAGTTTATTTCTAGAGATTTACGACCGACATGGTTTATTTTTTTTATGGTCTAAAGTTCTCCGATATGATTATTATTGATTGGATTCGATTTTATTTAAATATTAATTTATGTGGTTGATTGTGTGAATGTGCAATATGTTTATTATTATAGTGTAGTCAGCAAAATTTTTTGAAAGAAAGTTGTAGATGTAGATTTTCTTAATCTTCAATCGATTGTGAAACGTCACTGAGATTAAAAATAAATCTAAATGATTTTATCTCAATAGCTTATGATGTTTATTTATTTAGTAATATTTAGTATTCTTATAAACACAAAAAAACGTAATTTTGATTGAGTAAGTAGAGTGCATTTTTTTTTTCAAAAGGATGTTTTTGAATATTATACAAATATTAAATCTGAAGATATTTTCATGTAGACTACATAAAAAAAAACTATATCTCGAGTTTTTCTTTTTTTATGTAGTGTACATGAAAATATCTACCTGCTCAGATTGAACTTTTTTTAAACTTTTTTTTCTTCAATAATTTTCTCACTTCTCTCTTGGTGAAACATTATGAAATCATTATTGTTTTTTTACATTGATATTAAGTTAAATTACCATATTTTTTTAGTATAATTTTTTGTAGATAGTAAAGTATTGTTGTTGTAGCACGTGCTAAAACGTGTTTTCGTTTGAAACGTTTACTTTATCAATCATTCCATTGTTTTAACATTGTGCAAACTTGCAAACATAACCTGTTAAGAGCATGCATAGTTCTAAAGTAATTGTAATTTTTATCCTTTCAATAAACTAGATTATATAATATTATTAAAATAGTTTACGTAAAGTTTTCAATCAATAAATTAAAACTTGGTTTATTGCACAGATATTTTACAAACCAAATGATTTTTAGTTAACGGATTAACTCAGCAATTAATATATAACCAAGTTTTAATTTGTTGAGTAATAATATTGTTATTAATTACCAGTAATGTTATTTACAACTATAAACATAAACACGTGTAAAATATATAGAAATTTACGACGTAAAATTATTTAAAACTACAAGAGACTCAAGGCTTGCTTTATAGATAAAAATCGTAATTAATGGTTAAAATTTTTACGCTAAATTATATACATTACTGTATGACGTGCAGATAATACGGAAATTATCGTGTTGGAATTTTCCTGGGCGAAAATTTCACGTCCGAATGAAATTCAATGGGAAAATAAACTGCAATATGCAACGTTCTGTTACATAATACACGTGTTTACATTTTAACTCTCAAAAAAACAATCTGTGTAAATCACTTATTAAAATAATTATTGCTTTCGTTTAGATTTTTATCTAAAAGACAATTTTTAAAGATTTTCACTCATTATACAAATATAATATTAATTGTTAAAACATGTGTAAAATTCACTTATTGAAATTTTTTGTACATTTATAGAATTATTTGTAAGTTTTTTAAAACAGTTATATTTACACATTGAATAAATAAATAAACATCAAATATCAAATACAATTTTAAAACCTTTTGCAGATGTTGAAAGGGTGCCAAAAAAGTTCAGTAAATTATGCGTAATATTTTAAATAATTAAATGATGATGTGGCTAAAATACACACACAACCTTAGCGTATTTCTGGCCTATCTCAAAAAGTTATTTATGCATCAGATGGACCTATTACTGGAGAGGAACAACATATAGCAAAATGACAGCACTTGAAGCTTTTGTGATAGTCAATAAAAAAATACAATTTCAAATCTAAAAAACCTAGGCATTATCAAAGACAATATAATAATAATAATAATCTTTATTTTCAAAATGTCATTTACATGTTACAGAGTGAAAATTGTGTCAGAATAACTTTATAACATAAATATTTTTTGGGTGGATTTATAAATTAAAGTCTAAACATATGTCAAGAAACTGATAAAGCAATTATGGAACGAAACAAGACTTTAATTTATAAATCTACCCCTGTTATTATGTTCCATCAAGAATGCAGCAACGATAGTATTAATTTTAAATGTTTTTGTCAGGTATTCGGAGAAATTAAATTAAATCTTGCTTTTGGCTTTGACCACGAAGGATTTACATGAATTTTGGGAGAAATTAAAGCAATTTAAAACAATAGTCGAGATATTTTTTTACTGGAGCACTAAATTAACAAAAAAATTCAAAAGTAAATACTTGATTACCTCATTTAATTGTTTTTGAATTGTAATTCCTAATCTAATTTCGATAGAACCAAATAGTAACAAAATCATTTTTGCTGATGGTATTAAGTAAAAATAACTTCGACATTAGATTGGAAGAACATTCGAAAGATGATATGATTTGTCTGTCTATAACAAATAAAGTGTTAATGAAGTATTTAGTTAATAGGTCATGTAAACAATAATAAATACATTTTAAACCTAGACAATTTTTCTACGAATCAGTTCAGGAGTGTCGCGTTCCATTGTGTTGTGCTGTTTCGCAACATTAACCACACGTACGTAAACGTTCCTGGAAGATACATTAAAACCTTGTAATGTTTATTTATATAAAATACTTGTGTGTTTGAAAATATAAATTAAAACAAACATCAATTTCTTTACGAAACGTTTTGTTAGTTAATTGGAATTAAAAAGACTTTAATATAAAAATAAATATTACATAACTTTTTAAACAAGTTAAAGAGAATAAAAAATTGAACAAGTTTTATTAAAACAGTTTTTTCCTAAAGTTAACTTCCGAGAATAAAAATTAAAATTAATTGATTAATGGTTGAGGCGTTAACTTCGTGATACATTTTGGAAAATTAAACAAAAACGTTTACTTTGTTAATATCACACTTTATTAAGTGACTCGAGTTTCGATCATTAACTGATCATTATCAAACTTTAAGTACTTCAATAAACAATTACATGCAATTTATATAACAAGTAATTGTTTTTTAAGTTTTACAAAAAAAAATAAAAAGACAAATGCTATCTATTGGAAGTTTGGTTTAATTTAGACAAAAATAATCGAGCTTTATGATACAGTAGACGTTTTGAAAAAATCTACGCTCGCTTCAAAAATATTCATATGAAAACAGAATTGATCACCCTGGAAATACAAGTTTATATAATGTGCTACAAAAACTTTAAAAAAAACAAATGCAAGTGGCTAAAAATCAATAAAATAAATGTTAAAATATATGTGTTCTATAAAAAAATATATTTCAAACCGCCTTACTTTCTGTCAATTTGAATTTAACCAGAAGAAAATTTAATTTGGTCATCTAAAAATACACGTCCATATAAAATCGGACAAAAAAAATGAAAAAACAAATGCTATCGACTTAAAAATAAGGTAAACATATACATAAATAATTGGACTTTATAATGCAGCAGTTATTTCAAAAAAAGGTTCTCTGTATTTGAAAATATTCACATAAAAACAGAACTGGAAATACAAGCTTTTATACTAAAATAACACTCACTATGTTTTTTACCACTGATAATATTAAAACATTGTAAGTGTTAGTTTCGTATTTATCATGAATTACCACTAAGTAACAGCTGGGGCCATCCCCATGATTACAATCGTTTATATTTCGCCATATAAAGAAAAATTCGTCAGTTAAAAATTTATGAAATTTGCTTGTAAACAATTATATTCAACGAAAAAGTTTATTCAAAAGAGGGTCTTTAGTTAATTTGAGTTTATTAATTAAATAGACATTCAGTTTGATAATCCATAAATTAAACCCTTAAAGATGGTATAAAAATCGGGTAGATAAAATAGAAAAACAAATGCCATCGACTGAAATCTAGGCTCAATTTAGACAAAAATAATCGAGCTTTATAATGAAGTAGACTCTTTAAACAAATCTTGTTGGCTGGATTTGGAAATATTCATATGAAAACAGTATGAATCGCTCTGAAAACACAAGTTACTACAAAAAAGTCAAAAAACAATTGCCGGCGACTTAAAATCAATGAAATTTATTTTAAAACAACTGTGTTCTACAAAGAAACATTTTTCAAACGTATTTACTTCGTGTTGATTTGTATTTAATCAAAATATTTGTATTTAATCAAAAGAAAAGTTAATTTGATAAAAATACACGTTTCTCTAAAATCCGACTGAAAAAATAGAAAAAAACAAATGCTATCGACTTAAAAATCTGGTAAGTTTACACAAAACTGATGGAGCTTTTAAATGCAAAACTTACTTCAAAAAAAGCTTTGTTTGATTTGAAAATATTTACATAAAAACAGAGTCGGTCGCTGTAAAAATTCAAGCTTTTATATTTCGCCATAAAAAACGTAGAAAAAAGAAAAGCCGTCGGTTTGAAATTTATAAAATTCGTTTGCAGACAATTATATTCAACAGAAAAGGTTAATTTAAAAGATTAGTTCTTTAGTTAATTTGTGTTTATTTTCTTAATGAAAATCAAGTTTGATAAATGCAGCAGCTTTAAAAATCGGGGAGAAAAAATAGGAAAACAAATGCTATATATGTAAAACTTGCTGCGATTTCTTTAAAAATAATTAATTTTAAATCATTAGAAATAAGAAATTTTTATGCAGCGTATTCAAAAGATATTAGATAAAATCTGAGCTTGTTTATGTTGTAATGTATATTTTTTAATTGACAAGAAAATAGTAGAAAAACAAGTGCTATCGATGTGTAACCTGTGTAGTATATAAAAATAATTGTCTTAAACTTCATAGTTTTCCAAAAAAATATAGGGAATGTTGCCACATCACCATTTTTTATTACAAACAAGGTTTTATTGTTTTGAAAGCAGAAAAATCATCAACAATTAGTATTTAATGTTATCATGTATATGTAGGGTGGGTGGGTGGCCTCTATCCTACCCTCTAATCAATAAAACATACACGAGGGTTTTAATTAATGGTTGTAACTTATAAGAAAACAAAATAATTGCAATTTTTAAAGATTTATTCCTACACATTTTTCAAATTAATTTTGATGATGTTTTACTGATTGAAGGGTGGGATAGAGGCCACCCACCCACCCTACATATACATATAAATTTCAATTATTGATAGTCTAGCGGTTTGAAGTAAAATTAATTACAAAACTTTTTAATACAAAATAAATTCAAAAGGTAAACTTTTGAGTGAGTAAATTAGTAAAAATTTGGTGCATGATGGGTGGGCAGACTTTAAATCTATATTAGATGAGATTACCTATGGAAAGTCATCTATATTTAAACTTAAATTTTGATTTTGTTTTATTTTTTATTACAAAAAGAGTTTGGTTGTTTTTAGCAGCAAAATCATCAACGATTAGCAATTAAAGTTTCATGTATATGTAGGGTGTGTGGGTGGCCTCTATCCCACTCTTTAATCAGTAAAACATAAGCGAGGGTTTTAATTAAAAGTTATAAATTATAAGTAAACACAAAATAATTGCAATTTTTAGAGATTTTTTCATACAAATTTTTCAAATAAATTTTGATGATGTTTTACTGATTGGAGGGTGGGATAGAGGCCACCCACCCACCCTACATATACATATAAATTTCAATTATTGATAGTCTAGCGGTTTGAAGTAAAATTAATTACAAAACTTTTTAATAAAAAATAAATTCAAAAGGTAAACTTTTGAGTGAGTAAATTAGTAAAAATTTGGTGCATGATGGGTGGGCAGACTTTAAATCTAAATTAGATGAGATTACCTATGGAAAGTCATCTATATTTAAACTTAAATTTTGATTTTGTTTTATTTTTTATTACAAAAACTGTTTGATTGTTTTTAACAGCAAAATCATCAACGATTAGTATTTAGAGTTATTATGTATATGTAGGGTGGGTGGGTGGCCTCTATCCCACCCTTCAATCAGTAAAGCATAAGCGAGGGTTTTAATTAAAATTTGTAAAATATAAATGAACTCAAAATAATAGCAATTTTTAGAGATTTATTCATACAAATTTTTCAAATAATTTTTGATGATGTTTTACTGATTGGAGGGTGGGATAGAGGCCACCCACCCACCCTACATATACATATAAATTTCAAGTACCGATCGCCTCGCGGTTTGGAGTAAAATTATTTACGAAACTTTTTGAATAAAAAAGAAATTCAAAAGGTAAAATTTTTGAATGAGTATATTAGTAAAAATTTGGTGCTTGATGGATGGGCAGACTTTAAATCTAAATTAGATAAGATTACCTATGGAAAGTCATCTATATTTAAACTTAAATTTTGATTTTGTTTTATTTTTTATTACTAAAACTGTTTGATTGTTTTTAACAGCAAAATCATCAACGATTAGCAATTAAAGTTATCATGTATATGTAGGGTGGGTGGGTGGCCTCTATCCTACCCTCCAAACAGTAAAACATAAGCAAGGGTTTTAATTAAAAGTTGTAAATTATAAGTAAACACAAAATAATTGCAATTTTCAGAGTTTTATTCATACAAATTTTTCAAATAATTTTTGATGATGTTTTACTGATTGGAGGGTGGGATAGAGGCCACCCACCCACCCTACATATATATAACAACTGTAATTACTGATCGCCTTGCGGTTTGCAAAAACTTTAATTACAAAATTTGAATAAAAGAAAATTGACAAAGTAAAATTTTTGAGTGAGTAAATTAATAAAATTTGTATGCATGATGGGTGGGCAGATGTTAAATCTAAATTCGATAAGATTAGCTGTAGAAAGTCATTTATATTTAAACATAAATTTTGATTGTGTTTTTTTTTATTTTATGAAGGGTTTGATTGTTTTTAGCAGCAAAATCATCAACGATTAGTATTTAGAGTTATTATGTATATGTAGGGTGGGTGGGTGGCCTCTATCCACCCTCCAATCAGTAAAAGATAAGCAAGGGTTTTAATTAAAAGTTGTAAATTATAAATAAAAACAAAATAATTGCAATTTTTGGAGATTTATTTACACAAATTTTTCAAATAATTTTTGATGATGTTTTATTGATTGGAGGGTGGGATAGAGGCCACCCACCCACCCTACATATGCACTTTAACTTTAATTACTGATCGTCTCTCGGTTTGCAATAACTATAATTACAAAATTTGAATAACAGAAAATTGACAAAGTAAAATTTTTGAGTGAGTAAATTAATAAAATTTGTATGCATGATGGATGGGCAGATTTTAAATCTAAATTCGATAATATTAGCTGTAGAAAGTCATTTATAGTTAAACATAAATTTTGATTATGTTTTTTTTTATTTTATAAAGGGTTTGATTGCTTTTAGCAGCAAAATCATCAACGATTAGTATTTAGAGTTATTATGTATATGTAGGGTGGGTGGGTGGCCTCTATCCCACCCTCCAATCAGTAAAACATAAGCGAGGGTTTTAATTAAAAGTTGTAAAATATAAATAAACACAAAATAATTGCAATTTTTAGAGATTTATTCATACAAATTTTTCAAATAATTTTTGATGATGTTTTACTGACTGGAGGGTGGGATAGAGGCCACCCACCCACCCTACATATACATATAAACTTCAATTACTCATAGTCTTGCGGTTTGAAATAAAATTAATTACAAAACTTTTTGAATAAAAAAGAAATTCAAAAGGTAAAGATCAAGAAAGTTTTACGGCGATGGAAAACGTTTTTATAGTTTTATCAAGTCAATAAAACATTTAGAAAAGGTAGTTATTACATTTGATTATACAAACAGCTATAATTGAAATAATAATAAATTTAGAATTTTAAGTATATTTGGAGAGTTTTAAGTTGATAGCAATTGTTTTTATATTTTTTAACGTCGTCAGAATATTTAGAAAATGTTTCAAAAGTAATGCTGTTATTACATTGGAGTATGCCAAAAACCATAAATGCAGGGAAATAAAAATTTCTAAAATTAAAAATTTTCAGTAGTTTTTGGTGGATTTAGAATGTTTAAAGTCGATAGCAATTGTTTTTATACTCTTATCAAGTCGTCAAAATATTTGTAAAACTTTTCTAAAAGTAAGGCACATTGAAGATTATAACAAAAAGCAATAACTAGACGGATTTCAAAATTAATAAAATTGGAGTTTTGAGTATATGTTTGGTAGATTTGGAAAGTTTGAAGTCGATGGCAATTGTTTTTATATTATTTTTTTACGATGTTAAAATATTTTTTTTTTTCTAAAGTGAAAGTAATGCTGTTATCAAATTGAATTATTCCAAGAACTGTAACTAAAGGGAATTAAATATTGTTAAAATTCAAATTTTGAATATATTTTGGTGAATTCTGAATGTTTAAAGTCGATAGCAATTGTTTTTCTATTTCTATGAAGTCGTCTAAATATTTGGAAACGTTTCCTAAAAGTAAAGCTATTATCACATTCTACAATTAAATCCAGAATGATTATCTTAGAAATTGTAGCAGGATTAAATGTAGAATTGTTAAAATTGAAATTTTGAATATGTTTTTTAAATAGAAAGGCTGTAATGACATTGGATTATCTCAAAAACTTTAGCTAAAGGGATTCAACAACAAAAATTAGCTTTTAGAGTATATTTTTGGTTTATTTGGAAAGTTTTTGGTGAAAACAAATTTTTTTATATTTTTTTACATCGAAATATTCAGAAATTTGGAAAAAGGTAAGGCTGTTGTCATATTAAATTTTCTTAAAAGCTATAAACGGAAGGTGTCTAGAAATTACTTGAGTATTTTTTAAAGGACTAAAAAGCAATAACTAAAAAGATTCTGAAATAACTTAGATTGAAATTTTGAGCATTTTTTAATGGCTGACGAAAGGTTTAAGTTGATGGCAATTGTTTCTATAAGTTAATCAAATAGTCTAAATATTTAGAAAATTTTGAAAAAATGCCTGGACGCACTGGATTATCTTAAAAATTATAACTGAAAGGATTCTGAAATTTCTAAAATTATAATTTTGTGTATATTTTTGGTGAATTTAGAAAGTTTTAAGTCGGTGGTAATTATTTTTAAATTTTTATCATGTCGTAAAAATATGTAACAATTTTTCTAAAACTAAGGCCTTCATATTATTAGATTATTCAAAAAACTATAACTAGAGAGATTTTAGACTGACTATAATTGCAAATTTGAGTATTTTTAACTATATATTTTGAAGATGTGATAAAAATTTAAAAACAATTGCGATCAACTTCGAAATTACTATTAATCGAAGTCGATCACAATTGTTTTTAAATTTTTATCACATGCCTAAAATATATAAAAACATTCAAAAAGTAATACTGTTGACACATTTCAACTGCTAGATTTTTTAAATCCCTAAAATTGAAATTTTAAGCATTTCCTTGGTGAATTTTGAAAGTTTTAAGTGATGACAACTGTTTTTATATTTGTTTCATGCCGGTAAAATATTTTAGAAATTTTCCAAAAGTCAGGCTGTTATTACAATGAATTATCCTAAAAAAACTATAACTGAAAGGCTTCTGAAATTACTTAAATTGAAATTTTGAGTAGAGTGGGTGAGTTTTCCATAGCTATTATTATCTGATTTAGATTAAAACTTCGCCCACCCATCATGCACCAAATTTTTACTAATTTACTCACTCAAAAATTTTACCTTTTGAATTTATTTTTTATTCAAAAAGTTTTGTAATTAATTTTACTCCAAACCGCGAGAAGATTAGTAATTGAAGTTTTTGTGTATATGCAGGGTGGGTGGGTGTCCGCCATTCCAGCCTACAATCAGTAAAACATCATCAAAAGTTATTTGAGAAATTTGTATAAATAAATCTCTAAAAATTGCAATTATTTTGTGTTTACTTATAATTTACAACTTTTAATTAAAACCCTTGCTTATGTTTTACTGATTGGAGGGTAGAATAGAGGACACCCACCCACCCTGCATATACACAAAAACTTCAATTACTAATCTTCTCGCGGTTTGGAGTAAAATTAATTACAAAACTTTTTGAATAAAAAATAAATTCAAAAGGTAAAATTTTAAGTGAGTAAGTTGGTAAAATTTTGGTGCATGATGGGTGGGCAGACTTTAAATCTAAATTAGATAGGATTACCTATAGAAAGTCATTTATATTTAAACATAAATTGTGATTTTGTTTTATTTTTTTATAACATAAAGGTTCGATTGTTTTTAGCAGCAAAATCATCAACGATTAGTAATTAAAGTTATCATGTATATGTAGGGTGGGTGGGTGGCCTCTATCCACCCTCTAAACAGTAAAACATAAGCGAGGGTTTTAATTAAAAGTTTTAAATTATAAGTAAACACAAAAAATGGTGATGTGGCTATCATAGTATTTTCCTTACCTTCTCATTCACCAAAAAACAATACTTTTCCTATATATTCATATATTCTATGTAGGTAAGGTAAAAATAGTTTACTCGTGTAAATATTGTATTCCATTGTGTAGGTAAAGATAATTCACAAGGACTAAGAATTACGTCGCTTTGTGGCCCGTCTCGGCCACGGTCATCTAATCAGAAAGATTGTTGAACTTGTTAATGACATTCACAAATATTTTACATATACGTGAACAATTTAAAACACTCAAGAAATAATAAATACAGTAGGTCATTAGATCGCAATGAAATGTATATTTATGGCATTCGCTATTTGTAATTATTCAAAAATTGATTTCAATATTCTTTGAATGAAATATACAGGGTGACTGACGAAAAACCTTTGGTGCTGTATCTCGCTTATTTTTGATCCGATTTGAATAAATAAAACATCAAATTAAATGATTTTTAAAAGACTTTAATATGAACTATACTGATATTTTTTCTTGCATCCAGTTTTTGACAAAAGACGATCAACTTTTTTTTCAAATTGCACTGTATATATATATTTTGTACTGATCCGCAAGGAGATTTTTTTTTAATCTAAATTTGTAAACGATTTTATCCATTCATCAAACCAAAGTCGAGAAATTGAGGATTAAAAAAAAATTAAAAATCAAATACCCATAGTAAACAATATACAGAGCCTATTCCAAATGTCAAAAGTGACAGTGTCAGTCATTGGTACAATACTGCAATGATTTTTAATAATTTCATAATAAAAATGTTGCAAGATTTCAAAAACTGAAAAACGATTTCTGTAGAAGCACAAAATTCTAGTACAGTGTTTGAAATATTGCAACATTTTAATTATGAAATAATTAAAAATCGTTGCAGTATTGTATCAATGGCTGTCACTGTCACTTTTGACATTTAAAATAGGGTCTGTATATTGTTTACAATGGATACTTGACTTTTTATTTATTTTTTTAATCCTCAATTTCTCGACTTATGTTTGATGTATGGATAAATTTGTCTACAATTTTATATTCAGAAAAAAAATCTCCTTGCGAATCAATAAAAATATATATACAGTGCAATTTAAAAAAAAAAATGTTGATCGTATTTTGTCAAAAACTGGGTGCGAGAAAAAATAACAGTTCAGATCCTATTAAAATCTTTTAAAAATGGTTTAATTTGATGTTTTATTAATTAAAATCGGATAAAAAATAAGCGAGATACAGCACTAAAGGTTTTTCGTCAGTCACCCTGTATATGTGTATGATTACAATAATGTGAAGTATTTCAGCCGTAATCAATAACGTACGTCTTGTTAAGACAACAAAGAGAAGTGAATTATGAATCAATGATGTTTCTGTAGAAATTAAAGCGTATAATGAGTACGATAAATCAATATGTTTCGAATTTAATAATTCATATTAACTTTTTTATCTTGTATACAAGTTATAGTTATGAGATTAATTGTAATTATGTACTAATAATATAAATTGATTCCTGAGGCCATCTACATCGTTATACTTTTTATTATACAATAAAAATACTTAATAATTTGTCTGTATAACTGGATTTAATCTTTGCTGGCTACAAGACACTTGTCGAATTTTAGAAACCTCACGCTATACCAGTGTTTTATTAAGTGATTAAGACGCTTGTCATTTTTTTGTCGATTAAATCCAGTTATACAGAAAAAAAATTAAGTATTTTTATTGTACTAATATAAATTGTTGAAATTCCTTACAAAAAAATGCGGCCATCGTCCGAAGAGTTCTTTCGCCTATTAAACTTAATTGTGTAATATATTTTTTTATTTTGCAGGAATTTAGATGAGAAAAATGTAGAAGAAAAACCAGAGGAGACTAGAAACGTTTCGGTGCGAGAATTGGTAAGTTTAATTGAATAAGTTATGATCGAAGAAAAGATTAATTGATGAAATAGGTATTGTACAAAATATAATATACGAGGGATGGTAGGAAAGTAGTATCTTTTTGCACCGTGCGGAGCGCTGGTGAATTGAGAGGCCGTCGGATATTTGCTAACATGTTTAGTTGTTCAGGTTTGTTAATTCGTGATATTGTCCAACGAATTGGAAGAAGTTTCAGTACAATATCATGATTTTGGCGTAGATCGACCAGATCGACCAAGGGGCAGGAACAACGGCGGAGATTACGATTTGGGCACCCTAGAAACACTACAGAACGTGAAGATCGAGCTCTTCGTCTCCTCGCTATCCGAAATAGACTTTCAACAACAAGAGCCATTGGAGACATTTGGAGAGATTCAACTAACCAAGGAATCTTTATTCGATCAGTTTTTCGGAGCTAGGGTTACTATGGAATTCCTGAAAATAACTAATGTTGATTTACTTCCATGGCCTTCTCGTCCTCTAGACCTATCAACTATTGAACACTTGTGGGATACAATTGGCAGAAGACTGGGCCATCTTAAGACACCTGATATTAGGATGCCGAATTCAAGAAGCTTGGTATGCAATCCCTCAGGCTGGCATTGACAATTTGATTTCTAGTATGCCTAGGGGATTGCTGAATGCTCCAGTAATCGTGGAGGAGCAACTCATTATTGAAATTAAAGAAAAAGTTACCATGATTTTTTGTTGAAATTTTCAACATTTCTTAGTGTGAATTATTTATGTATTATCTGAAATTTTCATAAAAATTCTTGGTGTTCTTGTACTTATATTTAATTGTTAATCTTTCAGTTTAGATTTGCATCATGTCTGGACGTAGTATGCATAACCTTCGGGATATTATCGGCGGTGGTGGCGGGCGTCCTCCAGCCCTTCATGTTCCTCTTCTTCGGGCAAGTGACCGGCGACATCATAACCTTCGCCGCCGTCCTCGGCAACGACACACTAACCCCAGAGGTCGTCCACGAAGCCGAAGAGGTGTTCATAGCCAACATCCAGGATTTCTCGGTCAACACCTCCATCCTGGGTCTCGTCACCATCGTGCTCACCTTCATCTCTATACTATTAATCAATTTCAGCGCCATCAGACAGGTATGTTAATTAATTATCAAAAAAATTCAACCAGTTTTAATTATACATCTTCCTAATTAATTAATTGCCTGTAGGTTTCTAGGATAAGGTCGTCGTACATGGAGAATATGCTGAACAAGGATATCGCCTGGTACGACGTCAATCAAACCGGCGATTTCGCCAGTCGAATTACGGAGTGAGTACAAAATTGTTAAGTAGATCGAATTGATCAAGTTGCGGACGCAAAACTCGCATGCGTGTTGTTACACTCATTCATCCAATTGATATCAATATACGTGCCACGAGATAATTGCCCAAGTTGATTTAACAATTCAATAACAAAGAATTACGCAATCTCTCTATGTTTTCCAAACACTTTTTAGATTCACTAATTCATTAAATTCAGAAAATCAAGAAGCCTTTATTTTGATGTATTAACTGATACATAATATTTAAGATGATGAAATTAAAATCTAAAACTTTTTTTTTGACACTGACTATACAGGGTTATTCACGCTATACGGCACGGAATATTGTGGCCAAAATACGTGACTTTCAAAAAGTTTCACTTTGGGGATATATGGGGGTCTATTAGGGCTACTTTTTAAAATTACTTTCATAATATACAGGGTGTCCCAAAAACCCTAAAAGTATCAAAGTTGTGTTTTTTTAAATGAAACACCCTGTGTTTTATTGTATTTTTGGATCCTTCGATCAAAATAAGTGTGCGTTTTAATAAGGTTTTTATTACTTAAACCTTAAGGTTTTTGAAATAATTTGAATTTTGTAAAAATTTAACCTAATTTTCATGTTTTAAATACTTAAAAAGTAATTAAGCTATGCTTACCAAATTTACACTGAAATGTAACAATAGATCATATTTTATTTTCCAAGTATAATAAATTTGACATCTTATACCGGGTGTAAAAAAATTGGAATTAAACAAATGAGAACTTTAAATGGCTATAACTTCATTTATTTAAATGGAACGCTATATTTATTAATTTATCAGCAAATGCATGTTTTAATTACCTATCGAATGGTATTTATATCTTAAATGTTAAGTCTTCTCGTTTTTACAGAAAACGCCAAAATATTGTTTATTGCACCGTTTTAGTACTTTTTAAGTAAAAATTTTAATGTATTTAGTTTTCTATGGTATTTAAAAACGTCAGATAATTAATTTAGTCTGCCACTTTATGTTAGTTTAAAAAGCCTGTCTTTTGTTATAGTTGTCTTATTTTACATTTTTGTGTTAGATCGTTAGTAATCGTTATTGTTTGAACATCGCTGTTGTATTTTTTGGTAAAAAATGAAGATTTACTCAAAAGAAGGGGGTATTGGCATTATCTTTATGCTGGGAGAATGTCATCAAAATTGTTTATTGGCTTGTCGAGTTTATACTTAAAGGTTTCCCGAAAGAAATCACCCTAAGCCAGCCATTTTTGAGAGACTATTAAATCAATTTAAAGAAATTGGAAGTGTCAGTTATAAAAACCCCAGTATAAGAAAATCTGTGTAAATTTTCATTTTTTACTATTAAATACAACAACGATGTTCAAACAATAACGATTACTAACGATCTAACACAAAAACGCAAAATAACACAACTATAACAAAAGACAGACTTTTTAAACTAAAGTAACAGGCTAAATTAATTATCTTACGTTTTTAAATACGATGGAAAACTAGATACATTAAAAGTTTTACTTAAAAAGTACTAAAACGGTGCAATAAACAATATTTTGGCGTTTTCTGTAAAAACGAGAAGACTTAATACTTAAGATATAAATACCATAAGATAGATAATTAAAAAGTGCATTTGCTGACAAATTAAAAAATATGGCATTCCATTTAAATAATTGAAGTTATAGCCATTTAAAGTTCTCATTTGTTTAATTCCAATTTTTTTACACCCGGTATAAAATGTCAAATTTATTATACTTGGAAAATAAAATATGATCTATTGTTACATTTCAGTGTAAATTTAGTATGCATAACTTAATTACTTTTTAAGTATTTGAAACATGAAAATTAGGTTAAATTTTTACAAAATTCAAATTATTTCAAAAACCTTAAGGTTTAAGTAATAAAAACCTTATTAAAACACACACTTATTTTGATCGAATGATCCAAAAATGCAATAAAATACAGGGTGTTTCATTTAAAAAAACACAACTTTTATACTTTTAGGGTTTTTGGGACACCCTGTATATTATGAAAGTAATTTTAAAAAGTAGCCCTAATAGACCCCCATATATCCCCAAAGTGAAACTTTTTGAAAGTCACGTATTTTGGCCACAATATTCCGTGCCGTATAGCGTGAATAACCCTGTATATTTGTCAAAACTATAATCACTTTATAATCATATAAATATAGTGTTAGAACAAAGTTATTGAATAAATTATAAATTACGAAAAAATGCTTTGTTTTTATTAATTTAAATCAAAGTAATTTGTAAATTATTCATTATTTAATTCAGTTAATACTCTTGATGAAACCATATACATTTTTTAGTACATTTCTAAAGTTTTCAAAATCCCAGAGAATTATAAGTCATAATAAATTGAATTATGGTAGAAATATTATACGAGTAAAAGATATTTGTTTGTTTAGAGATTTGGGCAAGATAGAGGAGGCACTTGGAGATAAAATGTCCACGTTCGCCTTTTATATGGCGATCTTTGTGTCTGGGATAATATTTTCGTTCATCAAAGGATGGGAGCTGTCCCTGATCTGTCTGATTTACCTTCCGGTGTCTATGATTTCGATGGGGCTCGTATCATGGGTAGGTTACATTTTTTTATATAATAGCTTATCAAAGATGGCAATCGATTGATCGTTCCTATCAGCAATTAAGTAATTAAATGTTGTGCACAAAGAGAGATATAACAATGATTATAACGTACAACAGAATGTTTCAAAACAAAAGATTATAGCACCTTGTCAAATAAAGAATGTTTAGAATAACTTTCCTGAAATCCAAAAATAATTAATAGTGAATGTTTTCACTTTGACTACGCAAATTCAAATAAGTAACTTTTTTGTAATTTTAGTTGAACGTCTCATTATCAAAAGATTAAAGCTTCAATTTATGTTTTTACAGTGCCTTTAAAGGAAAAATAATATTATAGTTTTCTAAACCTCTAAAACAAATATTCAAAAATTTCAGTTTAAAATCATACTGAATTAATTATATGTTGAAGCAATAACTTTGTGATACATCTTGAAACATAAATTTTATCAAACGATAAATAAAACTATAGTTTGTTAAGTATCGTCTGATAAAGTTCTGGGATTAATTATTTTTGAAATATATATACAAAGTTTTTTACTAATGGTTTCCTGAAATTTAAAGTTTTTAAACATTTTTTTATAGTTGAGCAATAAACTAGTAAAAAAAGAAATGGACGCTTACGCATCAGCAGCTTCGATAGCAGAAGAGGTACTCGGTGCCATCCGTACCGTAATCGCCTTCGATGGTCAGCAGAAGGAAATCAACAGATACAAAGCGTGCCTCGTCGAGGCCAGAAACAACAACATCAGAAGAGCTCTGTTCACCGCCTTCAGCAACGGCTCCATGTGGTTGTTCGTGTACGGATCCTACGCTTTGTCATTCTTCTACGGTGTGAAGCTTATCGTGGACGAGCGCCATCTACCTGAAGACCAACGGGTGTATACACCAGGAAATATGATTACCGTAAGTATATTAAATTGTTTACATTAACCAACCCAAATGTTTTACACAATTTTTCAGGTATTTTTTGGTATCCTCGTAGCCACGTGGAATTTCGGACAGTGCCAACCGTTCTTCCAAATATTCGCGGTGGCCAAAGGGGCGGCCACTAAAATTTTCACGGTGATCGACGAGCCGCCGACAATAAACGCCTCCAAAAACAACGGGAAGAAGTTCACCAGTCTTCAGGGCAACATCGAATTTGAGAACGTGCACTTCCACTATCCGTCAAGACCAGATGTTAAGGTATGTATGTAACCATATTGATCACCTGTCATCTGTCATTCATTATATTAACTATTGGTTTCCTCTAATTTAATTTAATCATGTGTTATCTGTCAGCTTTCATTTGATATTTGTTATTTTCCACTTCAAACTCTTCACCTGCTAAATTTGATCACCAAATATCTATTATTATTGATATCACTTTGAAGGCTTCCTCTATTCTAATTTTTTAATCTGTCATCTGTTATCTTTTACCCGTCAAATGTTATCTGGCACAGTAGAGGCTTCCTTAATTTCAATTTGATCGCCTGCAATATTTCATCTGTCACCTGTCATCTGTTTCCGATTATCTATCATCTGTCATTATCTAGGCGACTTCTATTTTAATTTGTTCACCTGTCAACTCTCATTTATTATTTTATATGTTACCCTTAGGTTTCCTCTAATTTTATTTAGTCATGTTTTATCAGCCAGCTTTCATTTGATATTTGTAATTTACCATTTTAAAGTCTTCCCCTACTTAATTTGATCACCTGTTATCAATTATTGTTCAGATCACTTTAGAGGTTTCCTCTAATCTAATTTATTCATCTGCGATCTGTCATCGTTTACACGTCAAATGTTATCTATCACAGTAGAGGCTTCCTTAATTTCAATTTGATCGCTTTCAATATTTCATTTGTCACCTGTCACCTGTCACCGGCCATCTATCATCTGTCACTATATAGGCGTCTTCTATTTTATTTTGATCACCTGTCACCTGCCATTTATTATATTATATGTCTATAGGTTTCATGTGTTACCTGTCAGCTTTCATTTGATATTTATAATTTGTCACATCAAAAATCTTCCTCTGTTTAATTTGAACACCTGGTATATAGTATTGTTCACATCGCTTTAAAGGTTTCCTCTATTCTAATTTATTCATCTGTTATCTTTTATACGTCAAATGTTATCTATCACTGTAGAGGCTTCCTTCAATTTAATCACCTGCCATCTATTATCTATCATTTAATACGCTTCTTTGATCTTAATTTAATCATTTGTCATCTTGTATACGTCACCTATTATCTGTCATTCTATAGATGATATATTTATTTTTAATTGATCATCCACCATCAGTTATCTATTATCTGTCATGTTATCAATCACTTATCATATGGCATCTGTTATTTGTTGTCACTATAGAGTTCTTCTATTTTAATTATACCAGCAGCCACCTTCTAACTGTTATCCGGCACCTGTCATCTATTATCTGTCTTGTATCAACCATCTGTTATTTGACAATCTATGGACTTCGTGTATTTTAATTTAATCACTTGTCATCTGCTATATGTCACCTGTTACCTGTCATTCTATAGATGACAATTTTATTTGATCATCTATCATTATATATGTCATTTGTCATCTGTTATTTGTTGTCAATATAGAGTTCTTCTGGTTTAATTATACCAGCAGCCACCTTCTAACTGTTATCTGGCACCTGTCATCTATTATCTGTCATGTATTAACCATCTGTTATCTGACAATCTATAGACTTCATATATTTTAATTTGATCATCAACCATCTGTCATATTTTCTATGACCTATCATATGTCATCTCTCATTTGTTGTCACTAGAATCCTCTTCTATTTTAATTAAACCATCTGCTATAGATTATCTGTCATTTGTCAACTATTATCTGTCATGTTTCTTTCTCCTGTTATCTGCTATCTGTTATCTGTCATTTTAGACTTCACTCATTTTATTTTGATCATCTGCCATCTGTTATATGACACCTGTTATGTGTTATCTGTCATTTTGTAGATGCTATTTTTATTTTTATTTGATCATCTACCATCTGTCGTATTATCTATGGCCTATCATATGTCATCTGTCATTTGTTGTCACTTGAACCCTCTTCTATTTTAATTAAACCATCTGCCATCGATTATCTGTCATTTGTCATCTATTATCCGTCATTTCCTATCTGTTATCTGTAATTTTATAAACTTCAGTTATTTTAATTTGACCATCTACCATCTGTCATGACAGATGGCAGGTAACCTATAACGATCACAAATAGCAGATGATTAATAACAGATAACAAATGATAGATAGATGATTTATGGTAGTTGATATATAATAGATAAAAAAATACATTTTCTCTTTTGATTAGATAGATAAAAAATGACAAACGATAGATGACAGATGACAAGTGATAGATGTCAAATGACAGAGGACAAATGGCAGATGACAGATAACCAATGACAAATGACAAATGAAAATTGACAAATAACAGTTCATAAATGACAGATAACAAATGATAGATATATGATTTAAGATAGTTGATAGATAACAGATTAAACATATATGTTTTCTTCGGGTTACTCATGACAAATGATGGATGACAGATAACAAGATCAATGGCAAGTTACAGCTATGAAATGACAGATGATAAATGGCAGATGACAGGTAATCAATGACAGATGACAAATAGCAGATGAAAAATGACAGATAGACGATTTAAGATAGTTGATGGATAGATTAAAAATATATTTTCTCTTCTGGATACTCGTGACAAATGATAGATAACAATGGCAAATAGATGACAGCTGACAAGCGATCAATGGCAAGTGACAGCTGTCAAACGACAGAGGACAAATGGCAGATGACATAACCAATAACGATGACAAATGAAAAATGACAAATAGCAGATGATAAATAACAGATAACACACCTGACAGATAGATGATTTAAGATAGTTGATAGATAACAGATTAAAAATATATTTTCTCTTCTGGTTGCTCATGAAAAATGATAAATGACATATAACCAGCGATCAATGGCAAGTTACAGCTGTCAAATGACAGATGACAAATATCAGATGACGGATAATAAATGACAGATGACAAAAATGACAAATAGCAGATGATAAATGACAGATAGCAAATGACAGATAGATGATTTAAGGTAGATGATTGATAGATTAAAAATATATTTTCTCTTCTGTTTACTCGTGAAAAACGATAGGTAAACATGGCAGATGACAAGCGATCAATGACAAGTGATAGCTGTCAATTGACAGAGGACAAATGGCAGATGACAGATAATCAATGACAGATGACAAATGAAAAATGACAAATAACAAATGATAAATGAAAGATAAATGACAGATAGATGATTCAAGTTAAGATAAAAAATGACAAATGCTAGATGACAGATGAAAAGCGATCAATGACAAATGTTACATGACAAATGACAGATAAGAAATGACAAGCGACATTTGTCAAATGATAGATGACAAATAGCAGATGACAGATAACCAATGACAGAATGACAAATGAAAAATGACAAATAGCAGATGATAAATGACAGATAGATGATTTAAGTTAGTTGATAGATAACAGATTGAAAATATATGTTCTCTTCTGGTTACTCATGGCAAATGTTACATGACAAATGAAACATACAAATGACAAATGATAGATGACATATGACAAGTGACAGATGCTAAATGGCTGATGACAAATAGCAGATGACAGATAATCAATGACAGATGACAAATCAAAAATGACAAATAACAGATTTATAAATGACAGATAGATGATTTAAGATAGTTGATAGATAACAGATTAAAAATATATTTTCCTTTCTGGTTACTCAAATTTTACATGACAGTTGTATGATAAAAATGACAAATGATAGATGCCAGATGTCAAATAACAGATTGCAAGTGGTAGATGACAGGAAACCAATGACATATTACAAATGAAAAATGACAAATAATAGATTATAAATGACAGATAACAAATGACAGATAAAAGATTTAAGATAGTAGTAAGATATCAGATTAGAAATATTTTTTCTCTTCTGGTTACTTATGACAAATGTTACATGACAAATGACAGATAAAAATGACAAATGATAGATTACAAGCGATGAATCACAAGTGATAGATGTCAAATGACAGATGACAAAAAATCAATGACAGATTACAAATGAAAAATGACAAATAATAGATAAAAAATGATAGATAACGAATGACAGTTAGATGATTTAAGATAGTTGATAGATAATAGATTAAAAATATATTTTCACTTCTGGTTACTCATGACAAAAGTAACTTGACAAATGATAGATAAAAAATGACAAATGATAGATGACAGATGACAAGCTATCAATGATAAGTGACAGCTGTCAAATTACAGATGACAAATTGCAGATGACAGATAACCTATGATGGATGACAAATGAAAAATGACAAATAGCAGATGATAAATGACAGATAGATGATTTAAGATAGTTGATAGATAACAGATTAAAAATATATTTTCCTTTCTGGTTACTCAAATTTTATATGACAGTTGTATGATAAAAATGACAAATGATAGATGACAAATGTCAAATGACAGATTGCAGATGACAGGAAACCAATGACATATTACAAATGAAAAATGACAAATAATAGATTATAAATGACAGATAAAAGATTTAAGATAGTAGTAAGATATCAGATTAGAAATATTTTTTCTCTTCTGGTTACTTATGACAAATGTTACATGACAAATGACAGATAAAAATGACAAATGATAGATTACAAGCGATGAATCACAAGTGATAGATGTCAAATGACAGATGACAAAAAAATCAATGACAGATTACAAATGAAAAATGACAAATAATAGATAAAAAATGATAGATAACGAATGACAGTTAGATGATTTAAGATAGTTGATAGATAATAGATTAAAAATATATTTTCACTTCTGGTTACTCATAACAAAAGTAACTTGACAAATGATAGATAAAAAATGACAAATGATAGATGACAGATGACAAGCTATCAATGATAAGTGACAGCTGTCAAATTACAGATGACAAATTCCAGATGACAGATAACCTATGATGGATGACAAATGAAAAATAACAAATAGCAGATGATAAATGACAGATAGATGATTTAAGATAGTTGATAGATAACAGATTAAAAATATATTTTCCTTTCTGGTTACTCAAATTTTACATGACAGTTGTATGATAAAAATGACAAATGATAGATGACAGATGTCAAATGACAGATTGCAAGTGGTAGATGACAGGAAACCAATGACATATTACAAATGAAAAATGACAAATAATAGATTATAAATGACAGATAAAAGATTTAAGATAGTAGTAAGATATCAGATCAGAAATATTTTTTCTCTTCTGGTTACTTATGACAAATGTTACATGACAAATGACAGATAAAAATGACAAATGATAGATTACAAGCGATGAATCACAAGTGATAGATGTCCAATGACAGATGACAAAAAATCAATGACAGATTACAAATGAAAAATGACAAATAATAGATAAAAAATGATAGATAACGAATGACAGTTATATGATTTAAGATAGTTGATAGATAATAGATTAAAAATATATTTTCCCTTCTCGTTACTCATTACAAAAGTAACTTGACAAATGATAGATAAAAAATGACAAATGATAGATGACAGATGACAAGCTATCAATGATAAGTGACAGCTGTCAAATTACAGATGACAAATTGCAGATGACAGATAACCTATGATGGATGACAAATGAAAAATGACAAATAGCAGATGATAAATGACAGATAGATGATTTAAGATAGTTGATAGATAACAGATTAAAAATATATTTTCCTTTCTGGTTACTCAAATTTTATATGACAGTTGTATGATAAAAATGACAAATGATAGATGACAGATGTCAAATGACAGATTGCAAGTGGTAGATGACAGGAAACCAATGACATATTACAAATGAAAAATGACAAATAATAGATTATAAATGACAGATAAAAGATTTAAGATAGTAGTAAGATATCAGATCAGAAATATTTTTTCTCTTCTGGTTACTTATGGCAAATGTTACATGACAAATGACAGATAAAAATGACAAATGATAGATTACAAGCGATGAATCACAAGTGATAGATGTCCAATGACAGATGACAGAAAATCAATGACAGATTACAAATGAAAAATGACAAATAATAGATAAAAAATGATAGATAACGAATGACAGTTATATGATTTAAGATAGTTGATAGATAATAGATTAAAAATATATTTTCCCTTCTGGTTACTCATTACAAAAGTAACATGACAAATGATAGATAAAAAATGACAAATGATAGATGACATATGACAAGCAATCAATGATAAGTGACAGCTGTCAAATGACAGATGACAAATTGCAGATGACAGATAACCTATGATAGATGACAAATGAAAAATGACAAATAGCAGATGATAAATGACAGATAGATTATTTAAGATAGTTGATAGATAACAGATTAAAAAATATACTTTCCCTTCTGGTTACTCATAACAAATGACATGGCAAATGACATATAAAAATCACAAATGACAGATGGCAGATGAAAAGCGATTAATGACAAGTGACAGCTGTCAAATGAGGACAAATGGCGGATGACAGTTAATCAATGACAGATGCGAAATGAAAATTTTATAAAAATTCAACATATGTTGACACTTGAGAGATGATAGATGACCTATGACAGATAATATAACATAGTTGATAGATGACAGTTTTAAGATGACGGACGGTAGATGGTAGATGTTTTATTTATCTGTCGCAATAGAACTCTTCTATTTTAATGAAACCATATGCCACCTACCATTCGTTATCTGTCATCTGTCATTTCTTGCTTATCTATTATATACCATGTATCATGTCAACTATGTCATCTGCCACCTACCATCTATTATCTTTCATTTGTCATCTATTATCTATTATCTGTCGTGTATCTTTCATCTCTGTAACTGTCATCTGTTATTTTATAGACTTTACTTATTTTAATTTGATCATCTACCATCTGCCATGTCATCTATCAACTATTAAATATCATCTGTAATTTGGTGTCACTATAGAACTCTTCTATTATAATTAAACTATCTGCCACCTACCATTTGTTATATGTCACTTATCACCTGTCATCTGTCTTTTCTTACTTATCTATTGTATCATGTCAACTATGTCATCTGCCACCAGCCATCGATTATCGGTCATTTGTCATCTATGATCTATTCTTTATCATGTTTCTTACACCTGTCATCTGTTATTTTATAGACTTCACTTATTTTTATTGATGATTTACCATCTACCATGTCATCTACCAACTATCATATGTCATCTGTCATTTGTTGTCACTACATAACTCTTCTATTTTAATTAAACTATCTGCCACCTACCATTCGTTATCTGTCACCTGTCATCTGTCATTTCTTGCTTATCTATTATATACCATGTATTATTTATTTATTTATTTATTTATTGACGTCAATTGTGTCAACTATGTCATCTTCCACCTGCCATCGATTATATTTCATTTGTCTTCTATTATCTATTGTCTGTCATGTATCTTTCATCTGTCATCTGTCTAATTATTATCTGTCATTTTATAAACTGTCATTTCTTACTTATCTTTTGTATAGCATGTATCATGTCAACAATCTGTTATCTGCATTTATAGGTGCTTCTAATAAATATGATTGGCTTGAATAGTAGGGCTTAGGAGGTGAGATTTTTACCCTCCTCAAACCATCATCATCATCATCATCAATAAATATGATGTGAGTTTATCTTAAATGAGCCTTTTTGTTTCTATATATTAGAATTCAGAATGCAATAAGAGATAAATTTAATAAATTACAATCGAAAGATGTTAATTTGACTGTACATCATCTGTCATCTACTTCCTCTATTTTGAATTAATATACGATCTGTCACGTGTCACATTATCTTCTGTTTTTTTATGCCATCGGTCACCTGTCAATTTTCATCTGTCACCTGTTCTTTGTCACTGGTTACCTGTCATATGTGTCATGTGTCATCTGTCATCAACCACCTGTCATCTATCATCTAAAGGTAATAAAGGTTAATCAACTATTGATAACGGACACATAGTGTCCGAAATGTACATTTAGTGCTTAAATAAAAACAGTGAAGAAAGGAATTTAACCTCGTTTTATTATTAATATAATCTTCACAAAACTCAAGAACACATACATATCTAAAGGTACTTTTAAGAAATATTGTTGTTATCTCTCTTAATAATTCTTTTGGTTTAATATTATAATATTCAGAAAATACAATAAGATCATCTAATAGATTGTTTTCTTTTTCTTTATGTCATCTGTCATCTATCAACACTCGTATATTATTTAAGGATCAGTTGAATTTTTTCTTTTCATAATGTATAGGTTTTTAGCATTTTTATTTGAACATATGCCATCTATCATCTGTCTTCTGTTATTCTGATATCTTTAATCTGTCATCTGCTATCTGTATTGTGCCATTTTCCTGACATCTTTCTCTTTTATATGAAATAGGTCTTCAAACATCTGTCATTTATTTTTAAACATCTGTCATCTATCTACAAGTACTTATAATAAACATAGTGTACTATCTAAATGCTATTTTTTTTAAATTCTTTGTCATCTATCATCTATCAACACTCAGATATTATTTAAAGATCAGTTGATGTTTTTTTTTTCTTTTCAAAATCTGTAATTTTATTAGAACATATGCATGCAATCTATCAACTGCCTTCTGTTATTATCTTTCATCTGCTATCTGTATTGTAGCATTATCTTTCATGACATCTTTTTCTGTTAAGTGTAATTGTCTTCAACCATCTGTCATGTATGATCTTTATTCTTTACGAATTACATTATCTTCTGTTTTGTTATGCCATCGGTCACTTGTCAATTTAATCTGTCACCTGCTTTATGTCATTGGTCACCTGTCATATGTGTCATCTGTCATAAACCACCTGTCATCTGTCATCTAAAGGTATTTTTAATAAATATTGTTGTTATCTTTCTTAATAATCATATGAATTATAAAATTTAGAACACAATAAGAACATCTAATAGATTGTTTTCTTTCTTTATGTCATCTATCTTCTATCAACACTCATATATTATTTAAGGATCAGTTGATTTTTTTTTCTTTTCATAATCTGTAATTTTATTTGAACATATGCAATCTCTCATCTGTCTTCTGTTATTATCTTTCATCTGTTATCTGTACTGTGCCATTTTCTTACCTGACATCTTTCTCTGTCATGTGTAATATATCTTCAACTATCTGACATTTATTTTCAACGATCTGTCATCTGTTATCTATCTAGAAGTATTTATAATAAACATAGTTTACTATCTTAATGCTATTTTTTAAATTCAGAATTTACTAAACTGTTTTCTTTTATAGCTATTCATGTTATCTCATCTGTCTTCTGTTATTATCTTTCATCTGTTATCTGTACTGTGCCATTTTCTTACCTGACATCTTTCTCTGTCATGTGTAATATATCTTCAACTATCTGACATTTATTTTCAACGATCTGTCATCTGTTATCTATCTAGAAGTATTTATAATAAACATAGTTTACTATCTTAATGCTATTTTTTAAATTCAGAATTTACTAAACTGTTTTCTTTTATAGCTATTCATGTTATCTGTTTTCTATCAACTCTCTAATGTCATATGTCATAAATATTAATTGATCTGTTATTTTTCACTTGTTATCTGTTAACTGCCACCGTTCATCTGTCATTTGGTGAATGTTACTTGCTATCTGTTGTGTGCCATCTGTTATCCAATATCGATATCTGTCTCTGTTGAATGTCATCTGTCATTTGTTATACTTCAAATAAATACCGCATTAGCCTATCCAGGTATTTAATTAGTCATTCAGGTATATTACTTTAGAATTCGGAGTGTAATAAGAAGTCTAATAAATTATTGTGTTTGTAATCAATATGCTTTTCTATATGATTTTACAAAATATCATCTGTCATCTATCAATTCTCATATATCATATGTCATTAACAATTGGATTTTATTTTACTTGCTACTTTGTACACTCTATAGGCTTACTTCTATATTCTAATTTAATTATCTGGATTTTTTAAATTAAATATTTGTCATATGTCTTCTGTCATCTGTCATATGTCATCTGTCATATGTCATCTTAGATTTGTAATGTATAAGTACCTTACAAAAGTGTTGACTTAATGATTTTGATTGATTTTCCCTCTGGCATCATTCTATAGGTTTTAATTTAATATGTCATCTATCATGACAGATAGCAGGTCATTTTTTTCTGTCACTTCAAAGTTGTCGTCTATTTTAATTTGATTACTAGTCACTTCTCATCTCACATCTCTCGTTTGTCATTTATTAGGCTTTCTTTATTTCAATTTGATCACTTGCAATATTTCATCTATCACTTGTCATCTGTTATCTATCAATAGGCTATTAATTCTTTGATTTTGATTGAATCATCTGTTATCTGTTATATGTCACCTGTTATCTGACATTTTATAGATGATATTTTTATTTTTATTTGATCGTCTACCATCTGTTATCTATTATCTGCCATGTTATCACTTATCATATGTCATCTGCCGTATTTTATTTGTTATCATTACATTCCTATATTTTTAACCATCTGTCATTTGTCATCTATCATTCTAGAATCTTCTACTATATTAATTTTATTGCCTGACATCTATCTTCTGTCATGTAACATTTGTTATCTGTAACAAATCATATATAGGTGTACATATAAGAGATGTGTTGTTAATTATCTTCTTTTGTTATAGCTATTTGGAATTTAAGAAATAATGTATCAACTAAATAGTTAGATTTTCTTTTGAATGTAGTTTTTCACAATCTGTGGACTCTCTCTACTTTGATTTTATCATTCGCTTTCTATCTTATGACATTTGTGTTCTGTTATATATCATCTAGTATCTCTTTTAATGTTATTTATCTATTTATTATCTGTCATCTTTTACTTGACTTTTGTTTTCAGTTTTTATCAAACATCTCTGTCATCTATTTCTATGATCTGTTGTGGTGATTTGTTTCAGTCTTTTGTCTCTATCGTCTGTCTCTGTTGTCTGTGCATGTCTATGTCATCTTTTTCTGTCATCTGACTCTGTAATCTGTTTTTGTCACATGTCTTTTTCACATGCCTCTGTTATCTGTCTTTGTCATCTGTCTCTGTCATCTGTCATCTATCTCTCATATGTCATATATTATTTGTCTGTGGCATCTGCCTCTGTCATCTATATCTGTCATTTGTCTCCGTCATCTGTCTCTCATATGTCATCTAACATTTGTCTGTGGCATCTGCCTCTGTCATCTATCTCTGTCATTTGTCTCTGTTTTCTGTCTCTGTTATCTGTATATGTCATCTGTCATCAGTCTCTCATATGTCATCTATCATTTGTCTCTGTTATCTGTCTCAGTCATCTGTCTTCATCTTCTGCCTCCGTCATCTGTCTATGTCATCTATTTATGTCATCTGTCTCTGTCATATGTCATCTGTCATGTGTCTGTCATATGTCTCTGTTATGTGTCTCCGTCATATGTCTCCGTCATCTGCCTCTGTCATCTGTCTTTGTCATCTGTCTGTCATATGTCTCTGTCATCTGTTCTATCATCTGTCTCTGTAATCTGTCTCTGTCATCAATTTCTGTCATTTGTTTCTATCATCTGTCTCTGTCATCTGTTTCTGTCGTCTGTCTCTGTCATCTGTCTCTGTCTTATGTCTCTTTCATCTGACATCTGTCTCTGTCATCCTCTGTCATCTGTCATCTGTCTTTGTCATTTGTCTACGTATTTTATTTAAGCCGTACTTTATTACCGGTATTATAAAAAAGTTGTATTTGTAATTTAAGTTTAATAACATAAATTGTTTGATTAATGGTTGAGGCGTTCACTTCGTGATACATCTTGAATATTTAAATAAAGTAAAACTCAAACTTTAAGTTTGAAAATGATCAGCTGTTGATCGAAACTCGAGTCACTTTTTAAATAAATAGTGTGATATTAACAAAGTGAGTTTTACTTTATTTAAATAAATTGTTTGATCAAATTCCAGATTTTGCAAGGTTTGAATTTGAAAATAAAGTCTGGAGAAACGGTTGCACTAGTAGGCAGTTCTGGCTGTGGGAAATCTACCTGTATACAGATGATACAACGGTTTTACGATCCACTCCAAGGAAGGGTAAGTTACAAAAAGTATATTAAAGACGAAATATTGAAATCAATAATCAATTAAAAAAGAGGTAAAGTTTAATCAATCAATTCTAAAAAATATTTCATCCTCTTGCTAAGTGGATAACATTAAAGACTCAGATTAATTTCAACTAACCAAATGAGTAATTTGGAACTATTGTAATAAATTATGTGTCCAAAATTGTTCAACAATTTTCCAAGCTACTAAAGATAATATTATTAAACATTTCGGTTTTTAAAATCAACTTTTTTGTATTAAGGTTTGTGTGGATGGTAGTGACATGAAAGATTTCGACTTGCGCTGGTTACGAAGCCAAATCGGCGTGGTCGGACAGGAACCAGTACTATTCGGTACATCGATAGAGGAAAACATTCGCTATGGTAATCAATACGCGACGCAACAGGAAATCGAAGAAGCTGCGAAGAAAGCCAACGCTCACGAGTTCATCAAGAAGCTGCCTCAAGGTTACGACACCATGGTGGGTGAGCGTGGGGCGCAACTTTCCGGTGGTCAAAAGCAGCGGATAGCCATTGCGCGTGCGTTGGTTAGGAAGCCGGCGATTTTGCTACTGGACGAAGCCACTTCGGCCTTGGACACCAGCAGTGAGGCTCAAGTGCAATCAGCTTTAGATTCAGTAATATTAAAAGTAATTCATGCCTAAAAATTTCATAATTCTTTCTACTTTTAGGCGAGTGTTGGTTGTACTACGGTTATAGTAGCGCATAGGCTTTCAACTATAAGAAATGCTAATAGGATCGTTGTTATTACGAGTGGTAAGGTGGTGGAGGAGGGAAGTCATTCGGTGCTGATGGAGAAGAAAGGGTCGTATTATAATTTGGTCACGTCACAGATTTCCACGGATGTGTCAGCTAAGGAAGGTAAGAAAATATTTATAAATTGAAATAAAACAATACAGTTGGGAGGGTTTCACAATTTTTTTTTTAACACTCCAACATATCACCACACATCAGGGAGATGAATATTGTATTCATCTCCCTACTGTGTTGTTTTATTTCAATTTGTTATGGAGTTTCATCATGTATCAAATATTTATAAGTGTGTGTGTTATTTAAGGTAATTTTATATTATAGGGGATTTAATACTTAACGGAGACTTGAACGAAATAGACGAGAAGATCGCCAAACAATCTGTAGTATCAGCAAACATTGAGGTTTGTAAATAATTATTTGTATAGGTGTTTAGTGTTTATGGTATTTTTTTACAGGCCAAAGAGTTGATTGAGAAAAATAACGTCAGTGCTTTAAGGACGATCGGTGAAATCTTAATTTTGAACAAACCGGAATGGTTTCATATTTTTATTGCCTGTTTAGGGGCTGCTGTTTCCGGTGCTTCTCTTCCTTTATATTCAATCGTTTTTGGCGATATAGTTGGAGTAAGTAATTAGCCTACGCTTTACCATTAATGATGTATTTTTCTTCCAATATACTTCCTTCATCTCTTATTATAAACAAAATTTTGTAAAATATGCTTAATGTTTAATTTTCTGCAAGGTTTTAGCCGATCCTGATGATGAATACGTAAGGACGGAAGGCAATAAGTTCAGTATGTATTTCGCCATCATTGGTGCAGTGACTGGAGTTGCAGCGTTTCTCCAAGTAAGTTTAATTTTGTTTCCTTCACTTATCTCTTAGATAAATATAACTATTTAGGAATTAATAAAACACGTTAGAAATCCAATAATTCAAATAAAACACTGACTTAATCAATGAATAAAGGGACAAAGATCTATTGTCTAAATGTTGCACTGATTTCCCTATTAGAGTGAAGAAACAACCGACAATCTGGGAACAATATCTGATTTAAATTTCTGTACTATGAGATTGTTTGGGAAATTGTACACCAATTTATAATTAATAAAATGTATTGAAGTCAATTACGTTGAAGAAAACTTTTCGTGTGTTTCTAATTATTAATTTATAATTGGTAATTTTCAGTGGTACCTATTTGGCATCTCCGGAGAAAAACTGACGATGAGGGTGCGTTCGAAAATGTTTGAGACGATGCTGAAGCAAGAAATGGGATGGTACGATAGGAAAGAAAACGGAACCGGAGCTCTTTGCGCTAAATTATCAGCGGATGCTTCAGGTGTTCAAGGGGTAATGATTTCCAAAAAAACCAGAAGAATAAAAATAAAAATTTTGTTATCGATTAGGCTTCTGGACAATCAATTGGAACGATGGTCAACTCCTTATCCAGCTTGGGACTAGCAGTAGGATTCTCCTTCTATTTCGAATGGCGTCTCACCCTGGTGAACCTATGTTTCGTACCTGTAATCTTTTTGGCCATCTATTTCGAACAGAAAGTCACCAATAACGATACGTACGGAAGTAAGAATGCCATCGAGAATTCTGCAAAGGTGAACTTTAATTAAAACACTTATTAGAATGTAGTGAATATAGCTAAAACAATTTTTAGATTGCAGTTGAAGCCATCAGCAATATAAGAACAGTCGCGTCTTTAGGTTGCGAAAAGATCTTCCACACGAAATACTTGGAGCAACTAGGACCGCACTACTCGAGAGCTAAAACTAACACGTACTTAAGAGGTGTAGTACTGGGGATGGCCAGAAGCTTGATGTTCTTCTCCTACGCCGTTGCCATCTATTACGGAGGTGTACTTATTAGGGTTGAGAATTTGGATTACGCCATCGTTTTCAAGTAATTAATTTAATGCAATATTACACCAAGATTATTATAATTATTTTCTTTTTTTTAGAGTTACTGAGGCTTTAATATCTGGTGCTTGGGCTGTAGGTAATGCCTTGGCGTTCACTCCAAACTTCCAGAAAGGTGTGGAGAGTTCGTCCAAACTAATCAAACTGTTTAGAAGAACGCCGGCTATTAAGGATACTAAAAATGCAAAATCATTATCATGGGTAAGTATCATCTTTGTGTCCACTGCTGGACATTAGCCTCTACCATTTCTGCCCATTCCTTTCTTTCTTGAGATTTTTGTAACCAATTGCCTGCAAATCTCTCTGTGTCCACTGCTGGACATTAGCCTCCCCCATTTCTGCCCATTCCTTTCTTCCTTGAGCTTTTTGTAACCAATTGCCTGCACATCTCTTTAGATCATAAGTATATTGATCAGAAATTTGATAAATACACTTTGAAACTTTTACATAATCTGACCATTAATAACTAACGGGTGTCCAACAATTATTGCAGTCGCGGGTGGCGTTGGAATCAAAAACGTAGGTCAATTATTTCATGTGCCAAATAAATGAACTGACATTTTAATTGTCAAACATAACCTAAACGTCCCGGGACTGCAATAATTGTTGGACACCCGTTACTTCGCGTATACGAGATATCTCGGACACGCGAAACTACTTTTAAATATCGTAGAATTTTTAGTGAAGGGATTAAATACAATGGTTATGTTAGAGTGATAAAGATTTTTCTTCTGAAATCCTTCTATTTTATCATTTAAGGTTAATAGTACGATAGACTACAAAAAGATCAAATTCTCCTATCCGACACGGCCGGGCATCACCATCCTCAAAGGCCTCGATCTGACCGTCCACCACGGTAAAACCGTAGCTCTGGTAGGTCCTAGTGGTTGCGGCAAGTCGACAATCATACAACTTTTGGAAAGGTTTTACGATCCGCTGGAAGGAGAGGTGACGATCGACCACAAAAACTTGAGGTCAATCAAATTGTCGACGTTACGAAGCCATTTGGGCATCGTCTCGCAGGAGCCGAATCTGTTTGATCGGACGATTTCCGAAAATATTGCCTACGGCGACAACACCAGACAAGTGCCTCAGGATGAAATTATACAGGCGGCGAAGAATGCGAATATACACAATTTCATAGCTGCACTACCTTTGGTAAGTTGATCCTTTGTTTAAATAGGTAATCGTGATACATTTTGATACACAAATATGATATAAAAAAAATTTTTGCTCAGTTTGAATGGCTTTTTCTTTGCTATACATTACATTTTGTCAATAGGGTTATGAAACACGGCTTGGAGAAAAAGGTACGCAGTTATCAGGTGGCCAAAAACAAAGAGTTGCTATTGCAAGAGCCTTAATCAGAAATCCTCAGGTCTTGCTGCTGGATGAGGCCACGTCGGCATTGGACACCGAAAGTGAGAAGGTAATCAAAGTTTATAATATTAAATACATTTTTATAGATCTTTAAGATTCTAAACATTCAAATTATTCCAAATTATTACAATGATTCTAAAGATTTCAAAAAGTTCCCAAAAGTTTTGAAATGTTACGAAGAATGTTGAGATTTTAAAGGTAATACAGATTCTAAACATTCGAATGATTCCAAAGTTGCTTAGGAGTTCAAAAACCTGTAAATAATACATATTCCAATTATTAGAATGATTCTAAAGATTTCAAAAAGTCTGGAGCTGGAGCTGAATCAAGTTTGCCAAGGTTCATAAAATCATTGACCAGAGCACCTAGGCCTCACTAGGCCCATTGTGCCCCCTTTCAAAAAGTCTTAAGTTCCCAGAAGTGTTGAAATATTATGAAAATTGTTGAGATTTTAAAGGTTGTAAAGATTCTAAACATTCCAATGATTTCTTAGAAGTTAATAAGGCGAAGTATTCCAAATTTTTAAAAGATCTAAAAATCCAAAGATTATCTACAAATCATCAAAAATCAAAAGGTTTCTAAATGATAAACATATAAGAATTATTTGCAAGATTAGAAAGATTTCAATAGTGCTAAGGATTATAAAAACACCTAAGGTCATCATTAATCATTACAGATTGTTCAAGAAGCTTTGGATAATGCAAAGGCGGGAAGGACCTGCATAACGATAGCTCACAGGCTACTGACGATACAAGACGCAGATGTGATTTGCGTGATCGATAGGGGCGAGGTTGCAGAGATGGGAAATCACTCGGAGTTGATGAAGAAGAAAGGCATCTACTTCAGACTGTACAGCATGCAAATGGGTCACAGATGATCCGTTCATTTCGATCACGTCCTTGACGTAGGCTTGGCCGGTTTTTGTGATGAGATTATTTCCAGTCTTGTACATACGATATTATTAGTTTTGATCTGTAACGTTAAAATAGATTATTTTGAAGTATTATTGACAATAAAAACACCGATATTTATTTAAACAAAATAGTTTTAAATTAGTATCCTATTCCCTAACATCAGAAGATTTTTTTGAGTTTTCAAAAAATCATTTAAGAAGAATAATTTATGAGAAATCAAAAGGACAATTTACTGTAGATGGTTTAAATGATATTTTCTACAGTTTAAGGTTAATTATCATCATTTTGATCTGGCAAATGATTTATAAGAAGTAAGATGGAGTTTTTGTACTGTTCAAAATTGGTCCAATGCTGATGATTTACTTTTGACTTCTAGTGAATGATTAATTTTTTTGACTGTTGACTTGATATAAATCTAAATGATGATTTATAAAAATTAGAAAAGACATTTTATAGTAGGTAGTTTAATTAACATATTTCGCTGTTTTTCTTGGTCCAAAGGTAATGATTTCATTTTTACTCCGGTTGAATGATTATAATAACCTAAAAAGACTTTTTGTACTGTTAAAAATTTATTCAGTGCTGATTGGCTTCATATAAATCAACAAGCATTTATATTTTTCACAAAAAAAACCTGATGAATACGAAATCAAAAAAAACATTTTCTTGTAGATAGTTTCATTTGTGCTGTTCAAAATTGGTCAAATAATTATGATGTTCATTTGGCTTCTGGAAAATGGTTTGTAAGAGATAAAAAGAATATTTTGTACATTTTGTACTGTTAGAAACTGGCACAATCCTGAAGGAGTACTTTTACTTTCTTATAAATCATCTGGCGAAGTCAAAAAGACTTTCAGCATTAAACTAATTTATTGAATAAAAATACCTATTATAGACATTATCTTTTTGGTATCAAAAAAAAACTTTATAGAGATATCACAATCATACTTTTGCTCATTTCTAAAAATATATAACTTTAACAACAAACATGACGAATCATAGTCACAGTTTACGTTACGTAACGTTAAAAATCACAAAGCAAATATTAAATAATAAAACAACAAGACTGAAGATTGTATTTATTACGTAAAGACGTAAGGACGTAAAGTTAAACATAAAAACAAGTACTGAATTATAAACCACCATCCATAAATGACATCCCTCCATCAATATTACAACAAAGTAATTACACATCGATCTCCTTACGGAATAACATTTTTTTTCTCTCTACATGCTTTGACCGCTCCCCTTGCAACTAACACAATACCAACCAACACACCCCGTTACGATATTTACGATAACATCGGGATGATAAGGCGTGTACCGATTTGGTCGAGTTTAGTGTTTCCGTGCCGTACGTCGGATACGTGAATTTCACGAGAAAATTACTTTACTTTTCTGCAAACAGGTGCCATTAGGAGATATCGATCATTTCGCTTATTGTCAGGGTAACCGGGGTTATTAGTTAAAACATTGGCGGGGGGAAGGCGACCTTGTTCTGGAAAAAGAACGGGAAAAACTTCTGTCCATCGGAATTGTTGGTATTGAAAAGTTGGGCGACAGTTCGTGGTCGCGTTTCCTGATGATTGGAACGTAGGGTCGAACCCCGGTGGTTTATTTTTTTAGTTTATGCACATTTTTGGTACTGCAGTACTTGTTGCAGGTATTATTAATTTGTCCAGAAGTCCAGAAATTGAAATGGGTTTAAAGTGGTAAGTATTCAATTGTTTAACTCACTTTGAAAAATAATAAAATATGAACAGTTAATTACAAAATCCTAAAGCAAAAATTAGGTATGATTAAGACTTTATTACAACAATTAGCTAAACCCAAAAACATCCAAAGATTTTAGATTCCATTAGTAATTATTGTCGATTATCCAAAACTAAATTTCATTTTAGCAAGTAGAGGAAGCATGTAGATTTAAAATTTTTGCAGATAATAATTTTTGATAAAATTTCGACAACAAAGCAAAAATCGTAAAAAAGAGTGTAATTTTTACAATCTGAAACATTGCTTAACTGTCATATTTGAAACAAAAAGTCAAAATATTCATCAATACAACAAATTGTCTGAAGAAAAGTTTATAAAAATTAATCAAATTTTTGAATGATCCGAAAGATTCCAATAATTTCAAAAAATTCTGAGGATTAAAAATATTTTAAAGATCGTAAAGATTGCGAAGAGCCTTTAAGTTTCAAGTTTTTGGATATTCATTCTAAATATTCTTAAAATTTTAAATCTTCTAAGTAATCATTTAGAGATTAAATTTAAAAAAATTAAAACATTTGAGTTAGAAATAGTTTTCTTGTAACAATTGACAGGTGTCAGATGAGATATAAAATTTACAAATGATTAATGAAAATAGTAATTAACAAACGACAACATGAATGGAAAATGACAAACATACATTTAGGGATGATAAAAGAAACCCCCATTATAAAAGAAAATACTTTTAAATCCAGTAGATCAAAGAAAATTCCTTTTGCAAAGTCTTGAAAACTTTAAAGAAATATCAAAAGTGCAAAAATTAACTTTAAATATTCAAAAAAGATTAAAACTATAGTAAAAACAAAAGAAGATTTTCTAAAAAAAATAATTAAAGATTGCGAAAAGCCTTCAAATTTTAATTTTATATATATATATATATATATATATATATATATATATATATATATATATATATTATTTGAAATATTTTAATGCAATTGGCATTTAGCAAATTTTATGTATTATTAAAAAGATGTACCTGAAGCAGGTATATTGCTTCAGGTACATCTTTTTAATAATACATAAAATTTGCTAAATGCCAATTGCATTAAAATATTTCAAATAACATCTCACTCAATCGCGGTGTACAGCGAACAAAAGATGTACTTGGAGTTCAAATACCACGCAAGTCGACTTCGTGCGTCCTTCTCCACATGTGACTGTGGAAGCGTACGAATCGCACTTGCAACGCATGTGGTGGATGAGAGCCTCGGTTCCTATCACTGGGCCTGAATGGCGCAGCTGGTAGCGTGCTCGGCTAGAAACCGGGAGGCCGCAGGTTCGAATCCTGCTTCAGGTACATCTTTTTAATAATACATATATATATATATATATATATATATATATATATATATATCGGTAAAAATAAAATGGTAGCATGAAAATAAAAGTAGAGAGAAAATAATTTACTAAAATCTATAGTTTAAATGATGACCTTGGATGACCTTGAAAGCCGAATGAAGAAAAATGTCCTTGAAAAACCGTTGGATGATCTTGAATGTTCGTCAGATAACCATAAACGATTTTCATTGTCGGTGAAATTATTGTTAAATCGTCTTTAGATGACCTCAAATAACCTTGAATGTACGCTGTATGGCCTTGAATAATCATAGGATGATCTTGAATAGTCTTGAATGAGCTAGAATGAGCTAAATTGATACAATGAGTTAAAAAATATTGTAAATGCATACATAATAATAAAATAATAATCAAACTACATTAACAAAATCAATTTTAATATTTCTTGCACACCTTCGCCCGCCCTTGCTCTCTTTCGCTTTCTCTTGCTCACTTTCGCTCTGCCTTGCTATCTTTCACTCTCTGTTTCACACATTCACTTTCTCTTGATCACCTTCGCTCACTTTCCCCTCCTTGCTCTCTCTCGATATCCCTTCCTCACTTTTGCTCTGCCTTGCTCTCCCTTGCTCATTTTCGCTCTCTCTTACTCGCTTTCGCTCTATCTTGCTCTCTTTCTCTCTCTTGCTCACTTTTGCTCTCCCTTATTTACTTTCGCTCAGTCTCGCTTGCCCTCTTTCTCTGTTGCTTACATTCGCTCTTGATCCTTTGCTTTTTCTCTTGCTCTCCCTTACTCTTTTTCGCTCTCTTCAGCTCTCTTTCAATGTATATTGCTCACATTTATTCTCTCTTCATCACTTTCGCTCTCTTTGGCTCTGCCTTGCTCTCCATTGCTCCCCCTTGCTCACGTTCACTCCCCCTTACTCATTTTGGCTTTATCTTGCTCTCTTTCGCTCTCTGTTGCTCACATTCGCTCTCTATCTTGCTCACTTTTGCTCTCTTTCGCTCCGCATTGCTCTTATTTGCTCTCCCTTGTTCATTTTCAATCCCTCTTGTTCACTTTCGCTTTCACTTCGCTCTCTGTTGTTCACATTCGCTCTTTGTTGATCTCTTTCGCTTTCTCTCTCTTCATATATTGTTTACCTGCATTCCCAGTTATGGTTTTGTTCTCTGTTGCTCTCTTTCGCTCTCCTTTCCTCTCTGCCGCTCTCATTTTCTCTATTTCATGCTCACTCTTGCTCTCCCTTATTGTCTTTTGCTCTCCCTTACTCTCTTTCGCTCTCTGTTGCTCAGTTTTGCTCTCTCTTGTTCACTTTCGCTCTCCCTTATTCTCTTTTGCTCTCCTTCGTGCTGCCTTGCTCTCGCTGGTTCTCCCTTGCTCTCTTTCACTCTCTGTTGCTCACTTTCGCTCTGACTTGCTCACATCCACTCCCTTTCGCTCTACTTTGCTCTCCCTTGTTCACATTCGCTCCCTCATGCTCACTTTCGCTTTTCCTTAGTTCTCTGCTGCTCTCTTTTGCTCTCTCTCTCTCTCTCTCTCTATTCTTATAGTGTTTACCTAACAAACCTCTAAAGATACCATTCCTGTGACTTTTACCGGTATACGCGACTTTCTATGCGGCTAATTGTTCCACCGATTCGTGTCCAGCAGATAGGATTATGGAAGAAACGCCATTAAATCCAGAAAATCTGAAAGCCTCCCAGTGCGGTCACACCAAGAACAACTATTCATAACTCGTTGAACTGTATAATTAGTTTTCTGAGAGCAAGGGGCCGTGAATCCTAGCTTTCCCTTCAATCGGTTCGGGAGTCAAGAGCCAGGCACTTACGAGAAGATTTACAGCCTAGTGTACACTATTAGATTAGTTCCTGTACTCCAAATATGATATTGTTAATGGTGATATTTTATTGTTATTGATTTTTAATTAAAATTATATATTGTCTTGTTCACTTTCGCTCTCTTTCACTCTGCTTTGCGGATCTACTCCATCAATTTCGACCATCAGCTTCTGGATGAGTGAGTTCAAATGTAGCCGCAAAAGTCACGAATGGATGCCCAAAAACCGCTTCCAACGATGATATGGTCAACAAGATTCATGATGTCGTGTTAGCCGATAGTCGATTGAAGCTGAAATAGATAGCAGAGACAACAGGCATCTCAGAAGAACGCGTTGGCCATATCCTACACAAAATTTTGGGAATGAAAAAGCTTTCGACGCGATGGGTACCAAGTTTGCTCACACCGGAGCAAAAACAAAAACGTGTAACCGTTTCGGATGAGTGTCTAGCCAGGATTCAACACAATCCAAGGGATTTCTTCATGCGTTTCGTAACCATAGACGAGACTTGGATCCACCACTGCATACCAAAGACCAAGAAACAGTCGAAGCAGTGGACTTCTTCAGGCGAAGCAGCTCCGAAGAAAGCAAAGACCGTTCCATCGGCCGGAAAGGTTTTGATGACCAATTTTGGGGATTTTTTATCACGATAATGCATCGACTCATTCATCCGGCATAATCGTATCCAAATTGAATTAGTTGCGCTATGAATTAGCCCACAGCGAGTTTTTCCTTTTCCTAAATCTGAAAAAATCTCTGTCAGGAAAGAGATTTGCCTCAAATGAGGAGGTCATCACTGCTACAGATGATTATTTAGCAGACCTCGAAACGTCCCACTTTTCCGACGACTTGAAGAGACTGGAGCACCGTTTAAAAAAGTGTATTTATCTTCGAGGAAACTACATCGAAAATAAAAAACCTCAATACCTTATTTTTTTCGTCGATTCCGGAAATATTTTAGGGTACCCTCGTAACATGACAATAAATAAACCATCAAGGGCTAAAATATTGTCTAAATGGACAAAATATACTACTGAAGCCTTCATCTGGTATTATGGGTCTGAGTGAAAGAACACTACATGAACACCGCCCGCATGTCCCCTACTCTAAATTGTTAAGTGTTTATATATTTAAATAAGTTGTTAGAACATTTCTTTGAGTGAACATGTAAAGCAAAATAAATAAATAAATAAATTCGCTCTCTCTTGATCACGTTCACTTTCTTTCGCTCTGCCTTTCTCTTTTTTCCTCTCTCTTGGTCACCTTCGCTCTTTGTTGTTTACTTTAGCTCTCCTTTGCTCTCTTTAGCTCTCCCCTGCTCTCATTCGTTCTCCCTTGCTCTGTTTCGCTCTCCCTTACTCTCTTTCGCTCTCTCTTCCTTACTTTCGCTCTGTGTTACTCACATTCACTTCCTGTTGCTCTCTTTCACTCTGCTTTCCTCTTTTCGTTCTACTTTGCTCTCTTTCACTCTCTTTTACTCTCTTTTCCTTGAATGATCTTGAATGATATTAAATAATCTTGAATGAGTTTGAATGTTCTTGATTGATCTTAAATGATTTGGAATAATCTAGAATGATCTTGAAATAATCTTTAAAGATCTTGAATGAGTATTAATTTTTTATTGTCATCTTTTAACCTTATCACTCTCGGTCAATTTTATTTGTGATCGCTAAATGTAAAAGGATTGTGCTAAATGCTAAATCATTTATTGAGAAAAATGAGAGGTCTAATTAATACCCAATCAGTTTAAGTTCTTGTGAGTGGGCTATATTTAATAAATGTCTGAAAATATGTAGTCTTTCTTTTCTAGTTTGTATACTTGATTATTATATTTTAAATCAACTGCAATTGCAGAGATATAAATCAGCTCTTATATTTACAGATTTAAATAATGAAATAAATAACTTGTCTCTCAACTTTTTTGATCACCTAATAAATGTGATGGCACCGGCATAAAGATTTATTTGAAACGTATGGGTTTTAAAGACAGGTCTAGAAATAACGTATGTGCAAGGTATGCAATCCATGAAAAATACATATAAATAGAATAATTCACTAACTTGGCAGACACATTTATAATTTGAGAATTCAACGAAACCTTGTAGTAAATTTCAATAGAAAATAATCCCACATTGATGAAACAATATTGAAGGTAAAAAAAATAATTTAAATGTATACGTTCATAATCATTAATACTATGAATACATAACTTTCCCACCAAATTCGCTAACAAGTAAAACAAGTGAAAACAATAAAAATGTAATAATTAGAGTAATTAGAGAAATTTGGTTAAGTAATAAAACTTTTACTTTACTCAATTTCTTTAATTATTCTGATTGTCAGATTTTTATTGTTTGTTTCATAAATTTATAATCAGACGCGTGTTTCAATCCATGTCAACATTTTCGAAGCTAAAAATGATTAAAATCAAAATTATAGTCTCATTTCTTCTATAGTGCAGTGAACAAAGAATTAAGATTAAAATCAAATTTAAAATATGACTCAAGAAATATTCAGCTGTGTCAATCCCTTATAATAACTCTGAAATATTACAAATTGGAAATTCGTTGTTCAGTTGATTAATAATCTTGGAATAAAACACTAGCTAAATATACATGTATGTCACTAAGTGAACATTATCAATAGCAAATCTATTAATTTGTTAGTTAATTAGTTAATAAGTTCATTGAAAATTGGTATAATTTTAGTATAAATTTATTTGGCTCATATTTTCACATTTTCCAAATTAATATCTCATAGCTTCCGAAATTCCTATAGAGAATACCGAGTATAGTGCAAGTTTCCTCATTAAAAAATAATTTTTGGGAATTTGCCAAATATCATGACTTTATCGTCTAACAATTGATACGCGTGATGATTTAGAAACGCGCTTCGTTAAACAGTGAGTGGTTTTTATGGATTGGTTGATTGTAAACAGAAAAAGCTGTAATTTATGTGTTAGAATTAATTATAAGATAATCCGTAAAATGCATTAGTTAAAACAAAAATGTTAATATAATGTTAATAATATTATCTAATTAAAATTTGACATTAATTATCAATATTAGGTACATTCATAATTATTGGATTAGAATAGGCCAGATATTAAAGTTCAGTTGTATTCTTGTAATGTATTTATATACATTACAATGAATATTTTAGTGGTTATTTTTTTGTGAATTGGCTAATCCATTGATGTAATAATACTTAACTAAGTAAATAACCAAATAATCACATATTTGCCCGATTCGTAATACAATCGATCCTTATCACCTTTCAAATGCCATTGAGTGTATTGCAAAATTTTCAGATTAAATGTCGAAAATCATCCACAGTACAATGACTGGATTAATTAATTTTAACGTTTTGATGGCCGAGTAGGAATTTCGATCTATTCCTCGCTGCGGCTTCGCCGTTTCCGTATGTTGAACGCGTTGCGGTTCTTGAAGTTTCCGAAATAATAGTTACATCGAGATAAATTTCAAGGCAAGTAATTATTCATTCATACCTATAAATGTAAAAGTTTTAAAATTTATTATTATTGCTGATTTACTAAAAAAACGGCTAACGTATACACACATAATTTCACAAATATCATGGCGGAAGGAGGATGTGGACACAATGTACAAATATTTTAGATAATAGAAACCTCATAGTGTGACACGATTAAAATAATAATAATAATGATGATGATTATTATTATTATAAAAATTGATATTAAAATATTCAACACAAAACTCCGCTATTATAATTTTCTTATTAATTATTAAAGCAACCGAAAGCTATTAATTATTTAACTTTCTATCGATCAGATTATAGAAGTTATTACATTACAATTATCGAATTGTTTGGCTTATCTTCGCAAATAATAAAATAATGAAATATTTATAAACGTACCGATTGTATTTAATTGATTATTTGATAATGGACTACAAACTAATATCAATAAAATATTTGACTATTAACTATAATATTTGTGATGCAATTATATTTGCTTAAAAAATAAATAAGATATCAAAAGCATTAAACTTAAATTAATTACTCAAATAGACGTCTATGAACATATGTTTACACCAAGGAAAATCATACATTACTATTTAAAGAAGTGTAATTGTTCAATCTCCTAATTATGTCCTTGATACATAAATAACAATTGCGAACGCAATTAAAGCATGATGTTTGATTAACCAATTGCAATTTAAAACAAGAGAAACAAGCTTCTTATATAAGAAAGTCGCATTTCTAGTTGCTACATATACAAATAAAATTTAAACCAGAACACTGTTTTAAAGTATTTAAAATCAACACCAAAATCACTGTTGGGGTTCCGGAAACTATAGCAGTAATGTTGGTTGAATTTTAAATGTATATGTAGGGTGGGTGGGTGGCCACTATCACACCCTCTAATCGGTAAAACATACCTTCAAGTGTTCATTATTTTTTTTAAATTTTAAATAAACTGATAGCATTTGTTGTACTATAAATATTCGCCCGTATATAATTTCTAAATGTAGAACCGTTGATAAAGTGTTGATAATTGGAGGGTGGGATAGTAGCCACCCACCCACCCTACATATACAAACAAATTTAAAATAGATAAAAAGTATCTATTTGAAATTATCATCACAAAATATACTATTGTGGTTTCTGGAAACTAATGCATTGTTATTAACTACATTAAAAATGTTTCTTAGATTAACTGGGCGCCCTCTATCCCACCCACCAATCAATAAAACATACCTTCATGTGTTTTTGAATAAACTTCTAATTTCGAGCGGTGGAATAAGTAAATTATTACATAAATATTATCCCCTATGCCAATTGTAAAAACGTCGCTTATATATTAATAATTGAAGGGTGAGATAGTGGCCACCCATCCACCCTACATATAAAAATGAAATTTAAACCACAACACTGTTTTAAAGTATTTAAAATAAGCACCAAAATTACTATTGGTTTTCCGGAAACTATAGCAGTAATATTGGTTGAATTTTAAATGTATATGTAGGGTGGGTGGGTGGCCACTATCACACCCTCCAATCCGTAAAACATACTACCAAGTGTTCATTAATAATATTTTAATTTTATAGTTTTAACTGTAGTATAAATATCCTTTCTTATGTAATTTTTAATTGTAAAACCGTTGATAAAGCGCTGATAATTGGAGGGTAGGATAGTGGCCACCCACCCACCCTACATATACAAACAAAATTTAAACTATAACACTATTTTAAAATATTTTACATCAACACTAAAAATACTGTTGGTTTTCCGGAAACCAAAGCAGTGAAATTAACTTAAATTTAAATGTATATGTAGGGTGGGTGGGTGGCCACTATTCCACCCTACAATCCGTAAAACATACTACAAAGAGTTCTTTAATAATTTTTTAATTTTAAGTAAACTAACAGTTTTTGTTGTAGTATAAATATTCTTCCGTATGTAATTTCTAATTGTAAAACCGTTGATAAAGTGTTGATAATTGGAGGGTAGGATAGTGGCCACCCACCCACCCTACATATACAAACAAATTTAAATTAGAACACTGTTTTAAAGTATTTTACATCAACACTAAAAATACTGTTCGTTTTCCGGAAACTAAAGCAGTGAAATTAGCTTAAATTTAAACGTATATGTAGGGTGGGTGGGTGGCCACTATTCCACCCTACAATCCGTAAAACATACTACAAAGAGTTCTTTAATAATTTTTTAATTTTAAGTAAACTAACAGTTTTTGTTGTAGTATAAATATTCTTCCGTATGTAATTTCTAATTGTAAAACCGTTGATAAAGTGTTGATAATTGGAGGGTAGGATAGTGGCCACCCACCCACCCTACATATACAAACAAATTTAAATTAGAACACTGTTTTAAAGTATTTTACATCAACACTAAAAATACTGTTCGTTTTCCGGAAACTAAAGCAGTGAAATTAGCTTAAATTTAAACGTATATGTAGGGTGGGTGGGTGGCCACTATTCTACCCTCCAATCAGTAAAACATCATCAAAAATTATTTGAAAAATTTGTATAAATAAATCTCTAAAAACTGCAATTATTTTGTGTTTATTTATATTTTACAACTTTTAATTAAAACCCTCGATTATGATTTACTGATTGGAGGGTGGGATAGAGGCCACCCACCCACCCTACATATACAGGGTGACTGACGAAAAACCTTTGGTGCTGTATCTCGCTTATTTTTGATCCGATTTGAATAAATAAAACATCAAATTAAATTATTTTTAAAAGACTTTAATATGAACTGTACTGATATTTTTTCTTGCATCCAGTTTTTGACAAAAGACGTTCAACTTTTTTTTTTCAAATTGCACTGTATATATATTTTGTACTGATTTTTTTCTGAATCTAAATTTGTAAACGATTTTATCCATTCATCAACCCAAAGTCGAGAAATTGAGGATTAAAAAAAAAAAAATTACAAATCAAATACCCATAGTAAACAATATACAGAACCTATTCCAAATGTCAAAAGTGATAGTGTCAGTCATTGGTACAATACTGCAATGATTTTTAATAATTTCATAATAAAAATGTTGCAAGATTTCAAAAACTGAAAAACGATTTCTGTAGAAGCACAAAATTCTAGTACAGTGTTTGAAATATTGCAACATTTTAATTATGAAATAATTAAAAATCGTTGCAGTATTGTATCAATGGCTGTCACTGTCACTTTTGACATTTAAAATAGGGTCTGTATATTGTTTACAATGGATACTTGACTTTTTATTTATTTTTTTAATCCTCAATTTCTCGACTTAAGTTTGACGTATGGATAAATTTGACTACATTTTTATATTCAGAAAAAAATCTCCTTGCGAATCAATAAAAATATATATACAGTGCAATTAAAAAAAAAATGTTGATCGTATTTTGTCAAAAACTGGGCGCGAGAAAAAATAACAGTTCAGATCCTATTAAAGTCATTTAAAAATGGTTTAATTTAATGTTTTATTTATTAAAATCGGATAAAAAATAAGTGAGATACAGCACCAAAGGTTTTTCGTCAGGCACCCTGTATATGATAACTTTAAATACTAATCAAGTTAAGATATTAGAAATGAGTTTGCCAAATAAATAAACTTGTGAAGAAATTATTTGCCAATTGCTCATTGCATTAACTTAAACTATTGAAAATGTAAACATTGATTTAAGGAATATAACTGTGTCACATTAATAAGAATTTATCTTGAAAATATGGCTAAACATCATTTCGACAATTACAGACCAGTTTTAAGCTTAGGCTCTCATCCGGTGAATATAATTGAAAAGTAATCGTGTCTCCATCTTCATATACTCATATTTTTTCTGAATAAGTGTATAATCTGTTAGTATTTTCGTCATTGTTAATCCAGAGCGGAAAAAAAGAACAGTGACGAGCGAATTCCCCAAGGCGAATCGATCGGTATTACGATTACGATTATCTGGTGCCGATAAGAGGCTTTATCGCTCACTTCAGAAGAATAATCATCATCTATAATATAATAAAATGATTAAAACAGCACGTGAATTATTGATGTGTGCTTATTTCTACAGGTAGGATCATCGACGGATGACCAAGAAAATCAAATTGGAAACGATGCCGGGCAAAAAGGCGGTCAGTCCGCTTGAGCAACCGTAAGTACTCATAAAAATTTATTTAGAAAAAAAAAAACAAAACAAAAACTGAAGCTAAATGATTGCTTTGTCTTTTATATATTAATTAATTGTATGGAGTGATTGTGATTGTAGTAGAAAGGAATGTATAAGATTGACAATTAATTGAAAATTGTAAAATTTAATAAAATAAAAGATTAATAACATAGACACCATATTTTTTACTTTTCCTATATGAAATATAGGGGAAGTATTGTTTAAATTAATACGTCACTTGAGGAGATTAGTACAGTTGCAATTTATCTCATTAAAAAGTGTTTTGTAATTTTATATAAGATGATACTCTTTCTAATTGATTTTTTAATCCATTACTTACTTGATTGCTATTAAAAAAAAAAAAAACATTACGTAAAACTTTTGCCTTTATGTAATGCTAATAATTTAAACCTAGTACCAGCATTATCAAAATGTTAACTGCTATATTATCATCATTTGACATATTTCATATGATATCTATCGACTGGCCATTTGGCAATTTATCAATAAATTACTATTTAAATATTACGTCATGTGTTGTAAAACAATAATTTTATTCAAAAAGGCTGTCCTAATTTAAAAAAGCCTTTTTTAAGTATCCTCCTATCATTTATTATTTATCACCTGTCATTTGTTTTTATTTGTTATCAACTGTTTTGTCATCCGTTGTAATTTTTTATCTGACATCTATTATCCATCACATGTTTTCCGTCATTTCAAAGATACCATCTGTCATCTGTCATGCAGAATATACAGGGTGAGTTATTTTTAGATGCTCTTTTGGGGGATCTCGGAAACTATAAGAGATAGAAAAACGGTTAAATGGGGAAAGACGTGTAGATTTATGAGATGAATGAAATTCTATTTTCAAAGTTTTCAAAAAAGTGAAGAGTAACTTTATATTTTGAAAAAAGTAAAAAGTGTCAATTTTTTTCAAATCAACATATCTCGGTTATTATAACAGATAGAAAGAAATTATTAAGGACAAAATTTTAGATAATTTTATGCAGATTAATAAAATATATTCGGAAAAATTTTGTCGCCATTATTTTCCGAGATATGACACAAAATTACATTTTTTTAAATGGAAATCAAAGTTAGATAGTCATAATGATGGTTGCGACTGCTACTACGTGGTAATTCATAAATCAAAATGGTGATGTGGCCATCATAGTACTTTCCCTATATTTTACTCGAAAACTATGAGGTTTACACAAAATAGCTATTCTTAATGATTTGTTCACTTTTTAATTATTTTTAATAAAAGTTTCACGTAACTCTTTTATTAGCAATTGGCAAAAAATATCAAAATTTTCAATTTTTTTTTTTTCTCAAAAGTTATGAAAAATATGTTCGAATAAAACTTGTTTAGTTTTTTACTCCCTTTAACTTTTGTTTGAACCGTTTTTTAAACTTACCGTTGCTGAAAACAAAATGGCATCGATCAAAACTCAATTTTATGAATTGAAAAATGCTTTCTGTCAATAAATGAGTTGTAGAAAACTTCTTCTGGCAGAAATTAATCTCAAATCTTTAATATCCATTTATATATTCCTCTAAAACAATTGACTTGTCGTTGCTAAAAATAAAACAGCGGCGATTAAAACTCTTCTTCAAAAAAACATTGAAAATTTTTTAAAAGTAATAAATAAAGTAAATAATTTATTCATTGACGATGGAGGCTTCTACTTCGTTATACATTTTAAAGTAAAAGTAAAGTAAATAATTTATATTGAAAAAACAATTGAAATTATTGAAAAGAAACCTAATATTTCAACTTTCTCTCACTTGTCATTTTTCATTTATCTGTTGTTTGTCATCTGTCTTTTATCATCTATCATCCATCATACATCATTTGTCATATGTCACAAAAAATAAAAGTAATAAAGGAACGGTTCATATAATTAAAAGAAAAAACAATGGAACATTTTGAAAAATACAAACGAGAAACTTAATAAATGTAACATAAAAACTGTTAATTATAATTCGAAAGAGTTGAGAAAATAAAATTCAAAAAAGAAAAACTAATCCAAAAAGGAAACTGAAAAAGTAATTACAAAAAAAATTGAAATTTTCTAAAAATAACTAAAAACTAAATATAAATATTTAGCTAATATTTCAACTGTCATGTTGTAGGTTAGTTATCAACTTTTCAACTGTTATCAGTCATCTGTCATTTTCCATCTATCATCCATCATATGTAATACAACTATATCATCTGTCATGAATCATTCGTCAGTTGTAAAAGAGTAAAGGAAAACTGTCTATCAATTGTTATTTATCATTTTAAAAAAATAAAAGTATTTGTATTTTTTTTTTAATTTAAACAAAAACAATTGAAAATATCAAAAAGAAAGCTAATATTTCAACTGTCTGCCACTTGTCATTTATCATTTGTTATCTGTCATGTGTCATTTATCATCTATAAACAATCGTTTATGATCTGTCATTCGCCAGATGTGCCATGTGTCATTTGTCATTTACAATTTGTCATTTATTAATCGTCATCTGTCATCAAGTATCATAAATAAATATTAATAAACTGATAATACAATTCAAAGAAAAAAATTGAAAATTTAAAAAAACTTACAAATGAGAATCTATTGGAAAAAATTGAAAACAAGAAAATTAAAAACTAATAATAAACTGTTAAAAACGCAATTAAAAATTTACAAAAAAAAACAAAATAATGAAAGAAAAATTCGTAAATTAGTTTTTAAACCAGTTAAAAAATCATTGAATATTTTAAAAATTAATAAAAAACGTAAATATTTTTTGTTGAAAAAACTAGTGAAAATATCGAAAAAATAGCTAATATTTGTTACTTATCATTTTTCATTTGTTATCTGTCATTTTTTATCTATCATCATTTGTCATTTGTCAACAACAATGTGTCATAAAAACAAAAGTAATAAATAAACTGTTAATACAATTCAAAGAAAAACAATTAAACATTTCCAAAAAACTTACAAATGACAAATTGTAAAAATATAAGTTGAAACACAATCAAATTTTGTAAAAAAAAACTGTTAATAATATTTAATACAGTTGCAAAAGAAAATAAATAAAGAGAAAGGTGTTATAATATCTTATTTATAAAAAAAAACAATTGAAAATCGAAAAGAAAGAAAATATCAACATTCTTTAAAAATCGTAAAAATTGTGAAACCAACCAAGTGCCTTTCTATAAACAACCCTTTATTTAAAAATCAATTGAAAATTTCCGAAAAAGTAATGAAATTGAAAAATCAAAGTAATTTAACCCTTTTTGTACAAAAAATAATTAAAAAAGAATATAAATATTTTTTGTTGAAAAGAAAACAATTGAAAATATCGGAAAAAATAAATAAGAAATAAAGCTAATATTTCAACTGTCTACCATTCGTCATTTGTTATTTGTCATCTGCTTTTAATCATCTGTCATTTGTCATCTATCATCCATCACATTTCATATGACATATGTCACTTGCCATTTATCATGTGTCATTTGGCATTTATCATTTCTTATCTGTCATTAAGTGTCATAAAATTCAATACAGTTCAAAGACAAGTCATTTCAAAATTAAAAAACAAAAACTTACAAATGAGGATTTGTTGAAAAATAATATAATTAAAAAGTTAAAATAAAAATAATTAAATTTAAGAACCGAAACTGTTTAAAGTACCTTAAAACAGTAAAACAAAACAATTGAAAACTTACAAAAAGAAAGCAAAACTATAAAGGTAAGGGTAAAAATATTAGAAATATTAATAGAAAATTTCAAAACTAAATCTGTTAATATTTCTTAAAACAGAAGAAAAAAACCAATTAAATTTTTTTTTAAATCAAAACAATAATAGAAATAAAGGAAACTAGGCTTTTAAACCAATAAAAAATCACTGCGTATTTAAAAAAAAATAAAGAATGTAAATATTTTTTGTCGAACTGTTTGCAACTTGTCAGTTTTCACTTTTTATCTGTAAAAATGGTGATGTGGCCATCATAGTACTTTCTCTATATTTTACTCGAAAACTATGAGGTTTACACAAAAAGGCTATTCTTAATGATTTGTTCACTTTTGAATTTTTTACAATTATTTGTTTCACGTAACTCTAATAGTTTATTAGCAATTGGCAAAAAATGTCAAAAATTTTCAATTTTTATTTTTTTTCTCACAAGTTAAGAATTTTATGAAAAATATGTTCGAATAAAACGTGTTCAGTTTATTTATTCCCTTTAACTTTTGTTTGAACCGTTTTTTAAAATTTTTCATATTAAGAAAAATATAACGAAAAAACAAAAAAAAACGCCTCGAGTAAACATCCACTTCCGGTCTATGAATGTTTACTAAAAGCTTTTCAATTCCAGTTTTTAATGATAAAACCTTAAGTTTGAAGTTTCATCTCAAACAGATTATTCGTTTTTGAGATACAGCGCCCACCGACAGACACACACACAGACACAAAATTTTTCCAGAAATGGGTTCAGGGGACGCAAAAAAAATTTTTCAAAAAAAAAATCACGAAAACAATACTCCCCCTATATACTACGTGTATAGGGAAAGTAATAAAGTTAGACAGATTATATTTTTCTCTAAAACTCACCCTGTGTAGTTGATAACATCTATTAACTAAATCTACCATCATTAATTGTTTCATGTAATATTAATAAAATCATTACTTCAAAATCGATTTTGAGTATTCATCTGCCATTTGTTTTCCATCTGTCATTCCCATATATCATGTCATCTTCCAACTGTTTCATTTACTTGCAATTTGTCATCTGTCATCCATTATTCCATATACATTATCCATTACCTTTCATCTATCTGTCATATCTGAAAAATAAATACATTGGCTCTTATATCATCCATCAACTTCCATATGATATAGTATTTATCTTCTAAAATATAATATCTATTAATTATTATTAAGAATTTAATTCTATGTGTTTTAATTACGTACAAAATACTTCTGATACTAATTTTATTCATTCCTTTTCACTACCTTATTAAGAGATAAATTACTGTAAACTTTATATCATGGCCAACACTAACAATTTTATTTCTCATTTTTATGCGAACCGTTAGAGGGTAAGTAACTAAAATCAAAATATAGTGCAAGTGAACCTTTATTCCACCCCTCATTCAGTAAAATATACCTAACGTTTCCTTAAGATTATCAATCATCAGTAAAATCAATGAAACTGATTTTAAGGTTGGTTGAAACCTCCCTACGTTTAACTCACTTAATGAAATTCCGGTTATAATATGCAAGCAACCATTTTAACACACACAAAAAAGTTATTTAATATTTCTTGAATAATTTTGGTCCATCAAGAGGGTAGCTCAACAAGTATCAACTAAATTTCTTGAAAAATTCTCTCACTTATCTCTTGATGAAACATTATGAAATAATTGGTAAAGTTTCTTCTCAACTTATTAAAAAAAATAAATGTTCTGGTTGACCTGTATATTTAACTATTTTAGCAGTAAACACGCAATAAAACCGTAATCGATAAAAACACAATCACGCAATATTTACAATTTCGATCCCGATAAGCTCAACAATTCAATTCAATGTGGCGAAAAAAAATCTATTGAATTGATTTAATTGTAAAAAAAGGCCTTTCGATTTAAGATAACTTATCTGCGCGATTATTTTCGCAGGGAATTCGTGGATAAAAAAAGTGACGAGAAGGAGGTGCCGGAATTTCCACCTGTCGGTTTTTTCAAATTGGTAAGAAAACTATTTTTTAAACATTCCTTGAAATATATTGTAGAAAGGGATAACTACTTTTAATATCAATTGCATTTAATTATTTCACCTTGTTGTTTGTAGTTTAGGTATGCCACATCGTTGGACAAACTCTTCCTCTTCTTCGGGGTTGTGTGCTCTCTGGGCACGGCGGTGCTGCAACCGTTGAACATGCTGGTTTTCGGCGACCTCACGGGGAACATGATTGAGTTCGCGCAGAATTCGTTTTTTGGAAATGCTACGGCTGAAGATGAGGCGAAATTCGAGGAGGATATAAGCACCTTCGCCATCTACAACTCGTTGATTGGAGCCGCTATGTTGGTCTTGAGTTACTTCTCAACGTTACTCTTTAACTACGCTGGAATCAGACAAGTAAAAATGCTTATTATTAATCAAAAACTTTAAAGAAAACTGTACAAACTAATTGAAGAAAAATGGTTGTATTTTAATTTGAATCAGTAGAATCCAGCAGTTAAATTTGATTTAGCCTAATTAAACAGTTGGCTTTTAGAATGGCCATGCTGCTCTTTGGATATTAACTAATAATTTAACTGATATTAATTTTTCAGGGCTTCAAAATTCGGACGTTGTACTTTGAAAAAGCTCTAAATCAAGATATCGCTTGGTATGACGTACATCAGTCAGGAGATTTTGCTAGTAGGATGGCAGAGTAAGTTTAATTGAAAAAAGCAGTGTTTTAAAGAAGTACACACTAATAATTTTTGTAAAACCATCCTGTATGTCTCTTAATAAAATACTAACACAGTATATGGTTTCAAAAATGTTAATGCATCCTGTATGTATTCGTATTTGAATAATTACGATTTTTCTTTTCTAGTGACTTACTAAAGTTAGAAGATGGATTGGGCGAGAAAGTTTCAATGTTCATACATTTCCAAGCCTCGTTCTTAGCGTGCCTAATCATGGCCCTCGTCAAAGGCTGGGAACTGGCTTTGATCTGCTTAATATCGCTACCAGTGACGATGATTTCCATGGGAACTGTAGCATTCGTAAGTGATTTTCATTTAATGTTACGTTATTAATATTACTTACGTGGTTATAATCTTTTAGTTGATTTCACGATTGGCGAAAAAAGAGATGGACGCGTACGGTGCGGCCGGTACAATAGCCGAAGAAGTGTTGAGTTCCGTGAGGACGGTGTTGGCGTTCGGGGGTCAGCACAAGGAAATCGACCGTTACAATCAAAAGTTGGTGTTCGCAAAAGATAACAACATATTGAGGTCGCTGCTTACCGGTATCGGTTTCGGTATACTGTGGTTCTGCATTTATGCCAGCTACGCCTTGGCCTTCTGGTATGGCGTTGGTTTGGTCATTGAAGAGAAGGATTTGCCTGAAGATGAGAGGGTGTACGGTCCAGGTAACATGGTGACGGTAAGTTATCTAAAAATGAGAATAAATAAATACGTTTGTTTACACAAATACATATAATGGCGACTGAAATAAAAAATATTTATTTACTTCGTTACCATGGAAGTTTTCTTCCTGCCAGCATATTATTCAGATATATTTAGATAATAATAAAAGTTAATATTTATTTATTGCGCTAAGAAGAAACAGTTATTATTAAACTCACCTCTAAATTGATATTTTTCTAATTTCAACCGCTTTTACTCTTTAAACTCTGGATGCATATTACTGAATAATAAATTTGTTACGCATTCTGACGCATCCAATCAGATTTCGGAGAGTTGTTTACTTTGCTTAGCAACGCACATTATACAAAAATGGCCGTAATCAATCACCTTGGCAACGGCACAACCGCCATAATGAATTGTTTATTAAAGGATAAATTCAAAGTTGGCGCGTGTCAAAATGTTTTATTACAATTGAAATCGTTTAAAAATGCAGTTGATAAAAGCGAAATGTAAGTAAATCTAGTTAAGTTAATCATATAACAACACTTTCTGTGTAGACCTTTCTAAACAAATAATATAAAATATACCCAAAATTTTAGTCGTTCTATTTAGAGCAAAGCCTTTATGTTTATTTATTAAAATTACACTACAAATTTCAATATTTAATTTGCATTTTTATTTTTATGTTTAACTATAATTTTGTAGGTTAATTAAACACTTGGTTTTGTTACACTATTTTCATTATACTTTAAAATAGTGAAACAAAACCGAGTATTTAATTAACCTTCTAATTATCGTAAAAATGTTTCACCACGTTTTAAGTGTGAATTTAATTCATCGTATTTCGTAGGTATTCTTCAGTATCATGACGGGAAGCATGAACTTCGGCATGGCGTCGCCCTACATCGAGGTCTTCGGCATCGCCAAGGGTGCGGCCTCCAAAATTTTCGGGGTCATCGACAACGTCCCCGTGATCAATCAATCCAAAGGAAACGGGATGCAGGCCGAGAAGGTCGTCGGAGACATCGTTTTCGAAGACGTTCATTTCAACTATCCATCAAGGCCGGACGTTAAGGTAAACAAACAAATCATCTTTTACTTAAAAATTTCTTCCAGAGCTCCGCGCGTATATTTTAGTGATGAAAGGGTTGTTTATAGATCATCTATCCTTAATTTATAATCTATTTTTTGCTATTTAAAGGTTGGGTTAGAGGCCTGCTTCTTTTCTTTCTTTTCAACATTTCTGTTTCTTGATTAATTGTCAAAATACACTAGAATAGCGAATAACGTTATTAAGACATTTAACAGTGTTATAATTTGAGTTTCAATGTATATGTAGGGTGGGTGGGTGGCCACTATCCTACCCTCCATTTTAAATAAAATAAACAAGGGTTTCCCAATTTAAAAATGTGGAAAATATAATTACTTTCTAATATATTTTATTTAATCTTACTCCTTTTTACCTTTCGGTGTGAGGCGAACTTTCTAATAAATAAATAATATATAAACCTTCTCTCAATTAAAATTTTTTTCATAAGCCTCATGCGAGGATTTTACTAATTAAAGGGTGGGTTAAAGGTCAGTCACCCACCCTAATGATTTTTTCTATTATTTCTGTTTCTTGATTAGTTTTTTCAAAATACTGTAGAATGTTGGATAATGTTATAAAGACAATTAACAGTGTTGTAATTTAAGTTTCAATGTATATGTAGGGTGGGTGGGTGGCCACTATCCCACCCTCCAATTTTAATAATACAAACAAGGGTTTTTACATTTAAAAAGGTGCAAAAAAAATGAATGAAGAAATTAGATATAAATCTGCTTATGCATAAAAATTTGTTGAGGAATCTCGCGGGTATTATGTTTTTTTACTAATTGGAGGGTGGTATAAAGATCTGCCACTCATTCTAAATACATTACTTGTTTTACTTTTATCTTCGTCTCTTAATAAACTGCCAAAAGTTGCAAAATTGTTGAAGCTGTAACCAAGATGTTTAACAGTATTTTAGCTTAAGTTTCAATATGAATTTCTAAGGTGGGTGGATGTCCACTATCCTACCCACCAGTATATTATGTTTAATATTAGAATATTTTTGTAGTATGTTGGATAAAATAAAATAAATAATAATAATATAAAACAAAGAAGAGTTTCTGAATGTATTATTATGTAAAGGTGAAAAAAGAATATACAAATCTTCTTGTGTTTAAATATTTATTCAGATCACCCGCGGGTTTATATTAGGGATAGAAGGCTGGGTTAAAGACCACCCACCAACTTTAAACATATTTGTTGTACTGTTATCTCAGCATTTTTATAAACTATTGGAAATAGCAGAATTACTTTTAATTTGACCTAAATAATCAACAGTGTTTTAGGTTATGTTTCAATGTATGTGTAGGGTGGGTGGGTGGCCACTATCCTACCCTCTAATTTCAATAATACAAACAACGGTTGACGACTTTTAAATTGTGTAAATTGAAAATAAATTTAAAAATTTTGGAAAATTTGCGCATATCAATCATTGATTGAAGGGTAGGTTGAGGCCACCCACTCTGATTCATCTCTGTTACTTAATAGTCTGCCAAAATAGCAAAATGACTGCCATTTTTCCAATTGAATGAAGTTTAATATTTCCATGATATTTAACAGAGTTATACCTTAAGTTCAAATGTATATGTAGGGTGGGTGGGTCTCCACTGTTCTACCCTCCAATTCCAATAATACAAACAACTGTTTCCGACTTTTAAATGGTGTAAATATGAATTATTCCGTAATAAATAGATTAAATATAAATTTCGGAAACTTTGCGCATATTAATCATTGATTGGAGGGTGGGATGAGGCCACCCACCCTGATTTATGTCTGTTACTTGATAGGCTGCCAAAATAGCAAAATGATTGCCATTTTCCAGTTGAATGATGTTTAATGTTTCCATGATTTTTAACAGAGCTATACTTTAAGTTTAAATGTATATGTAGGGTGGGTGGGTGCCCACTATCCTACCCTCCAATTTTAATAACACCCACTCTCTCTAAAAGATAATTTTGCTATCATTTCTGTTTCTTGATTAGTTGTCAAAATACAGTAGAATGAAGATATCAATATATTTAACAGCGTGGTGGCTTAAGTTTTAATATATGCAAATGACAGATGCCAGATGAAAGATGACAAAATACAGATGACAGATAACAAATTTAAGATGACGACTGACAAGTGAAAATGCAACGGCAGATGACAAAACAGAAATGTATGATGGCATATGACAGACGAAAAATAATAAATGATATGATTTTTTGTTACTCGTTTTTGATAATTTTATACTAGATGACAAATAAGAGTTGATGGATGGCAGATTACAACTGACAAATGGCTGATAATAATGCAAATAACAAATAAGAAATGTCAGATGACGGATGACAGATGACAGTTGGCAAAAGACAAATGACAAATGTCCGATGACAGACATGACAGACGATAAATAACAAGTGATACATATGATTTTTTGTTACTTGCTTTTGACAATTTTATGACAGATGTCAAATGACAAATGACAAATAAGACGGATGGCAGATTACAACTGACAATTGGCAGATAATAATGCAAATAACAAATGAAAGATGACATATTACAAATGACAGATGGCAGATGACAGATTACAAATGACAGATGACAGATAAAAGATGACAAATTACAGATGGCAATTGACAAGTGACAAAGGCAATGTCAAATAGCAATTCTTCGATGACATATGACAGACGAAAAATAACAAATGATACATACATATTACAAATGACAGATGACAATTGACAAGTGATAAATGCAATGACAGATGAGAAAAGACAATTGAAAAATGTCCGATGACATATGACAGACGAAGAATAACAAATGATAGATATGATTTTTTGTTACTTGTTTTTGACAATTTTATAACAGATGACAGTTTACAGATGACAGATGATAGATTACCACTAACAAATTACAGATGATAATACAATAATAGCAAAACAAACGAGAAATGACAGATTACAAGTGGCAGTTGACAAAAGACAAATGACAAATGTTCGATGACATATGACAAACAATAAGTAACAAATGATACATACGATGTGATTTTTTGTTATTTGTTTTTCACAACCTTATAACAGATGCCAGATGACAAATGACTAATGAGACAGATGGCAGCTAACAACTGACAAATGGCAGGTAATAATACAAATAGCAAGTGAGAAATGGCAGATGAAAAATGACAATTGACAAGTGACAAATGCAATGGCAAATGACAAATGTCCGATGACATATGACAGATGAAAAATAACAAATGATACATATGATTTTTTGTTGCTTGGTTTTGACAATTTTATAACAGATGACAGATGATAAATGACAAGTGAGACAGATGGCAGATTACAACTGCAAATGGCATATAATAATGCAAATAATAAATGAGAGATGACAGATTACAAATGACAGATGACAGTTAACAAATGACATATGACAATTGACAAGTGACAAATGTAATGACAGATGACAAAATACAATTGACAAATGCCCGAAGACATATGACAGACGAAAAAATAATAAATGATACATATGATTTTTTGCTCTCTTTGCTTGCTTTTGACAATGTTATAACAGATGACAAATGAGAGATGACCGATGGCAGATTACCACTAAGAAATTACAGATGAAAATGCAATAATGGCAAATAAGAAATGACAGATTCCAAATGGCAGATGACGGTTGGCAAAAGACGTGATGACATATGATTTTTTGTTAGTTACTTTTGACAACTTTATAAAAGATGACAAATGAGACAGGTGGCAGATAATAATACAAATAGCAAATGGGAGATGACAGATTTCAGATGAAAGATGACAAAATACAGATGACAGATAACAAATGAAAGATGACAACTGACAAGTGACAAATGCAACAAAAAAGAAATGCCCGATGTTATGTCATAACAAATGACAGATGATGGATGACAGATGACAGTTAACAAAAGACAAATGAGAAATGTCCGTGTGTGGGTGTACAGTATCCCACCCTCCATTCTACATAACACTAACAAGGTTTTCTAAGCTTCAAATTATACAAAATAAAATATATAAGTAACAATAAATAAAGTATTAAAAGTCTTTGTCTAAAAATTTATTCGGAAGTCTCATGCGTAAGTTTTTCCTGTTTGAAGGGTGGGTTAGAGATTATTCACTCACTAATTTTTACCTCCGTCTCTTGCTTAACAGTCAAAATATTAGAATTAATTATGTAAATATAAATAACAGTGTTTTAGCTTAAGTTTCTCTATTATACAATTTTAAATACAGAAACCCTTTTTTGTGTTTTTAAAATTGGAGGGTGGGATAGAGGCCACCCAGCCACCCTTCATATACAACACTGTTAAACGCTATTTTTTCGTATACAACTCACAAACGAAGAGATAAGTAAAACAAGTAATTTTGAGAATAAATGGGTGGAATCTAACCCACTTATCAATCTGCGTACGTTTTTACTTTTTGAAGGGTGGATTAGAGATTATTCACTCACTTTTTTACCTTCGCTTCTTGATTAACTGTCAAAATATTAGAATTACTGTAAATGTTATAATTAACAGTGGTTAAGCTTAAGTTTATCTATTGTACAATTTTAAATACGGAAACCCTTTTTTGTATTCTTAAAATTGGAGGGTGGGATAGTGGCCACCCACCCACCCTACATATACATATGAACTTAAGCCACAACACTGTTGAGTGCTGTGGTAATATTAACAGTAATTCTACTAGTTTTTGTATACAATTCACAAAAGAAGAAATAAGTTTAAGAAAAGAGAATTTTTTTGAATAAATGGGTGGCATCTAACCCACTATTCAATCAGTAAAATTTACGATGATTTTTTCTTAATTAAAATACTTTTATTTCTTATTTTATTACGCTAATTGCCTCTTTTGTGCGTTTTTTGTTTGTAGTTAGAAAAATAGAGAGAATAATTATAATTGATCATCCACCCTCCATTTTATGGGCGGGTTAGTAACGAATATAATACATAATTATTAATGGATACAACATTTACAATGATGACTTTTTGAAAATTAAACTAGGATCCTGTTAGTAATTAAAAACCCATGTGTAGGGTGGGTGGGTGATCTCTATTTCATAATCCAATCAGTATTACATACGTGAGGCATTTGCAGAGTATTTAATTAAATTTAAATGAAGCCAGAATTTTTTATCTCAAAATAATACTTGATTTTTCTTGTTGTGACAATTAATTTGAAACAAAAACATTAATTATATTTTAACAATTAAAAGTTTGAATAGAGGCCACCCAACCACCCTATATGTTTAAAAAAAAACTTAAACTACAATTACGTGTAAAGTCTCACAGCAATTTTAACAGATAAAATTGGGTAGTTTCAAAAAAAAACGAAACAAATGCTTGTAGTAAAATATTGGATGCATATGTAGGGTGGGTGGGTGGCCTCTATTACACAATTCAATTACTATAACATACAAGAGGGATTTACTAAAATTTCATTTCAATTAAAACATAAGTTTGACTTTAATTTAAGCATAAGTATTTTTGTTTATTGCAATTAATTTTTGATAAAACCAATGCGTATATTTTAAAAATTGTAGGGTGATATAGTGGCCACCCACCCACCCTACATATTCAAAAATACTTAAATTATAATACTGCTTTAGATTTCATAGCAAATACAATGATGAGTTGTTGGAAAACTAAAGTAGAATCCTGTTAGTAATTATAAATGCATATGTAGGGTGGGTGGGTGGTCCTATCCCACAATCCAATCACTACAACATACGTCAAAGAAGTATTAAATAATCACCTAAATTACAAGATGAATTAAACTTTAATTAATGCATAAATGTACTAGTAGAGTTCAAAAAGTTTACGAAAAAACCATCGTGTATATTTTAAAAGTTCGAGTGTGAGATAGAGGCCACCCACCCACCCTACATATAAAAACAAACTTAAATTAAAATAGTACTTTGAGTTTCACGACAAGTTTAATCATGAAAGTTGTATAGATTTTGAAAATAAAAGTAGTATCTGTGTTGAAAGAATTGAAAACATATGTAGGGTGGGTTTCCTTTATTCCATAATACAACCAGTAACACATGAGGGGTATACTTAATATTTTCCTTTCTTACATAAGAAGTTTGGTTTTAATTAATCCGTAAATATACTTTTAAAATCAAAATTATTTTTAAAGAAATACTCGCGTGTGGTATAGGGATTGGAGGGTGGGATCGAGGCCACCCACCCACCCTACATAAATAAAGGAAACTTAAATTACAATAGTGCTTTAGATTTCATAGCAAATACAACTGTTACAATGATAAGTTTTTGGTAAATTAAAGTAGAATCCTGTTAGTAATTCAAAATGCATATGTAGGGTGGGTGGGTGTCCACTATTTTACAATCCAACCAGTATTACATACGCGAGGAATTTACTAATTACTTCATTAACCAAAAAGATTTGACTCAAAATTATGCTTAATGTTTCTTGTTGTAACAATTAATTTAAAAAAATAAACGTAAATTGTATTTGAACAATTAAAATAAGGAATAGAAGCCACCCACCCACCCTACATATAGATAGAATAGAATGCATACATATGTAGAGTGGGTGGGTGACTTCTAAACCATTTTCCAAACAACAAAACATACAAATAAATTCAATAGAAAAACAGATATTTAAATATGAGAATTAACCAGTGAAGAATTATTAATTATATCAAAAGAAATGTTTGGTCAGTGACAAATGATATATAATAGATGATAGATAATAGATGACAGATGATAGCTGATAGATAATAGATGACAGATGATAGATGATTGATGATGGCTGATATATAATAGACGATAGGTGATAGATGATAGCTGATAGATAATATATGATAGATGATAGGTGATAGATGATACATGATAGTTAATAGATAATGATAGATGACAGATAATTATTATTAATTATCTTCATGTAACTCACAAATAAACCAACTGAAAGGGTACATTTAATTTTTTTATAATAAGGTACGTTTAAATTGGAAAATTTTTGTTACAGATTTTAAACGGCCTAAACTTGAAAATTAAGTCCGGTGAGACGGTGGCTTTGGTTGGAAGTTCCGGTTGTGGAAAATCTACCTGTATACAGCTTCTGCAACGGTTCTATGATCCCAATGAAGGAAAAGTAAGTATCTGTTTGAGTCTAAATATAAATCTTGACGGCAAAGGTATTATTAATATTTTGACTCAAGTATACTATTATCGTTTGTGGCGAATCAATTTCGACCGTTCTGTCTCACAAATGTAAATATAAAAGATAGTGTTTTTTTACAATCATAAATTCTTAAAAAGTGTGTACAACTAGATGATTGTTCCCTATCAACAACAGCTACAATAGTTTACCTTTAAGGATGGAGATAGTATTAAAGTGACATCTATTGTCTAAATTATGCACTGATTTTTCTAATTGAGTAAACAAAACACCGACAATTATTAGTAGCATTTCGTTCCCTTTCTTCAACAGCGCTACGTTGACGAGACTCGAATAAGTTGAAACCGGTCCATAGCTCATGGAAACAATAATTTATTTGTAAACCCTTTTAAATATTTTTTCTAATGTGTGTAAACTACTGTGACTTTTATAACGGGTGTCCAACAATTATTGCAGTCCCGGGTGGCGTTGGAATAGAAAACGTAGGTCGATTCTTACATGTTGCAAATAAATGAACTGACATTTTTAATGCACATTTAGGTTATGTTTGACAATTAACATGTCAGTTCATTTATTTGGCACATGTAAGAATTGACCTACGTTTTTGATTCCAACGCCACCCGGGACTGCAATAATTGTTGGACACCCGTTAGTTATATTAGTGAGACACAGAGGTTAAAATTGATAGTTAATGGTAATTGTTGTCAGTTTCTTAATTGTAGGTGTTTTTGTCCATTCAATTAGGGAATCAGTGTAACGTTTAGACAATAGATGTCCTCTCTTAATTGTAGGAGTTTTGTCCTTTCATTTAGGGAAATCAGTGCAACGTTTAGACAATAGATGTTCCCTATTGTTGGTTTGAGTTTACGTAAAGTGTTTTGTAAATGAAAATAACACACAGTTTATTCCTTACTTCACTTGTTGTTGTTTGTTATTGATAATGGTCACCTTGTGAACGAAATGTAATTTAAATAAATAAGTGAAGTAAGGAATAAACTGTGTGTTATTTTCATTTCAATAGATGTTCCCTTAGTGATCTCTCTATTCTTAAGTGTTTACAACTTTTCACTTTTAATGTTGTAGGTTTATCTAGATGGTAACAACTTGAAAGACTACGATTTGACTTGGATGAGGAATAACATTGGTGTTGTTGGACAAGAGCCAGTGCTCTTTGGAACGACTATTGCTGAGAACATCAGGTATGTTAGTAACTAAACTTCTAAAAAAAAATTTGAATGATTGAAGCTACGAATTTAAAAATTCATTCAAATCCTTCTTCTGGAAATTTTTGAATGATTGAATCTAGTAATTTAATTCATTCAGTCAAATCCTCTGTTTTTTTAGATATGGGTTTAGATCGGCAACACAAGAGGACATCGAACGTGCTGCCAAGAAGGCGAACGCCCATAAATTTATCTCTACATTACCGCAAGGTTACAACACGTTGGTCGGTGAACGCGGAGCTCAGTTATCTGGAGGACAGAAGCAGAGGATAGCGATTGCCAGGGCGTTAGTTAGGGAACCATCAATTCTTCTATTGGACGAGGCCACGTCAGCGTTGGACACGAACAGCGAGGCGAAAGTGCAAGCGGCTCTAGATAATGTAATAATTAATTAATATAATATAAACAAATATTAATAACTAGGTAAAGAATAACACTTGTTTGGTTACATAATTTTCAATTGATTTGGTCATCACAGGCCATCATTTAAGTTTAAACTGTTATTCTTCACCTAATAATAATAATCTAATTGTATCACTACAATAATATAATTTGATTGTTATAGGCCAGCAAAGAATGTACGACCATCATCATCGCACACAGATTATCAACAATTAGAGGAGCTAATAGGATTGTAGTGATTAATAAGGGGGTTGTTGTGGAAGAAGGAACGCATCATGATTTGATGGCGAAGAAGGGCGAGTACTACAATTTGGTCACCACTCAGGTTACAACTAGTGATGATGATGAAGAAGAAGGTATATAAAACAAATGAACTATTACTAATCCTTCTGCTATTTTAAATCTTTTTTCATATTTTTCTTTAAATTCAGATAGTATACTTCGAACACAAAGTGATTTTTATGAATGGTTTAATTCTAAGAAATATTAAAGAAATAATTATTTTTATTTTAGAGAAACGCGTGAGCATTTCGAGAGATGATGAAGATAACGATATTCCAGTAATGAGCCACGACAGTGAAGAGGTAAGAATAAACATATTATTTACTTAATTATTAGGGTTAATTGTCACGTATTGCTTTTATAAACTAAAAGCTAAAAGACGTATTATTGTTTTATAATTAAAATAATAATGTTGGTATTTTTAATGAGATCAATCTGCTCAATAATTTATTAATTTTTTTTTTAATTTCAGGTCAGTTACGAAGAGAACGGTTCAAAGGTGCCACTTAGTAAAATCATAAAAATGAATTCGCCAGAATGGGTACAGATAGTTGTCGGTGTAGTTGCCTCCACCGTGATGGGATTCGCCATGCCTATTTTTGCAGTGCTTTTTGGTGACATTATTGGCGTAAGTGTTTACAATTTCAAATCATTAATACGCTATTACCAAACAAAATTGAATGGTAGAATCAATTTTTTATTACCTTATAACAGTAAAGATAAATATTTAAGGGATTAATTTCGTGGTGTATTTAAACCATTTGTTTATAGGTATTACTTGATATTATCAGAAAAATATTTTTTTTATATTACCTGATACCAATTATACGTTTCGGTAGATTCTAACGTAACATTTATGTATAAAAAGAAACTTACTATCATTTCAGGTTCTTGGCGGTACTGACAATGACTACATCAGGAGTGAGACGAACAAATACAGCATATACTTCGTGATCGCTGGCGTTATGGCGGGAATAGCAACATTTTTCCAGGTAATATTTCTGGAAAAAAAACTGTATTATCGATTTTAATATTTCATACATTTTAGATTTACATGTTTGGCATTGCTGGAGAAAAATTGGTAATGCGAGTTCGTGGACAAATGTTCGAAGCGATGTTGCGCCAAGAAATCGGCTGGTACGACAGGAAGGAGAATGGAGTTGGTGCTCTATGTGCCAAACTATCAAGTGAGGCAGCTAATATCCAAGGGGTAAGTTAAGATTTATTGAAAGAAAACTATAATTTAATTGTAATCAAATTAATACTTCTACTGCTGCATTAATTTTAATCATTAAATTATTTTAAAACATCTAAACAGTCGAATGTGAACTCAAACTCAGGTTGGGTGGGTTCAATTATTGTATCAGTATAATGAAATATAGTCTGTTCGTTGGATCTTTCGTCGTACGTCACAAACTATCGCTTCAAAAAACGACGAAAGTTTTACAGTGCGTTCTTTTTCTAACGCATTTGGTTTACTTTATCAGACTGAATGTTTTTGCGTCGTTTCTCGAAGCGATAATTTGTGACGTACGACGAAAGATCCAACGAACAGACTATAATTGTTGTATCGACAGTTTTCGAAATAATATTCGAAACTAAACACATCATAATCCATAATTATTCTAGAAACAAAATAGTGTTGTAAACTAGAAGGTTAATTAAACACTTGGTTTTGTTTCTCTAATGAATTAACCTTCTAATTAACATAAAAATGTCTCACCACAGATTAAGTAAGAATTTAATTCATCGTATAGTTCTAAACATTGATTATTATTCCCTAGCAGTTGGAGAGACAGGGAAACGGAGTTTTTCTTTAGAGTTTTTAACTTACCGAGTCAAAACATTACCATAAAGGTGACATCTATTATCTTAGCGTTGCACTATATCCCTGTTTGGGTGGATAACTACCGAGAAATCATAGGAAACTGCCAACATTAGTGTTGTGTTCAAAATTCCTAAAAAAAAATGCGATGATATTCATAAATATGCTTTTGTTTTTGTGTTAATTATAGGCGACTGGACAAAGAATAGGAACGATATTCCAATCTATAGCGACCTTAGTCCTTTCCATCGGACTATCAATGTACTACGAGTGGAGACTTGGATTTCTCGCCCTCGCCTTCGCCCCCATCATCCTAACTGCGGTATTCCTGCAGCAGAGATTAATGAAGAGCGAAAACGATGGATACCGCAAAGCCTTAGAAACGTCAACCAAACTCGCCGTAGAAGCCGTCGGGAACATCAGAACGGTAGTCTCGTTGGGTTGCGAGACCACGTTCCACACCATCTACGTGAACGAACTAGTTCCATACACCGTACGTGCTAAGAGAAACACCCACTTTAGAGCCATAGTTTTGGGCATGGCCAGATCCGTCATGTTCTTCGCCTTCGCTGCTTGTATGTATTACGGCGGTTACCTGGTGAGGACGGAGGATATGGATTTCTCAAAAGTTTTAAAGTATGTGATTATGTCGTAATCCTTCATTATCTTTAATCACATTAATTTTTTTAGAGTGTCGCAATCTCTGATTATGGGAACGGTTTCAATAGCCAATGCCCTCGCCTTTACGCCGAACTTCCAGAAAGGTGTCGACGCTGCTGCTAAAGTTTTTCAGTTACTCAACAGGGTGCCCGCTATTAGAAACTCCCCCACTGCAACAAGCAAAGAATGGGTAAGTAAATTTATTGGATTTAAATCCAAAATTTAATTTAATAATTACAAAATTTAATTTAATAATTTCAGAAAATTGGAAACATCGAATTTTCACAAATCTTCTTCAACTACCCGACCAGGCCGGACACGCAAGTCCTGAAAGGGCTAGATCTGCAGGTGCTGAACGGGAAGACGGTGGCTCTGGTGGGGCCCAGCGGTTGCGGTAAGTCGACCATAATCCAGCTGATCGAGCGGTACTACGATCCGAAAAACGGCCACGTCACCGTCGACGGCGAGGACCTGCGCGAAATGAAGTTGGAATCGTTGCGGTCGAATTTGGGCATCGTCTCTCAGGAGCCCAACCTGTTCGATCGCACCATCGCCGAAAATATCGCCTACGGAGATAACTCCAGGGAGGTGAACAAGGACGAAGTCATCAAGGCCGCCGTTAACGCGAATATACACACTTTCATCAGCTCTCTGCCTCTTGTAAGTAAATTAACAACAAATTATTCTAATATTGAAATTGGAATATCCTTCAACATACACTTGTAACCATATACTAGTGAACTATTAGGTGGAGAATAACACTTGTTTTGTTCCATATTGTTTTTATTTTCAGTTGCCTGACAATAAAAACAATATGGAACAAAACAAGTGTTATTCTCCACCTAATAGTAATATCTGTTTCCATCAAGAGTGTAGCGCAACAAGCATTAACTTTATATACTAGTGAAGATCTTCTAATACTTATCTAAATTAAATATGAAATCTATAATATATTTACTTAAGGTTAAAGATAGAAATTCTCATGTTAAAATTTTACTTGATTTTCATCAGCTAATGATTATCTTTAAAGCTTTTTGTGCGAGATCAGGATTTGATTAAGGTAACATAGTATTTGTTTGAAAACCAGTTGTAGTTATAATAATTTTGTGTAAAATAATATTACCACCTGTTGGGATATATTAAAACGAGCTCATTTACACGCACAAATAATCAAATCACAGTTTACGAGCTTCACACGTACATTTATTTTAGGGATATGACACTCCCTTAGGAGAGAAAGGTACACAGCTTTCTGGAGGACAAAAGCAACGTGTTGCTATAGCCAGAGCTTTGGTCAGAAATCCAAAAGTCCTTTTGCTGGATGAAGCCACGTCAGCTCTGGACACGGAAAGTGAAAAGGTAAGCCAACTAATTAATAATTTCGCTAATGCAATTAGTTGCTCATATTTACGTATTACACGTGACTTTATAATTTCTATCAGATCGTCCAAGAAGCTTTGGACAACGCCAAACAGGGTCGTACCTGCATAACAATCGCCCATCGATTGACGACCATTCAGGACGCGGACGTGATCTGCGTCATAAACGAAGGCAGAGTATTCGAGATGGGCACCCATTCCGAGCTCTTGGCCCTCAAGGGCGGCATGTACCATAAACTGCACAGTCTACAGTCCCGCAGCAAATAACTCTGGTTTTAGTTAGGTTAATAGTTGTAAATATATTTTTTATCATAAAGTATTTTTATATGTCAAATATAGTATTAATTAATACATACGGTATTTATTTCTTAAACTAATGGACGAATTAACTGGTTAGTTTACTCAGACAGGAAGTGGAGTTCACGGAGGAGATTCGCCGTTTCAGTATGTCCTAAAAGAAAATTTAAATTATTTAGATTAATTAATTAGTAATTAAGTAAGCGAAATCCCCTGTTATATGTATACAATTATTTAGTAAGGAAGTGAAGTAGTTAATTGGGGGAACCCCCTGATTAATATCAACATTATATATTATTTTAATTATTTGAATACTTTCCGCAATTGAAAGACTGTTCTTACCAGCACTTTTAGCTAACATGTACGGACTCGGTTCGACGTTAAAGTTGGCGTTCTTGGAAAGCAACCAACGCGTGAGCGACGAGTGTCCAAACATGGCGGCCAACTGTAGCACGTTCAGGTTATTGGAATTGACGGAGTTCAGCTCAACACCGGCGTGGTACAGGGCGTGTATACAGCTGGCATCCCTACACTTCCTGTTTTTAATCCTGTTGTAGACGGCCAGGTACAGACCGTTCTCGCCGCGAGCAGTTTTCGACTTGATATCGGCGCCAATCTCCAACATGTACTTGACCAATTGCGTGTTGCCATGGTAACAAGCTCTCTTAAAAACATATACAGTTTCTTTATATAAAATTACAGTCTTAATGCATAAAAATAAATATAGAAATAATAATAATACTTATTTTATTAATAATCAAATTTCATTTAAAATAAAGGGAATTGTTATTTCAAGAAAAGTTTCCATAATTTTTGACATCGAACCGTATAGAACATCCTTAAAGAAAATTTAAATAATTGTTTCCCTCTCACGGGCGAGTTTTGAACTATTTTTGATCTAATCAGAGTATTGCAGTTGAAGACAGGAAAACGGAGTTTTAATCCTCCAGATGAGAGCTTTAGACAATATATGGCACCTTAATGGTATTAACTTGAAAATATAGTGTTTTCCTTTGATAAGAGTAGTTAACCAACTAGGTTAGTAAACAGTGAAGGAAGTAATTTAACCGCGTTTTTATTATTAGTATTAGGTTAGTATAGATTAGATCTTATTATTTTTAAATAATTTTCTTAGGCATCATACCAAAAACGGAGTAAATCCATCCTTATCAATAGTCTTATTAACAGCTTCCGGATGAGCCTGGCACAGTTTAAGGGCCGCCAAAGTATCGTTATCCTGAAATCAAAGAATACACCAATTATCTTCAAAATTGACAATTTAGATTTAAAAATACGCACGTATGTAGCTTTGTGCAAATCCATGATCACGGCATCACGACTATACAACGATTTGATGGTGAAGAAGAGACTTCTCATGAAGCTGGCGATCCACAAGGCGAAGAGGAAGACGTACACGAAGATCAGGTAGTCGGATAACTGGTAAGACGAGTCCTTGAAGATTTCGATCAGATCCTTAGACATTATTCCAGCTGTCGAATAAAAACAATAAGGTGTTAAGGAAAACAACAGCTCTAACAAAATATTGACTTCAATGGTCACAAAGTTCAGTTCAATGGCTCATTAATTGTAACTTAGCGCAATTTTCACTTTGTACAAATTTTTGGCACTTTGAAAATAAAGACACATTAATATTATTAATTTATGGAAATGTGAGATAAAAAAATCTTTTAAATTCTAAATACGACGGCAATATTTGCAATTAATATTTCTCTAAATACATTGATGAAATGGAAAATGTAAGCTCTACTATTAAATTTAATATTTAAACACAATTATTTATATAACTTTTCGCATACCTTTAAGCGGTTTCTTATAATAAGATATCATAATATTCTGCATCTTCGCGTATTGCAGGAACTTTCAGGACAAACAATAAATTTAAATAGTATTTTCAAGAAATTAAAAAAAAAATACGGATAATTTACTATTGAAAGTAAGTCAAACCCATTGTCAATTTTGAAACATAACCTTCAAATTTTACTGTAACTCCAAAGCAAAGCATAATCAAATATGCCTTGATTGTAATGGTTTTATTATCGCGTGATGTTTTCAGCTTTTTATTGTTCTACAATCATTTTGGGTTTATTTCATTTTTTTAAAATAATTTTATAACAAATAACTTAAATTACAACTGTTTTTATTACTCAATAAAAAAATACTTATGATTTTTTTTGATTTATTTATGTCTTCCAAACACACATTAATTCTTGCTGCCATAATGATATTGAATTTTTTTGCAGATATTTATAATAAACCCCCAACTAGTTACGCTACTGGATTTAACCAACTTCACTTCAAACATTGTCGGTCGCCATACTTAGTGCATTGGGTTGCATAATATGATTAAGGATTTTGCTATTAAATTAAAAGTTATTGTAATGGATTAAAACACACAGTAACATTCTTATACATTATTTATATTCCCCTAATTAAATTATTCTTATAATATATAACAATTACAATAAAAAAAATAATATTGTAAAATAAATATATCAGTTTTCGAATATAAATTTACTTAAATATTTCTTTACGACTATTTCTTTATTGATTTGGATTTTATGTGCGATTTTAAAGTATTTAGTAGAAATAATAAATAAGTAATCATAAAAATAAATGTTGTAACCAACTTCATGTTTATTTACGTCGTTTTCATGATGGAGGACGAACACGTGCAGGACGAAATCAAAACGGAAAATGTGGACGCCGACGTTAAACCCTCCACTGAGGGATCCGTGTTATTCCCGAACGAAAACCGATACTCTCACATCAAGAATAAAGTGGTTAGAAACCAGCAGTACCAGAAATACAAGAAGGAAGCGAGGAAGGTACGAATTTTGAGGTTAACTAAAAGTAATTTTCAATTGTTTACTTTAAATAAAGCCCAGTTGATCACTTTTTAATTAATCCACCCTTAAGATTTTAACTTAATTCATTCAATAATTTTGACGAAGCAGTTAATCGAGATTTTTTTATAGGAGAAAAAAGGTTTGAGGGCCCAGAGAAAAGCGGAAGGTGGTCCTAAGAAGGTGCCGCACACCATCGACTCACTGAGAGAGAAGGACGAAACCACAATCGGAGATTTGAACTCTGAGGAAAATGATGTGGTCAGGACCGATTTGGAAAATGACGAGTTCAGCAATTATTACAATAATTTTTACGAGCCGAAAGTGCTCATCACCTACTCTGATAATCCTATGAAGGTATTTATATTGTGTATTTTATTTTACACTAAAAACTAAAAGTTTTCCAGACTACAAAAATAAAATACCTCATAGAACATTCATAGTGATAAAAATGGAGCTATTTGAGTTGACTTAAAATAGAGATATGTTATTTATTAATTAATTCAAAACTATAGTGTAGAGCCGCTGAGAGCTCACTGTGGACTCATTGCTTTAAATTAGAGGAATAAGACACACTTCCGTTTTCATTCTGTCCTGTCATTCTAGGATGATGCTAAAACGAGATAGATATTAACTGCTATACAGTTCCTAGTACGAAAATGCTTAAGTCACAATCAGCTATCGATAATTAAATCAATAACATTATTTCAATAATAAAAATATTAGGTAATGAATTGATCAACACTTTACCTAATTAAATTGATAAGCACTAAAAACCTTTCTTCACAAATTTTATTTAAATTCACAGATATATATTTCAGACACAAAGTGACCATTATCAATGTTTTAATACTGTATTAAAAGAAAGATTTTTAGTGTTTATTAAATTAATCAAATTTATCTTCACGTAATTCACAAAAAATCAAACTATGTACTTTACCTAATATTTTATAATGTTTTCACCAAGAAATAAGTGAAAAAGTTATTCAAGAAATTTAATAAAAATATTTTGAATAATGAACACCTAATTTCATATTTATATTTGATAAGGTTAACATTGGAATATAATTGTATTATGTAATTTGTTTATTTATTTATTATTATTTGTGGTTAATTATTTTTTTTGTTTTCTCTTTAGAAAACGAGGATTTTCGGTAGAGAACTGACGAGAATCATCCCGAATTCTGTAAGCCTGTACAGGAACCGGTCGGGAGTGAAGAAGATCGTGAAGAGTGCGATCAAGGAGAACTTCACGGACGTGCTGATCGTCAATGAAAACCGGAAAGAACCAAACGGTCTTCTGGTCATACACTTGCCCGACGGTCCTACGGCGCACTTTAAATTGAGCAACGTTAAGATCACGACTGAAATGAGGAGGAGTCATAAGGCCATCACCCAGCACAGGCCCGAAGTGATTCTGAATAATTTCTCAACGCGTCTGGGTCTGGGCATCGGAAGGATGCTGGGCGCACTCTTCCACTACAATCCGGAGTTCGTCGGTCGGAGGGCCGTCACGTTTCACAATCAGAGGGATTACATTTTCTTCAGACATTATAAGTGAGTAATAATTTCTTTTAAAAGAAAATTTAAGTCAATTGAAAAATTGATTGAAATTCAAAACAAAAACAGTATACATATAAAAAAATAATAATCGTAATAACAATTATTATTATTATTCAAAAAAATATTGATTAAAAGAAAAGTTTAGAAATTCACAAAAAAAAAAAATTGAAACCGCTTAGATAACAATTGAAACAAAAGAAATTTCATTGAAAACAAAACGGTAAAAATGTAACATTTGATAAAACAATAGATAAAAAATTTAAATGCTCCAAAAATATATATTGTAGCATAATAATAAGAAAAAAAAAGAAATATTACAAAAAAACATCATTGCAATTTGTAAATATATAATTAATATTTGCAAAATTCAAGTTTACCAAAAAAAAATTTTTTAAATATGTTTGGAAATACATAATTGACATTTTAACAAAACAAAAAAACAACCTGTAATAAAACAGTTAAACAATTTTTCTTAAAAAAAACAATTACCTAATTTAAATTTTACAATAAAAATATTAATTAAAAAAATAGTTGAATATTTTAAGAATAAACTGTTTAAAAAATGCTTTCAAGTAAAAATGAAACAATTGGAATTTGAACAATTACAAAACTATTTTTTTATTTTTACAATTGAAAATTTGCTAAAAACTTTATAAAAAACAAAAATAGCAAAGAAGACAGTAGAACATTTCTCAAAGAAGAAATTGTAGATTAAAAAGCATCAAAAAACGATTGATTTTTTTAATAATTAAAATTATTTTTTTAAATATTTCAAAACTCTTGAAATTTAATTAAGTTAAAAACTTCTTAGATATGTTAACAAAAAAAACAACTTAAAAAATAATTGAAAAAAAAGAAACATTTAAATTTTTTAGAAAAAAAAAACTATTAGAAATTTGAAAGAAAAAACAATTTAAAGATATAAGTGAAGTTTAAAAAAATATTGTTAAAAATGCTTTCAAATACTAACAATTGTATAAATTACAATTTTAAAAAGCACAGGAGAATAATACTCAGTGGATTTAAAACAGACAGAAAAAAATTCTTAAAGAAGAAAAGTTAAGTTAAAAAAGTTCAAAATAAAATGTTTTTAGCAACATTCACCTAAAATTTTACGCAATAAAAATAAAATAAAAAATTATTAAAGTTTGTAGCACAATACAAAATTTGCAAAAGAAATTGCTAAAAGTTGTTTTTTTTTTCTTGCCTTGCAAAGAACATTTGAATTTTGCTTAAGTTGAAAAACTTTAGGTGTGCTTAAAAAAATAGTTGTCAAAGAACAGTTTATACATTGGCAAAAAAAGAAATCGAAAATTTGCTTAAAAACAGTTGAACCAAAGAAAAGAAACAGAATGGTATAAAAAATTATCAAAGGACAAACAAGTGATTAAAAAATAGTTAAAACTTGTTCATAAAACAAGTATTTGTTAAATTGAAAAAAAATTAATTTGCTTAGAAATACTTGACATCTTGACAAAACAGAAAAAATCAATTGTAATAAAAACCAGTTCAAACAATATTCTTTAAAAAAATCACAATTAAAATTTTACAGAAAAAATAATTGATTTTCTTAAAAAAAACGAGTTAAAAATTTTAAGAATAAAATTGTTCTAAACTTCTTTCAAAAACTGGTAATTATACAAATTAAAAACAAATTAAAATTTCTTTAATAAAATAAACAGAAGAAATATTCTTAATTAGGAAAAAATTAATTTAAAGATAGTTTAGTACTTGCTAATGAATGAAAATTGAAAATTTGAAGAGGGCAGTAAAAAGTTTTTTGATGAAGAAATTTTTGATTAAAAACAATTGAAAATTTGCTGAAGAAACCGTTAAAAAAAGTTGATTAAAATTGTTAAAAAATGTAAAAATTAATAACAAATGTAAATTTCTTTCAAAAATGAACAAGAAAAATCCTCTATTAAGAAATAATTGATTTAAAGAGTTGAGAACTTGTAAATAATTGAAAATTTGCTAAAATCTATGGAAAAAAAATGCCAAAAATTACTAGAAAATGTTTCAAAGAAGAAATTGTTGATTACAAAACACTTAAAAAAACAATTGAACATTTTCTGATGAAACCGATAAAAAACTTTAAAAGAATGCTTTAATTCAATTTACTAATAAAAAATTGATATTTGATAATTTGAAAACTTTCTAAAAAAATAAAGTTGCTTAATATTAATTGGCAAGAAAAGAATTGCAATTTGTAAATCTTTAATAAAATAGTTGAAAAGAATGTTCTTAAAAAACAATCACTTAAAATTCTTGAAATATTATTTTAATAGTGGAGATAAAACAATTGAAATTTGATTAATTAAAAAGCACTAAAAACCTTTCTTCACAATTTTATTTAAATTCACAGATATATATTTCGGACACAAAGTGACCATTATCAATGTTCACTTGGTGTCCGAAATATATATCTGTGAATTTAAATAAAATTGTGAAGAAAGGTTTTTAGTGCTTTTTAATTAATCAAGTTTACCTTCACGTAACTCACAAAAATCAAAAAATTGAAATTTGTTTAAAATACAATGAAATCGCAAAATTTTCATAGTAACCTATAAATTATTTCATACATCATTTTTGATAATGTCATTAAGCCAAAAATAATTAAAAATAAGACAATATATGAGTAAAAAAGGGTGTTATTTATAAACCTTTTGAATTGAAAAAATGCTCTTAAAAAACATTCACTTAAAATTTAATTTAATTTTAGCAGAGAATGAAAATATAATAACTTTAACTTTATTGACAAGATTCACCCTATGTACATTAGAAAATAAAATACAAAATAAATCAACATTGAGAGAAATAAATATATAAAAATAAAATAACAAACTCATCTAAACTACTTAACAACTAAACAACAATTAAAAATAAATAGTAATAAATAAAAGACAATTAAAGTTTAATTAAAAAAACAGTAAAAACTTTCTAAAAAATATAAATTTTGCCTAGAAATTCATTAAAACAGTTGAAATTTCACAAAAAATATTAATTGAAAACTACTTCCAAACAAGAGCTGAAAAGTTTTTTTTAGAAAAGAAGTAAAATATTACTAAAATCAGTTGAAATTAAAAAAAACAGTTCAAAGTTGAAAACTGAAAAAAATTAAAATTTGTTAATAATTCAAAATTGATTCAGTTAAGTCTAAATCAATTTTTTCAAAACCATTTAAAAATCTGCAAAAAAATATTTAATTTGGAAAACTCTAAAAACAAAAGTTTTTAGAGTTAAAAGCTGAACAAAATAGATTTGATTTAAAAACGACTGAAATATTGCCAAAAAACAATTGAAAATGAATAATTATATAGTCTTTCAAAATAAATATTTTAAAATTTACTTGAAATTTTACAAAAAAAATGACAACTGGAACTGAAAATTTGTTAATATATTAATTAGAAACTATTGCTTAAATGTTTGGTTTTTATATTTAAGTCATGCATAGCCTCAATAATAAGCATTTGTTTTACAAATATATTTTATGTGTTTTTTATTCTTAAATTATTCATATTTTTTTTTAAAATCTAAAACAAATATGTAATAGTTTTTCATGTGTAATATTTAAAAAAAATTGTTGTTTTGTTTTATTTAAAAATTCTTACTATTAGTGAGGATTGTACACAAATAAATATTAATTATGTATTAGCGCCATCTACCGGGACAAATCAGTTAAATATTTGATTGTAAAGGTTGTCACTGTGATACATATTTTATAACTTTAAATAATATAAAATAAACTTTGTTTAGATCACACATATCATTATGATCAGCTGCATTGTGTCGAAAGTATAGTCACTAAGAATAATAAAGTGTGTGATATGAACAAAGCTTATTTTGTATAATTTAAAGTTATAAATCAGTTACGCCATCTATTGTTTCTTTGTGGTGTATGTATGTTATAAATAGTTTCAAGGATAAGTAAGAAAAATCAACATACTATTAAGGTATTTGCCTTTCATTTCAGGTATCAATTTGACGATGATGGAAAAAAGTCGAGGCTGCGCGAATTGGGCCCTAGGTTCACGTTAAAACTGAGGTCTTTGCAGAAAGGAACATTCGACAGCAAGTACGGACAGTATGAATGGATCATAGAAGGCAGGCGTCACTCTATGGAGACGAGCAGGAGAAAGTTCTTTTTGTAATTTATTTCTTATTGTAATGAATATAAATAAACGTATTTTATGTTACTGCGTTTTTATAACAATGAAATGTATTATCCCTAGTTTCACACAAATATTTCATTGAAAAATAAAAATAAAAAATATTTGCAAACACATTGAATGTTTGATTAAAATTGGTAATAATTTAATGGATTGTACCACACGTAGAAGCTATCAATCCTAAGAGAATAGGATAACTAAAAGTATACAGGAAGAAAAATAAAATTGGAACAGTGACCAGTACCATTCGTCATTGGTATACAATTAATGGAGTTTTACAGCGACGGAGGAGCTTATTTACACAAAATACGGCGGAAGGACCTCATAGTCGCCATCCAAACACTAGTGCTACTAAAATTGGAAGTATAAAGAAGGAACGGAAATATTAAGCACTTCAAGCAGTGGAAAAAGATTACTGATGAATGTTTAAATTAAATTACACTTGGTTTGTTTCACAGTTTTTCTCCATTCTAGTCGAGTAGCTTTTTAAATGTTTCACCAAGTGATATATCAGAAAGTCGTTCAAGAAATAAAACAAAAATGTTTCACCACAGGTTAACTGAGAAATTATAATATAATATAATAATCAGGCATATAAGGAACCTAGTTAAAAGATATTGTAGATGATAAGTCTGACACCCACAAGGAAAAAAATTTAACTTAAATAAAATATACTAAATATATATCCTATATTTTACTTATTTTATTATTATCCTTAATAAATAGTTATACAGGGTGACTGACGAAAAACCTTTGGTGCTGTATCTCGCTTATTTTTGATCCGATTTGAATAAATAAAACATCAAATTAAATGATTTTTAAAAGACTTTAATATGAACTGTACTGATATTTTTTCTTGCATCCAGTTTTTGATAAAAGACGATCAACTTTTTTTTTCAAATTGCACTGTATATATATTTTGTACTGATCCGCAAGGAGATTTTTTTCTGAATCTAAATTTGTAAACGATTTTATCCATTCATCAAACCAAAGTCGAGAAATTGAGGATTAAAAAAAGAAATTAAAAATCAAATACCCATAGTAAACAATATACAGAGCCCATTTCAAATGTCAAAAGTGACAGTGTCAGTCATTGGTACAATACTACAATGATTTTTAATAATTTCATAATAAAAATGTTGCAAGATTTCAAAAACTGAAAAACGATTTCTGTAGAAGCACAAAATTTTAGTATAGTGTTTGAAATATTGCAACATTTTAATTATGAAATAATTAAAAATCGTTGCAGTATTGTATCAATGGCTGTCACTGTCACTTTTGACATTTAAAATAGGGTCTGTATATTGTTTACAATGGATACTTGACTTTTTATTTATTTTTTTAATCCTCAATTTCTCGACTTAAGTTTGATGTATGGATAAATTTGTCTACAATTTTATATTCAGAAAAAAAATCTCCTTGCGAATCAATAAAAATATATATACAGTGCAATTTAAAAAAAAAAATGTTGATCGTATTTTGTCAAAAACTGGGTGCGAGAAAAAATAACAGTTCAGATCCTATTAAAGTCTTTTAAAAATGGTTTAATTTGATGTTTTATTTATTAAAATCGGATAAAAAATAAGCGAGATACAGCACCAAAGGTTTTTCGTCAGTCACCCTGTATAAAGGTCAACATTCATAGTGGTAAGGGAATAAATACTTACCCCATTGTAGTTCGAGTCTAATTTGATTGGATTGTTGGTTTAAGGAAATAAAAATTTAAAAGTAAGCGTAAAATATTAATTTACAAAAGTTATTGAATAAATCAATCCTATTTGAATATAATATATATAATTTTATAGAATTAAAATGTAATGAATTCCAACTTATCTAACAAGAGCATTAAATACTTTGTTAATTTTTTTAATATATTTGTATTGCTATTATTTACCTATATGTAAAATACATTAAAAATACTTTAATTCTGTTGATTGATAATTAAAACAATAGGAATTAATTAGAATGTAATCAATTGCACATACCTTACTAATAAACAATCCTCGTTTGATCTGAAACTAAACAAACGACAGCATTAATTTGTTTGTTATTATAATACAAGTCACTACATTATCGTGATTATTTACTCATATGTAGAACACAAATAAAATGGTTAATTATTTTAATAGGAAGATGTTAATCATAGAAATCTTTGATTGTGGAGGTGTTTACTTTTTGATCCATCTTAAATACGATGAAATTAAACACGATAACTTTATATATTTTAATATAGTGGTAAAACAAACTTATCAAATTTAATTTCATCAATGACTTAATAATTACTAAAACTATACATACCTTATAACTAGAGGTTCACAATTAAACAATTTTTATTGACCTGCAACTAAACAAACAAAGGATGGCATTATTTTGTTTTTATTAACTTGGATGAATACGACAAAAATAGTGTGCATGGTTTTATTATCATAAGGCACTGAAAAGCAACTAATATACAGATTTAAGTAGTCGAGCAAGTAATAATAATAAATTTATAAATTAGGAGAAGTAATACACTTGTTCGATGGTTTAGTGAAGGGTATATTATTATAAAAGACAATGTTGTAGTATCCATTCTACACACTTAGCAAATAAAGTGTTAAGAAAGGATACAATATTGTTATTTATATTAATACACTTGTTGATTAATGGTTGAGGCGTTCACTTCGTGATACATCTTAAATATTTAGATAAATTAAGTGTTTTATTTAAGATAAACTACTGATACAACAAGTGTATTACTTACTCATAATTTAAACATTTTGTTCCATCGAGGGAGTAGCAGTGCAAGTATTCAATATAATAATTCTTGAATGTTGTTGGCGTTAACTTGGTGGTACATTTTAATAAGATAATTAAAAATAAATTTATACTTAAGAAAATACTGACACAGTATACGGTTTCAAAAATGTTTTTATTTCTACGACAATGTTTCACCACACAGTGACTTTGTCGTAGAAATAAACACATTTTTGAAACCATATATTGATATGGAGTTTCAATAAGTAACAGCTTCATAAATCTAGTAAATAAATTTATACGTTAACCTCACTATTGTTTAATAAGTGATTTAATAAATTAGTTTCATTGTTATGAAGACTATCTAAATAAAGTATATTTATTTTCTAATCGAATAAAAACTCTTTCTTACCTTCATTGATAATAGTGATGACTTATGTGATAGTTTTATTGAAGAGTTTTTGTAAATCTGAAATTTGAAAATTGTTAAAATGGCGTCAAATGTGCGAGTTGGCGGCGCCGCGTATAGATGGCGCCACTAGTGCCACATTTGAAATAAAACAACATGGCGATGCGGAGCAGCGAAGAATTGGTGCTTTCTGTCAAGTACTGAACGGCCCCCGAAAAAATTCCGCCCCTTTGATGACTTAAACAACGGTTCTTGGTCGCGCGTTGTACCGGCCCCGGTCCCCGTACGTGACGTCGCGGGTGTCGGTGTGATGTTCCCGTGATTGAAAAATTTAGAGTGTTCTTCTTGTGTGTTGTTTGTGTGCGTGCGCGTGTGTGTGTTTGCGTATGTGCGTGTGTGCGCCCCGAACCGAAAGACCAGTTTGATTTGTTGTTTTAAAGTTGTGCCCGAAGTTCGTAACGATAGCCGGGGGCGAGGTGTACCGGTGAGTACGAATTTGCTACCATTATTAGTATTCCGCTTTGCTGGTGGTCTTTCGCCGTTTTGACAGCGCCGAATTTACAGCTGACGCGCGGTGCGGTGTTTCTTCCTCGTCTGCACTCCACTCTGCAGCAAACCAGCGCGGTGCACAGGTGAATCCAATTGGAACGGCGCGCCGAGTGTTGCACTGGTCCGCACCGGGCCGCCGCTCGCGCTTTTTTCGAATCGAATTTGCCGCCACCGTTGGACGCCTGTTGCTTCACATAAACTTAACGGATAATAAGGACCTTACCAGTAATTATTTACTTTAACATCCGCGAAGATGCTGTTAAGAAAACCATAAGCGTTCGCAGATTGACAACTGTTTAAACAAAACAAAAATATAGTAGTAGTAGTACTGTTTGGCTATCGACCACGTGGTCCTTGCGCCCTGTTATATTTTTCTTTTCAAGTACTCATAAAGATTATTATTTCTAACATGCTCATTTAATTATGCTTTGCAAATATTTTGTATATACATTATATACATTTTTTAATAATATGCTAAACAAGTTAATATTTTTTGATTAAAACACTTTCTTCACTAAGGTTTCTAAGCGTTTTAATCAAGTCATTATCATCTTGACGTAACCCAATTTAAACCAAACAGAAAGTGATTTTTTTTTTTATTGTTTAAAAAAAACAATTGAAATTTATTTTATTTTTTGATAATAATTGAACTTTTTAATTTTTATTTTATTCAAAGCAATTGTTAAATATAAAAACAAATACTTATTTATAATATAAAGCATTTGTTTTTTTTTTTTAATTTTTATGGTAATGATTGAGCTTTTTCTACTCGTTAGGTTTTTATGTATTTAAAAAAACAATTGATGAATATAAAAAAAAGAAACAATTGAATTTCTAAACTTAAAAGTATTATTTTTTAGTTGTTGATAATAATTGAAAATTCTTGTTTTATTTTAAAAAAATTATTATTATTTTGAAGGCATTTGTTTTTGTTTTCGTTTCTTTTTTATGATATGTGAAAGGAAAAAATAAATTTCTAAATAGAATGGATTTATTTTTATTTATTTTCTGTGAACATGTAAAGGATGTAAAAAAAGTGCGAATTTTAAATTCTAAACCATACTTTTACAATTTTGATTAATTTTTTTCTGTAACCAAATTAATTATTTTATATATATTTTGTAAACAATTGAAGTATAAAATAAAATCAGTTATATTTTCTAGAGCAATCTAATCTAAGAAAAATCAAAATAAAGCATTTGTTTTTAAAAAAATTTTTAATTGTATATTCAAATATTTTTTTGTGAATCATTTTTTTAAAATTTGATTTAAAATATTTGACGAATGTAACTAATAGGCAATTGTTATTTATAAATCATGTGTTTTATTTTTTGTTTTGATAATAATTTAACATTCAAATGTTTTAATTAAATGTTTTTTGTCAATCGTTAGGTTTTTATTTGTTTATAATACAAAAAAACAAATTCGTGTTCGGTTTTTACTAATTTAAGATTTTTTTCTCCCCTGCATTTTTGGGTAATTTGCACCTGTTTTCATAATTATGAATTGTTTTGTTTTGCGTGAACTTTTTAATATTTTTTGACGATCGTTAGGCTTTTATTTTTTCATTATTCAATTTTCAAAGGTTTAAAAAAACAATTTTTTTATAATAATAATAATAATATTTATTGACGGAAATCCATTTTACAGAAAATAATAATAACACAGTTGATAAATATTTAAGAAATAATTGATGAATATAAAAATTTCTAAAGCATTTTTCATTATTTCTTCAATATTCATTTCTTTATTTTTCATTATTCAATATTCAAGGGTTTAAGAAACAATTGACAAATATTTAAAAATATAATTTATGAATATTAAAAAAAAATCATTTTAATTTCTAAACAATTTGTTATTTATTATTTTGCCATTATTTATAATTCAAAGGTCTAAGAAACAAATGATAAATGTAAAAAAAAGTATGGATATCACAAAAAATACAATTGTTATTTTTAAAGCATTTATTTTCTCGTTATTAAATATTCAAAAGTTTAAAAGAACAATTTTTGAATATTTAAAAAACAATTGCAATTTCTAAAGCACTTGTTTTTTTTTTATATTACTATTATAATATGCATTTGTTTTCTTATTTTTTTAATATTCAATATTCAAAGGTTTAAATAACAAATATATAAATATTAAAAGAGACAACCTACGAATATATATATATATATATATATATATATATATATATATATATATATATATATATATAAACAATTGCAATTTCTAAAGCATTTGTTTTTTTTATTTTTTCAACATTAATTTGTTTTTTATTATTTCATTATTCAATATTCAAAGGTTTAATAAGCAATTGATAAATATTAAAAAAGACGTTTTATGAATAAACGAGAAAAAACAATTTCCAAAGCATTTGTTTTTTATTTTTTCAATTTTCATTAGTTTTTTATTTTTTTATTATTTAATATATTCAAAGGTTGAATCAAATGGATATATATTAAAAAAGACGACTTACAAATATATAAAAAACAATTGCAGTTTCTAAAGCATTTCTTTTTTTAGTTTTTCAATATTTATTTTTTTATTATTTTTTCATTATTCAATATTCATTTGATTTTTACTACTACTAAACATCTTTATTCACAGAATGAAAATAAAATATAATACTTGTAATGTATAAAATAAAATAAATTCTAACATAATTGGTCTTCTGTTTCATGGCTATCGACCAGTGGTCTTTCAGCCCTATGATTTTTATTATTTCATTATTCAATATTCAAAGGATTAAAAATCAATTGATTAATATTTTTAAAAAGTCGAGAAAAACAATTGCAATTTCTAAGGCATTTGTTTTTTATTTTTTCAATATTCATTTGTTTTTTTTAAATTTTCTTAATTATTTAATATTCAAAGGTAAAAAAGACGACTTATAAAACAAATAAATAAAACAATTGCAATTTCCAAAGCATTTGTTCTTCATTTCTTCAATATTCGTTTGTTTTTTCTTATTATTTCATTATTTAATATTGAAAGGTTTAAAAAACAATTGATAAATATTAACAAAAAAACGTCTTACAAATACCCGAAAAAAAAAAAACAATTGCAATTTCCAAAACATTTGTTTTTTATTTTTTCAATATTCATTTGTTTCTTATGATTTCATTTATCAATATTCAAAGGTTTAAAAAACAATTGTTAAATATTTAAAAAAGACGATTTACGAATATATGAAAAAAAAAACAATTGCAATTTCCAAAGCATTTGTTTTTTAATTTTCCAATATTCATTAGTTTTTTTTTTAATTTTTTTATTATTCAATATTCAAATGTATAATAAAGAAACAATTGATAAATATTAAAAAAGACGACTTACGAATATATTGATAAAAAAACAATTGCAGTTTTTAAAGCATTTGTTTTTAATTTAAAAAAAAAATTATTATTCAATATATTCAAAGGTTTAAATATTAAAAAGACGACTTACGAATATATGAAAAAAATAATTGCAGTTTTTAAAGCATTTGTTTTTTTTAATTTTTTCAATATTCATTTGTTTTTTATTATTTCATTATTCTATATTAAAAGGTTTAAAAAACAAATTGATATATATTTTAAAAAGACGCCGTACGAATATAAACAAAAAAACAATTGCAATTTCTAAAGCATTTGTTTTTTTTCTTCAATATTCATTTGTTTTTTTAAATTTTTTTCATTATTCACTATTGAAAGGTTTAAAAAAAATTGAAAATATTAAAAAAGACGACTTACGAATATATGAGTAAAAATAATTGCAATTTCTAAAGCATCTGTTTTTTAATTTTTTCAATATTCATTTGTTTTTTTAATTTTCTCAATTATTCAATATTAAAAGGTTTAAAAAACAATTGACAAATATTATTTTTAATAAATAACGACTTATGAATACACGAGACAAAAAAAACAATTGCAATTTCCAAAGCATTTGTTTTTTTAGTTTTTCCATATTCATTTGTTTTTTTTTTAATTTTCTTAATCATTCAATATTCAAAGGTTTAAAAAAACAATTGATAAATATTTTAAAAAGACGACTTACGAATATAAATTAAAAAAACAATTGCAATTTCTAAAGCATTTGTTTTTTTATTTTTTCAATATTCATTTATTTTTTAATTTTCTTAATTATTCAATAGTGAAAGGTTTAAAAAACAATTGATAAATATTTAAAAAATACGACTTATGAATACACGAGAGGAAAAAAAAACAATTGCAATTTCCAAAGCATTTGTTTTTTACTTTTTCAATATTCATTTGTTTCTTATGATTTCATTATTCAATATTCAAAGGTTTAAAAACAAATGGATAAATATTAAAAAAGACGACTTACGAATATATGAAAAAAAACAATCGCAGTTTTTAAAGCATTTGTTTTTTTTTGTTTTTTCAATATTCATTTGTTTTTATTATTTCATTATTCTATATTAAAAGGTTTAAAAATCAATTAATAAATTGTATTTTAGAAAAAGTTTATGAAAAAAACAATTGCAATTTCCAAAGCATTTGTTTTTTTAGTTTTTCCATATTCATTTGTTTTTTTTAATTTTCTTAATCATTCAAGGCTTAAAAAACAATTGATAAATATTTAAAATATGACGACTTACGAATATAAATAAAAAACAATTGCAATTTTTAAAGCATTTGTTTTTTTTTATTTCTTCAATATTCATTTGTTTTTTAAATTTTCTTAATTATTTAATATTCAAAGGTTTAAAAAACAATTAACAAATATTAAAAAATACGACTTATGAATACACGAAATAAAAAAAAACAATTGCAATTTCCAAAGCATTTGTTTTTTTAGTTTTTCCATATTCAATTGCTTTTTTTTTAATTTTCTTAATCATTCAATATTGAAAGGTTTAAAAAACAATTGATAAATATTTAAAAAATGACGACTTACGAATATAAATAAAAACAATTGCAATTTCCAAAGCATTTGTTTTTTTAGTTTTTCCATATTCAATTGCTTTTTTTTTTAATTTTCTTAATCATTCAATATTCAAAGGTTTAAAAAACAATTGATAAGTATTTAAAAAATGACGACTTACGAATATAAATAAAAGCAATTGCAATTTCTAAAGCATTTGTTTTTTATTTGTTCAATATTCATTTGTTTTTTTTAATTTTCTTAATTATTCAATATTCAAAGGTTTAAAAAACAATTGACAAATATTAAAAAATACGACTTATGAATACACGAGAGGAAAAAAAACAATTGCAATTTCCAAAGCATTTGTTTTTTATTTTTTCAATATTCATTTGTTTCTTATGATTTCATTATTCAATATTCAAAGGTTTAAAAACAAATGGGTAAATATTAAAAAAGACGACTTACGAATATATAAAAAAAAACAATTGCAGTTTTTAAAGCATTTGTTTTTTTTTTAATTTTTTCAATATTCATTTGTTTTTATTATTTCATTATTCTATATTAAAAGGTTTAAAAAACAATTAATAAATTGTATTTTAGAAAAAGTCAACTTACGAAAATATAAAAAAAAACAATTGCAATTTCTAAAGCATTTGTTTTTTGTTTTTTCCATATTCATTTGTTTTGTTTTAATTTTCATAATTATTCAATATTCAAAGGTTTAAAAAACAATTGATAAATATTTAAAAAATGACGACTTACGAATATAAATTAAAAAAACAATTGCAATTTCTAAAGCATTTGTTTTTTTATTTTTTCAATATTCATTTATTTTTTAATTTTCTTAATTATTCAATAGTGAAAGGTTCAAAAAACAATTGACTAGTATTAAAAAAGACGACTTACGAATACACGAAAAGTAAAACAATTGGAATTTCCAAAGCATTTGTTCTTTATTTCTTCAATATTCGTTTGTTTTTTTTTTATTATTTCATTATTCGATAATGAACGGTTTAAAAAACAATTGACAAATATTTAAAAAAAGACGATTTGCGAATGCACTAGAAAGAAAAAACAATTGCAAAGCATTTTTTTTTTATTTTCTCAATATTCTTTTGTTTCTTATGATTTCATTATTCAATATTCAAAACAATTGTTAAAAAAGACGATTTACGAATATATGGAAAAAATTGTAATTTCCAAAGCATTTGCTTTTTATTTTTCCAATATTCATTAGTTTTTTAAAAATTTTTTTATTATTTAATATTAAAAGGTTAAATTAAAACAAATGGATAAATATTAAAAGAGATGATCTACGAATATATATAAAAAACAATTGCAATTTCTAAAGCTTTTGTTTTTTACTTTGTTCAATATTCATTTGTTTCTTATGATTTCATTATTCAATATTTAAAGGTTTAAAAAACAATTGTTAAATATTAAAAAAGACGACTTACGAATATATGAAGAAAAAAACAATTGCAGTATTTGTTTTTAATTTTTTCAATATTCATTTTTTAAATTTTTTTTATTATTCAATATAATAAAAGGTTTAAAAAACAAATGGATACATATTAAAAAAGACGATACAAGAGAAAAAAACAATTGCAATTTCCAAAGCATTTGTTCTTTATTTCTTCAATATTCATTTGTTTTTTTATTATTTCATTATTCAATACTTAAAGGTTTAAAAAACAATTGACAAATATTAAAAAAAGACGACTTACGAATACATGAGAAAAAAACCAATTGTAATTTCCAAAGCATTTGTTTTTTATTTTTTCCATATTCATTTGTTTCTTATGATTCCATTATTCAATATTCAAAGGTTTAAAAAACAATTGTTAAATATTAAAAAAGACGATTTACGAATATATGAAAAAAATACAGTTGCAATTTCCAAAGCATTTGTTTTTTATTTTTCGAATATTCATTAGTTTAAATTTTTTTTTATTACTTAATATTAATAGGTTTAAAAACAAATGGATAAATATTAAACGAGAGGACCTACGAGTATATAAAAAACAATTGCAATTTCTAAAGCATTTGTTTTTTATTTAATGTTTTCATTTTTTAATATTCAAAGGTTTATAAAACATTCGACAAATATTAAAAAAAGTCGACTTACGAATAGACGAGAAATAAAACAATTGCAATTTCCAAAGCATTTGTTCTTTATTTCTTCAATATACGTTTGTTTTTTTTTATTATTATTTCATTATTCAATATTTAAAGGTTTAAGAAACAATTGACAAATATTAAAAAAAAGACGACTTACGAATACACGAGAAAAAAAAAACAATTGTAATTTCCAAAGCATTTGTTTTTAATTTTTTCAATATTTATTTGTTTTTTTTAATTTGTTTATTATTCAATAGATTAGAAGATTTAAAAAACAAATGGATAAATATTAAAAAAGACGACTTACGAATATATGAAATAAAAACAACTGTAGTTTTTAGAGCTTTTGTTATTTTTTTTTTCAATATTCATTTGTTTTTATATTATTTCTTTATTTAATATTCAAAGCTTTAAAAAACAAATGGATAAATATTTAAAAAGACGACTTACGAATATATGAAGAAAAAGAAACAATTGCAGTTTTTTAAAGCATTTGTTTTCTATTTTTTCAATATTCATTTGTTTCTTATTATTTCATTATTAAATATTCAAAGGTTTAAAAAACAATTGTTAAATATTTAAAAAAATTACTAAGAATATAAAAGAAAACAATTGCAATTTCTAAATCATTTGTTTTTTTATTTTTTCAATATTCATTTGTTTTTATTTTTATTATTCACTATTCAAAGCTTTAAAAATAATTGATAAATATTAAAACAAATAATTTATGAGAGATAAAAAGCGACTGTAATTTCTAAATTATTTGTTATTTTTTATTTTGTCATTATTTAAAAGTATAAAAATCAATTGATAAATACATATTTAAAACAGCAATTTATGAATATTAAAAAAAACAGCTGTAATTTCTGCGGTATGTATTTTTTTAAAAATTTTTTATTATTAAATATTTTAATGTTTTGATGGTGAATCATTAGGTTTTTGTGTGGTTAAAAACAAATGATAAATTTTAAATATTCATCAATTGTTTTTAATCACACAAAAACCTAATAGTTAATAGTAACAGTTACTTATAAAGTATTTGTTTTTTGTTAATCATACAAATTGATTCATATAAAACAGAAACAATAATGAAATTCTAAAGCATATGTGTTATTTTTTATTTTTTTTTGCTGGTAATATATGAACATTTAAATGTTTTTTTACTGTTTTTTATTCGATGACTATATAAACAAAACAAAAACAAGAATATAAAAAAATAAGCAATAGTATTTAGGAATATATTTTAATTTTATTATTTTGTGAACATGAGAAGGATATGAAAAAACTATTGTAGCATATTATAACAATTTTCTTTAATTGTTTACAATTAAAGATTATTTAAAAAAATATTTATTATTTTCTAATCATCAGGTTATTCATTGTTTGAATGTAATTTATGAGTACAAAAACAATTGTATTTATGAATTTATGATGTATTTTTTTTGTTAGAAATAAGAAGGATGTATGAAAAAACAATTTCAATTTCTAAAACATATTTTCTTTGCTTATTTTTTCCTGAATTAAAAAATGTGGAATGAAATAGATAAAATTTTCCAAAAAGAAAAGTGCAAGACAAATTCTTTTATCATTGCCCTTATATTTGAATATTAAAGTACAAAAATGGTTCAACACGGGTTGGGTGAATAATTAATCAATTATATTACAAATATGTACTTATTTTTTCTAGTACTTAGGTGTTACGTACAAACAATAGATGTCACTGGATACAGTGAAGAAATAGATATTTAACTTATAATAGTAAGTCTCTTGACCAACAGATGTCAACTGAATTAGTTTTCTATCTTAAAGGGAAAACTGGAGTTTTAAAACTACGGAAGGGTTTGACGCAAACGTGTAACTGTTTAAAGATAACAATTTTTCAAATACACATTTAAAATTAGTGAAATGAACCAAGTGCTGATCAATTCTTTACCTATTATTTCATAATGTTTCTCCAAGAGGTAAGTGAGAAATTATACAAGAAATACATTTGAAATGATTAGAAGCGTTTCATATGAGGAAAGTAAAAGTTGTTTGCCGATCAAATCAGCGTTATTTATTTATAAAAAAACTGTACGTGTTCGTAATTACTAGCCTTGCTAATCAATCGATTGAATTAGTACTCTACTTTTCGAGGAGGGGCAATGACATAACCGGAGCTCTTACCACTAAAATTATTGGGTGCCGTGTCGACCGCGATTCCGTTTTCATAACCCGCCCATTAACAATTCATTTTATCGGTGACGATCTATAAGCGTCGGAGAGAACGAAAGAAAAAATTAGAACTTTCCATAATAATGACATAACATGTCTAAAAGTGAACCGTAGACGACGTCGACCGCACGTACGTTCGTCCCCAGAGCACAGACGGGCTGAGAGACATTCGTATGGGATTATGGGATTGAATGAACGGCGTGTGTGTGTGTGTGTGTGTGTGTTTGCGTGGGACCCCATAAAAAGATAGGAGACTACTCTTCGTCAGGTGAGTGTGGCGTGCACATTCCCATGAATTATAACAAAAGCAGAGCGATCATGCGAACAGTTTGACCTCCCCCAGACTGTATCCACTACGGAGAGGCCGATACTGCACTTATCTCATGATTCTAATGGTCTTACCGTTTCGTCCAAACAAAAAATTCATTACTGTGTAGTGGTAAATAATAATAAATTTAAAAATGCATTGTTAATAATAAAATATTAACATTATTCACTTAATGACCTTTAGAGTACTATTTTTAAAGCTCTGTTGATATCTATATACTTAGTTACATTTTTTTATTTTTTTTTTTATAGAGAGAAAAGGAAATCCATCATGGACACCCTTTTTTGTAATATGGTAGTGTCGGACTCCTACTGACTAAAACCATTCCTCTGCGATCTCTGGTGTGACCAATCCAGTAGGTCTATTGCGAAAATATCTCTAAGTTTTGGGAGTATCCATACTTCCTCAGTGGCGCTCTCCTCAAAAGGAGCAACGTCAGCGATCGATTAGGTTGACTGCAGGCTTAGGGAGGCTAATTGTGAATTAGAATCATACAACGTCTTCAATGTAAGTCAGAAATCGTAGATCGTATTTCGGAAATGTTATTCCAGAATGAGGACTTTAATCTTTTTTGCTGTAGAAGTTTACAGGGAGCTCTTTGATAAACACCAGGGTACTCGAAATCTTGGTGTCACGGTGAATCTGTATATTCCGCATAAACGGCGGATAATTCTGAAAAGCCTTGCTTTGTTTTTACAGACAAGGTTGATCTCGTGTTAATGACGGGCCACAGGTTAGCCAACGAAGCTCTATCCTTTTGTATTTGGTATGCAACTGTTTTTGACCAGGAGAGGTGCTGGTCATTATGTCTCTCGTTTTTTTAGGTACACTCTGCTGAAATATATAGAAACACTCTTATCACCATTGACCTCAAGTCGCCATTGAGTCGACCGCTATCCTTAGGTATCGAGAACGACTTGGAGAGTTTTTTCGAGATAAACTGTGGTGCTTCCTCTAAGTAGAGCTGTATCGTCAGCATATTGGTCGATCATTATCTGAGCCAAATTTGCAACGTCGCATGTGCCGAGGACAACGGTGAGCCCTGTGGAACTACTGCACAAATCTCACGCAACAGCTAATACAAATTTAGGAATGAAAAATGAACTTCTAAAAACCAATTGATTTTTTTTATGACCTTGGTCTTAGCCATATAGTCAGCTACCAAGTAATTAGGGATATACAGGGTGACTGACGAAAAACCTTTGGTGCTGTATCTCGCTTATTTTTTATCCGATTTTAATAAATAAAACATCAAATTGAACCATTTTTAAAAGACTTTAATAGGATCTGAACTGTTATTTTTGCTCGCACCCAGTTTTTGACAAAATACGATCAACATTTTTTTTTAATTGCACTGTATATATATTTTTATTGATTCGCAAGGAGATTTTTTTTCTGAATATAAAATTGTAGACAAATTGATCCATACATCAAACTTAAGTCGAGAAATTGAGGATTAAAAAAATAAATAAAAAGTCAAGTATCCATTGTAAACAATATACAGACCCTATTTTAAATATCAAAAGTGACAGTGACAGCCATTGATACAATACTGCAACGATTTTTAATTATTTCATAATTAAAATGTTGCAATATTTCAAACACTGTACTAGAATTTTGTGCTTCTACAGAAATCGTTTTTCAGTTTTTGAAATCTTGCAACATTTTTATTATGAAATTATTAAAAATCATTGCAGTATTGTACCAATGACTGACACTGTCACTTTTGACATTTGGAATAGGCTCTGTATATTGTTTACTATGGGTATTTGATTTTTAATTTTTTTTTAATCCTCAATTTCTCGACTTTGGTTTGATGAATGGATAAAATCGTTTACAAATTTAGATTCAGAAAAAAATCTCCTTGCGGATCAGTACAAAATATATATACAGTGCAATTTGAAAAAAAAAAGTTGATCGTCTTTTGTCAAAAACTGGATGCAAGAAAAAATATCAGTACAGTTCATATTAAAGTCTTTTAAAAATCATTTAATTTGATGTTTTATTTATTCAAATCGGATCAAAAATAAGCGAGATACAGCACCAAAGGTTTTTCGTCAGTCACCCTGTATAAAGGACATTTTTCTTCGCAGGTGTCTTTCAATGTAGCTAACTTAACATAGAGACAAACGGAATTAGACAACAGATAAACCAATTGATTAATGACTGAGGCTTTAACTTCGTGCTACATCTTAAAAATTTAAACAAAAAACCTTTCCCTGTTGATATCACACTTTATGTGACAGATGTCAGATAACTAATAACAGATGACTTATAACTTTTGACAGATGAAAAATTGCAATTAAAAATAATAACATGATTATAATTAATGACAAATAACATATGAAAAGTGACAGATGAGAGATGACAGATGACGGATGACGAATGACAGATGGCATATGATAAAAGACTGATGATAGATGTCAGATTACAGATGACAGATGATAGTTTACAGATGATAGATATCAGATTACAGATGGGAAATAACAGATAAAGATGATAAGTGAAAGGCACATAATAGACATAAAATAATTATACAGATGACAGATGAAAGGTGACAAAAGACAGATGATAGATGATAGATAAAAGATAGCGGATTAAATATGACAGATAGCAGACCAAATATGATTTATGATATATGACAAATTACAATTAGAAATTAGAATATAATTAATATAAAGTCTTAATCTATTCAATATAGATGGCAGATAACAAATGACAGATAGGAGTTGAGAGATGGCAGATGACGGTTGAAATATGACATATGACAGATGACAAATGACAGATTGCAGATGACAAATGACAGATGATAGATAACAGATGACAGATGACAGCTGACAGATGATAGATGACAGATGATAAATAACAGATGACACATGGCAGATGACAGATGATAGCTGACAGATGATAGATATGATAGACATTACATGAAAAATGGTAGATGATAGATGACAGAAGGCATGACAGATTACAGATAGCCTTTAATTAATATATTTAATTTGTGGCACGTGTCAGATAGTTGTATCGAATAAACTATCTGTTAATTCAAATGAATAACAGATCATAGTCGTAAATCGCAGAATTTGTTGTCTTTGGTTACCTGTGATCAAGTTCTCAAAACTCGTTTTTAATACACATTACACATGATATATAACAATTTACAGACTACAGTTAACAGATGACGAATGATAGATTACAATTAAAAATAATAACATGATTATAAATAATGACAGATGATATATGATAGATGACAATTAACAGAATGTGATAGATAATAAATGATGGCATATGATAAATGACAAATGATAAATGTAAAATGACAGATGACAGTTTACAGATGACATATTACAGATCAAGATGATAAGTGAAAGATGCTTACTTTCACTTAAAAGCTATCAAATAATTTGACAAATTATAGATTATATGATAGAAATCAAATGAAAAATGACAGATGATAGATGGTAGAAAGCATGACAGATTACAGACAACCTTTAATTAATATATTCAATTTGTGGCACTTGTCAGATGGTAGTATCAAATGTACTACCTGTCATTTCAAATGAATAACAGATCATAGTGGTAGATCGCAGAATCTGTTGTCATTTGTTATCTATCATCGAGTTCTCAAAAATTATTACAGATGATAGATTGTAGCAGACAAAATATGACATGATATATGACAAATTACAATTATAGATTAGAATATAATATATTGAGATTACATCTTAGAAATACGCAAATTGGTGTAGATTCGCGTATTATGGTCATTAATAAAAATCTAGTTTTGTTACTTTTTTCTTCTTTCTCTTTCTCGTCAATTTCCACGAACGATTACACAGGATAATTGCAGAGAAAGATGACATATAACAGATGACAGATGATAGGTTACAAAAGATTGATGTCAGATAACAGATAAATATAAATGAACGTAGGCACATAACAGATACCAAATAATTGGACAGATAACAGATAAAGGATTAAATATGAAAGTAGACAAAATTTGACTTATGAGATATGACAACTAACAATTAAAAATTCGAATATATTTACATTTAAGTGGCTCAAGTTTCGATTTTAAGTTGAAATTGATCGAAACTTGAGTTACTTAATAGTTATTTAAGGTACAAGTGTAAAAAGTGATGCTTTTTTTAAAGCCAGGAGTGCAATAAAAATAATGTGTGATATCAACAAAGAAAGTTTTGAAGTCTAAACTTTTAACAGTTGATTATTAGAAAATCAATCGATAGAAATTTCAATATTTAGAAAATACAGTTGACAAAAAATTGTTAATTTTCAATGGACAGAAATTTGTTTTATCAAAGAAGTTTATCTTTAAAAACTCAATACAATCAAACCAAATGAACAAACTGTCATTTTGTTATTTATCATCTGTCAACTGTTTTCTGTCATTTGTCACCTGACTTTGTCATCTGGCATCTGTTGTTTTATATCTTTTATACGACATTTATGGACTGTCAACTTATAACTGTCATCTATCGCATGCTAACGGCAATTTTATCATCTGTCAAACATCAGAAAAAAAAAACTAGATAACTAAGCATTAAATGTAGATAATCATAGTCAGTGTATATATTTAAAAATAAAGTCTAACAATAAATTTTTATATTATATTTATGATTGCAGATTTTTCTGTCATATCATCATTTATCATCTTATATCTGAAATCTGACATTTATAAACTGTCAGCTTTCAAATGTCAAATTTTATCTGCCATTATAACTGTCAACTGTTAAATTTTAACTGTCAACTGTCATTGATAATATCTTTTATCTATTATTTGTAATTATCCGTCAACTGACGTTTTTCATCTGTCACATATATATATATATATATCGCTTATATATTTTGATCCCGTGATTCTGTAAGATTATTAAGGCCGTAGTTGTCATCTGGTTTGTCAATTGTTTTCTATCATCTGATACCGTCTGAAATCTGTTATCTACTATTTGTTGTTAACCCGGAAAACGTGAATTAAGAATGTCTTCAAGGAAAATAGAAATATGAGTCAGTAGAATTTTTTTCAACCAGTTTTCCTAGCACACTGAGCAAGGCGACTAACATGTATCTTCCACAGCCGTTATTTAAGTTAGATTCAACACAACAAACTGTTGACAGTGAAAAAAATATAACACGAAGCTGATGTGACGATAGCTTGATGATAGGAGAGGTGAGGTGGTGCTGATCACGGTAGTTAGCTTCCATGCCGAGGGGAAACATTCCATTTGTGATGTTAGAGACTGCACATCTACCCTTGCAGGTGAGAATTTTACCATTTCCACCAATTTCTACCAAGAAATACCGTTGATACCTGAAGCTTTTCGGATTTTGAACTGCTTAATGAGCTCATTTAGCTTTTCGGAGATGGGCTTGATGACAGGTTCACCTCCAGTTTTTAGAATTTATTAGATAAATAGCGACGGTTTTCTGACTCCTATGTTAAAGTCGAAGTTATTGCCAAGGTTGCGGGTGAATTTTGAAAATTAAGAGCGTCCGTGAAAAGCTCAGCTTTGTCAGGTGGCCATTCGCACCTAATAACGCTTTATTGCTGTTATTTTGAAGTCTGAACTTCCAAACAGAGTTCGGTTGTTCGTTCATCAACTCAAGTCGATGTTCCCAGCGATTGTTCTTTAATTTTTGCTTAACGTCTCTACTTTTAGCGCGAGTCTATTGAATTACGTATGTAGGGACGAGTCGCGCGAGATTAGTTATATTTTAAAGATGCAGCAAAACTTAAATTGAATCAACACTCGCAATACAAGACAATACCATTGAGGTGTCATCTAACGTCCAAGCGTTGTACTATGATTTTCTGGTACAATCACAGGGAACTGTTCATACTAATATGAATCATAACTCTCCTTTAAAACCCTGAAAAATAACATCTTGGAATATTTCTCTGAAGCCTAAAATATTTTAGAAGGTACTGCATTAATTAGTAACGCTAGACATAGATACAGACTTTAATAATAATAAATTTTCAAAGAAACCTAAATAATTGAGATTTTATTAATTATATTATGTATTGCATAATTAAAAATTTGGAGCATAATTTAAATATTTAAAATTTTTAATCCAGTGTACTCTTCACCTATCACAATAAATAACTTAATAACTCCAGATCAGTTGTAATAAATTATAAATTTACGTAGCGTACTCTTGACCTACCTCAATAGATTGTGCGTTAACGCAGGTCAGCAGCACGCTAGGTCAAGGTACTGTTTATTGGGGTAGGTCAAGAGTACGCTGGATTCAACACTTAAATATTCTTCAATTTATTTTAATCTGGAAACATCTAAAACACATATCGTAGAACCTGTGACATTTTAGAATGTGTCGATATGAATTGAGGGCATCCTAGAACTTTCTGCTACTGCTGTCTGTTTTTCTTAAAATATTTTGTCATTATTTCTGCAATTATTTTAAGCTGAAGGACAAAGAATAACAAATGAGATCCAAGACCGCCATTTTCGATTTTTGGCAAGAAGAGACCAATTCAATTACCGACTTATGGTTAGCTAACAAAGGCCATCCTATAACCCTTCGAATTGTTTACTCCAGAGTCACGTCTTTTGGCTTGAAAACATCTTGTGTTACCACTAATTAACCAACATTGTCAGCTACGTTTGGAGTAGTGTAGGTTGTGACTGCATTGGAATTTAGAGTGGCATAGAGTGATGGTTAGTGATGAATCCCGATTCTATTTTGGGATGCACGTGTTAGATGAAGATGCAACATGGAATTTTCTGTTGAGAGGCCAGCGCATCAAACTGTAGGGATTATTTTATAGTGTGCAAAAGATGGAGCATCTTTGAAAACCGACAAGAGGTCTGTGCCCCTATCGATAAGCAATATCTGAAACTTACTGCAAGACATGACTCTAGAAGAACACAAAGCAAGGTGGAAAAACTTCTCCACTTGTGCTCATTCTTAAAACATAATACGAACACCCAACACTAAAGTTGCCTAATATTGTGTTAATCAAATCAAACCACGTCAAACCTAAAATACCTGATATATTCTAAGTGGACGCTGGTAGTTAAAGAAACACCTCTATTAGAAATCGTTGAAGAAGAACTGTAGAGGGTGCTCTGGCAATGTTAAGGAAGATCCTGCTGGGGACATCATGGCCAAAATCGGTCCAGCAAAAGCCTTAACTTTATCAAAAGTGAGGTAGCTGAAGAGCTAGTTTTCTCATCACTGTTAAAAGGCCCAACTGCAACTTCTTTTCGATCTCCCTTTTATCCGTATCCGTGTGGTATAAGGTGGTATAAAATATGAATGTAGATCTTGTAGTGATATGTAGATGACGTGATATGACTCTATATTCTTTTGTTTCTTAAGAATTTGAAATATGATAAATATATTGAATGTTGAAAGTTCATCTTCACTATGAATAAAACTATATAATTACTTTCAAAAATATATTGTAAGACGCTACAATTGTTTCGCCATACTGTGGCTTCTTCAGGCGAAGAAATGGTGTTAAAAAAATTTGTTAAAAATAAAATAAACATTGTATATATACCTGACCCAACAATTTTTTTTAACACCATTTCTTCGCCTGAAGAAGCAATATATTTTTGAAAGTAATTATATAGTTTTATTCATAGTTTCTATGGATCAATTTGCGGATAATGTCAATATTTTACCATGGCCATCCCGATTTCCTGATCTTTCGCCCTTTGAGCATGTACTGAAGATTATAGGGAGAAGATTAATTCAAGTCTACCATTGAGAACTCTTCTCCGTTGCAGTGAGAATTTCCTGTAATTGTCGGTGGTTATCCACTTAATTAAGAAAACAAGTGTAACACTTTAGAAAATAGATGTCACCTTAATAATTTCTCTAAATTTGCGGATTTTATAACCCACAAGTTAAAAAACTATAGGGCAAAAAGGCCATATTTGGCAAATAATCTGATGAGTCATCATCAAGAACACTTTCTTAATGATGACTCATCAGATTATTTGCCAAATATGGCCGTTTTGCTGATACCAGAAGAATAGAGGGTGTGAATGGAAGAACACATATTTTGTGAAATCAAGCCTTTCCAAATACGATCAAAATTTTTGTAGATTATTATTATGTATAATATTAGAATCTTTTTTTAGTATGTTGTATAAATAATTCTTCCTAATATAGTAAAACTCTGTTTCTCTCTGTCTTCAATTTCTACGATGATGAAATTCAAAGTAGATCAAAACCTGTTATTGACTGTTGAGACCATAATTCAGTTTTAGAATTTTTTCAACTTCCCTTGATTTTCATTTGTTTAATTTAATTCTGTGCAAAACTGATTACAGATTATTTCTTGGGCCAGGTATTATTTTTTTCACCACCAGGATATCAAATTGTGTATTGGGTACTTCCTTTCTACTGGGTTGTCCTGGGAATGACTGTGCTGACGAATTGTTTGTTATTATTCAATATTTAACAGTTGGCTCCATATAGGAAGAAAACTCTCTAGAGCAGACTGGTGGTGCATTCTTTGAGTATACAAGGTGACTGACGAAAAACCTTTGGTGCTGTATCTCGCTTATTTTTGATCCGATTTGAATAAATAAAACATCAAATTAAATGATTTTTAAAAGACTTTAATATGAACTGTACTGATATTTTTTCTTGCATCCAGTTTTTGACAAAAGACGATCAACTTTTTTTTTTCAAATTGCACTGTATATATATTTTGTACTGATCCGCAAGGAGATTTTTTTCTGAATCTAAATTTGTAAACGATTTTTATCCATTCATCAAACCAACGTCGAGAAATTGAGGATTAAAAAAAATAAATAAAAATCAAATACCCATAGTAAACAATATACAGAGCCTATTCCAAATATCAAAAGTGACAGTGTCAGTCATTGGTACAATACTGCAATGATTTTTAATAATTTCATAATAAAAATGTTGCAAGATTTCAAAAACTGAAAAACGATTTCTGTAGAAGCACAAAATTCTAGTACAGTGTTTGAAATATTGCAACATTTTAATTATGAAATAATTAAAAATTGTTGCAGTATTGTATCAATGGCTGTCACTATCACTTTTGACATTTAAAATAGGGTCTGTATATTGTTTACAATGGATACTTGACTTTTTATTTATTTTTTTAATCCTCAATTTCTCGACTTAAGTTTGATGTATGGATAAATTTGTCTACAATTTTATATTCAGAAAAAAATCTCCTTGCGAATCAATAAAAATATATATACAGTGCAATTTAAAAAAAAATGTTGATCGTATTTTGTCAAAAACTGGGTGCGAGAAAAAATAACAGTTCAGATCCTATTAAAGTCTTTTAAAAATGGTTTAATTCGATGTTTTATTTATTAAAATTGGATAAAAAATAAGCGAGATACAGCACCAAAGGTCACCCTGTATAGATAAAAACAGTTGAAATGTTTACAAAACCTAATTGACCTGACTAACTCATAATCTAGCGGCAACAAATAACTAATTAAACCAGATCAGTTGCAATAGATTAGAATTTCACCTAGCGTACTCTTGACCTATCTCAATATCTTGTGCATTAACGTAGGTCAGGAGTACGCTAGGTCAAGATAGAGTTCATTGGGGTAGGTTAAGGGTACGCTAGGTTAATGCATTGCTCAGGCAATGGTTTAGTGAGGTAGGTCAAGAGTACGCTGGATCGAAATACTTGTGATAATACGTTTAATAAAACAATTGAAAATTTTGGTTATTTTTACGGTCCACCTCGTATTTATATCTAAATTAAAAGTCTCACAAATTTTATTATCAATGTTTATAATTATTATCAAAAGTCAAACTGTAGAGACGACAATTGCCAAACGGCATTTGATAATTGAAAAACAACATAACGAGTTAGAACACTGGCTAATTAAAGGCAATTGATGGCAATTAACATATGACAGACGACATATCATAGTTAACAGTTCACAAATGACAACTAATAATAATCAAATGACAAAGGACAATTAGCAGATAATTGGTGACAGTTTAGAATTAAAGAATAACATGTACCAAATGACATAACCATTGACAATTGAAAAACTAGTGGATAATTAGGAAATCAAAGCTATATAATGTTTGATAAATGACAGTTTTTCTTTTAAAATGTTTAGTATAAGCCAAAAAAATTCTAAATAAAGTTAATGCTTGTTGCGCTACACCACATATCTACATAAAAGAAAGAAATTGGACTAATACTAAAAATTAAGTTATTGACGTTATAAATGTAAAGTTTCAAGAAAATTTAGACAGAACGTCGTTGTGTCCTGTAAAAATTATCTTTAATTCTTTTCCACAATTACATCTAATTATTATCTGGTGAAAACGTCTGGTTTTTCTCCACAGGACGCTTTTCTTTTTTCATTGTTTCTCGCCCCTACATTTTGTTATGCAATTAATTCAGATACTATCAAATTAGATCGGCGTATGCAAATGCCGCCTGCTTTCTGTTGTGTGTGCGGTAACGTTTTCTCTTCCTGAATGTCCGGCTCCTACAAATCTGATATATTTTACCAATTGAAATTATTACGTCCAGACGATTGGATCGTCCCAAACAATGGAACTGCATTGAAGAAATGATTTGTAAGCACCTTGAATAATTAATAAAAAAATCAACATTATAAAATTTGACATATAGATAGTATTGATATACGAGGTGTAAACTAGAAATTTTGTTTTTTTACTCGGTAAGAACGAAGTGGAAACTATTGTGATGGTGCAAACAGCTTACAAAGAATTCTTGGTAAAATTCAAGTGTACGAATATCATTGAAGATCAGTTTCTTCAAGTGCTAGAGGCAATGTCAAAATTTGTAATCTCATCAATGAAGATCTATCTACTCAGAACAATCCACCAACTAGAGGACTTATCCTGAAACTCAATTCAGAGCATTTTAATTGTAGATTTGGGGATGCGAAGTGTGTCAGCAATCAAAGTTCGTTCCGAAGATCACGTAGATCGTTGCGTTCAAGACTGTTATGAAATGAAGAACGCATTAAAAAACGATCCAAAAAAATATCACAAACGATTGGAGCGAAGGAAAAGTAAACAATAGCCAAATCAATGGGAATCAATTGACTCACTTTGTCCAAAAGAGCTCGGCAGATGAAATTTGAATGTGGAAGACGATGTTGATGATCTTTTTTTGACATCAAAGCAATTGTGCATTCAGATGATTTTTTTCCACAAAACGAGACAGTAAATCAATTTGAAAGTTCGAAACAGGAACGCGGTTTTTGTTGGCAAGGATAGATCAATTCAATATTTACAAAATTATTTGTTATATTCATCCTAAAGAGTGTTTCAAAATAAATGCTTTACATCGTTAAAAAGAAGAGAAAAATGAGGACAACTTTAATTATTAAACTGGGAGAAGTAATACACTTGTGTTCCTTATATATTTTATCAGATAAACTACTGACACGTGTTTCGATCTTTACTGATCATTATCAAAGTTGAAACTATTTTAATTTGTAAATGAAAATTGTCAAGTGACAGTTCTCGAGCGTAAATGCCTTGTGTCCCTTGACAATTTTCATTTAAAAATTAAAATTGTTTCAACTTTGATAATTATCAGTAAAGATCGAAACACGTGTCAGTAGTTTATCTGATAAAATATATACATGGAACAAAAGTGTTAAACATTTTGTTATTTTCTTCCATCGAGCAAGCATTTTAATTATTGATGTCAATATTAATAATTGATATTATTTGAATAATGGCTATAACAATTTATCAGTTAACGGTTATATTTTTTGTTCAATTTTTTTAAGGGTTGTGCAGAGAGGGGAACGTGCGCCTTCGAAAAGTCATTAACCTTAGATTTTTGGGCCGGAGCCGTACACCTGCCCTATTAAGGAACGTGTTGTATCATCTAAATATTAAAATAGTTTTTCGTACTGTCAGCTGTACTTTCAGGCGTACACGATAAATTATAGACGCGTAATTATCCGGCGCAATAAAATCAATCACGCCGCATAATCGATCGCCTCTGGGTGGTTTTATAATTAATATGCGAGCATTAAAATCCGCGGGGATGATTATTTTGCGCTCGATCGGTTGTACAACTGGGACGTGGTGTAATTCATTGTTTAAAGAATATTTACCACTGTTTGATTCATACTTTCAACAGATGTCCTTATATTTGTTTGGAACTGGAATGAAACTAGGCTGCTTATATATTTATGAATTGTTTGCACACTTTCAATTTGAAATTCAGTTTACTATATCTAATTTTTTTAGCATATTTTGTATTAAAATCCACCAACCATAGACTTTCATACATACATCTGAACAAGAGCCTATAGAGGCGTTAAGCTTCGGGTTCTAACTAATTAATCCGTTTTTGGATCAAAAACATTAATTAGAAATGTCGTTGTGTGGAGTGGTGATATTGAAGGTCCTTGTGGAACACCTCGTTGAGAGTAAAATGAGTGGTAGTGGGGGTTGCAAATATTAACCTAGATGTGGAAGTCTTAAACAATCTTAGTTGCCATACTAAATCAAAAGCTTTGTAGATATTCAGGAAGACTTAAGATTTGAAGGTGTGCTCTCTGACACTTTCATGTAAGAGATGGAATGGTACTCTAGGAAATCAAATTGGTATTATGATATCGATTTTTAAGATGGTTTTCAATAACTTTCCTAAGAAACACAATAAAACTTTGATCTAGATTAAACAAAGCATTTGACCTGATCATCATCACTAGTTTGCTTTTTATATTGAATTGACGAAGTTGTTACTTAGTTATTCTAGAATTTTTAAAAAATATTTAATAAACACCCATTAGTGCGCAATTACGTACCAACTAATAACTGAAAATTTGACGGGGCAGCAACGTAACAATTCGCGAAGCAAGACTATTTTCTCTCCTTTTTAATTATTTTTTTTTTTTTTGCTGTAGAGCGGTTTCTGGTAATTACAGTGGTGAATTTTGCCGGGCGCTCCAAAATTTCGGATGGCACCTGCCAAGCCGGGCCCCGGCTTCTAACAGTTAGCAGCCACGAATGTATATGAATGCTAATTGCACCCGAGAAATCTGCCTATTAAGTCATTAACTACACGTTAGGAGTCTTTTGTGGGACGGATTGACGCCACTCGTAAATGAGGACCCCACCAGGAGAGATGGTAACGCTCCTCCTCGTTGACCCGTCCTAATAACTCCTCGATGCTGTCACGGGTGATGGCTTTAAAGAGGGTTAATTAGTCAAGGGTATTTTAATCACCTGTATCTCGCCAACAATGATAAATATTAACAATGACCGAATATAAATTGTATGATAAGTATCGTTAAATATTTTAATGACTTGATTGATCATCAATGAAATTTATTAGGTGTACAAATGCTATAAATACACTTTTCTATACTCTTGGCCAAAAATATTATAGTATTACCAATAATCTAAATTTGAAACAACTAATATTTTGAAGTGATTGATGATGCACTTGTTGGAAATCCATATTATTCACTACATTGTTTCGCAACACTGTGGCTTCTTCAGATGAATATACATTAAATATTATATATACTCTTCACCTGAAGTAGCCAAAATGTGGAAAACCAACTACTTATTATTAATTAGAACTATTTTTTTAAATCTTTAATCAAATATGAATGATGTGATTTATTACCACGTAGTCCTTCCACCGTTTTGTTTATGTACTTATAAACCGCATGTTAATTATTATCATTATTACTTGTATTTATTTTTAAGGCAGCTGCAAGTGTGTCTATTTACATACTGATTTAATATTTCGACGCGGCGTTACGGATTTATTGACAGCCAATTACGCGCACCATTAATTTGAAACAATGGTTAAAAGAGCTCTGTGGCGCCGCCGCCGGTGCACATACGGGGGGCCGGTGCTTGGTGGTTGCATGGACAGTGCCTTCTGACTGCGATCCGGTCCATCTACTTACTCGCCAATTACCCCAGGACATCTGTCAGGATGGACGTGAGACGAGTCATTGTCGAAATCATCATCGTCTTGGTTGCACTCGACTAGACACGATTTGGTCATTAGAATTAACCAAAATCAGAAAGGCAAGAAGAAAATGCACAAAAAAATCTTCGATATTAAAAATATTCCTATCATAATGGAACCCAAAAATTAACAAAATTGATTTGTACAAGTATTCCGCTTGAATTCAGCGTACCTCACCAAACCATTCCTTGAGCAATCCATTAACCTAGCGTACCCTTGACCTACCCCAATGAACTGCATCTTGACCTAGCGTACTCCTGACCTAAGCTAACGCACAACGTATTGAGGTAGGTCAAGAGTACGCTAGGTGAATTTCTAATCTATTGCAACAGATCTGGTTTAAATTGTTATTTATTGGGGATAGAGATTATGAGTTAGGTCAATTAGGTTTTGTAAAAATTTCAACGACCTATATTCTAAAAAAATGCACCAACCTTGCTCTAGGGAGCTAAATGGAGCCTACAGTTAAATAATGAATAATAACAAACAATCCCATCATGCAAGTTATGCTCTATCCCCAAACCGAACATAACTTACCACCTCCTATTCAGGCTCAACAGTATTGAGATTAAATGGGAAACCTATAATAATTTAAATATCTGGGATACTGGATCATGGAATCGCTCAATCCCTAATACAAGATACGGTACCGAATTGAACAAGCCAGATCAGCATTACAAAAAGTAAAACCCTTATTAACCACCACAAATATCCCCTGGAAACTCCTGGACTTCTTAGAAGATACAGGAGTTCAAAAGGAGTAAAACAACCAGAGGCGCACAAAAGGAACACAGAGACAATCCCAGGACAATCCAATGGAAAGGAAGTATCTAATACATAATTGGATATCTTGGTTCATATCGCTTCGAATGAATACCAAACCAGACCTTCTTTCATATTTTCATTTTTATATAGCTATAGTTTGCAGATGCCTAGTTGGGCCTACTATGCATCTCCAGTGATCGGAGAAGTAACTCTCCAGCCACCGCACTCCTTTGATAAAGTTGAGGGTTTTGCTGGAAAACAGGCCTCCAAAGTCGGCTGATTTTGGCCATGATCCTGAGGGATCTTCCTTAATGTTGTCAGAGCAATGCAATCACAATCTACACTACTCCCAGCGTAGATGTCGATGTCACACAAGACGTCTGCAACCTCAAAGTTCTGACTTTGCGGTAAACCGTTCGGGTTTATAGGATTTTCTTTGTTTACAATTGATCTGGTACTGGAGAATCGAATCTTCTTGCCACAAATCGAAAATGGCGGTCAAGACCTCATTATTTGACCTTCGGTTCCTCTTCTGCGACGTTCCTGACCTTCTCTAGTATATGCCTGATAACATCGCATGACGATTAAGACGATTAGAAATTTCTCTAATCGATTAACCATTGATACGACCTCCGCCAAATTCGCAGTAAAGTTCGCGTTGTCGCTCCAAAAGCATAACCACACTTTCAAAACAAATGACGATAAGCGAAAACAGCAAATAATCGGTGATGGAAAAAATTCAATCAAACGTCTAACTGTTTAAACAAGTTCTATTGCAACTGAATCTGATTTAGGTAAAGGATTGCGAGGTAAACATAGGTGCTTGAGGATGTCTTGGATATCAGGGTTAGTGGCAAATTTTATAGCAAGGTGTTCCAGTCGGGTTTCAATGGGGATTAATTGGGTTTAGCAGTGTGTTGGAGGGATTGTGTAGAGGGTTATTGGGATGCCTTAGTTTAGTTAGTTTAGATTCGCAGGGCCGATCGCTCACTCACCTGCAAGTTTCTCAGAACAGAAGGGCGAGGATTTAGGAAAAGGATTGCTGAATAGTCTAACATATCATTTTGTAAATATTTACTGCAGTTTTTGTGGAAATCCCTTGATTTTTAAATGTGAGGTGTCTGAAATGTCGAGCTCTGTTTTTAATTTTCATTTTAAGGGTTTGGGAATGGTGTTTAAACAGGTTGCGGATGGTGAAATATATGTATTATTTATGTTAATACCAAATGGAGATGTGGATGCACGATGGAAGGGAATGAAAAGATGGGATTTATTGGAATTGATGATTATTCTCCATTTGGCAAACCAGTGTTGCAGAGTGTCGACCAGTCCTTGCAATGTACTGAAGGCTTTAGGAATTGTGTTGCTATGTGCAATTATTGCTGTATCATCAGCAAACAGAAGACAATATGCTGTGGGATGAAGTAATTGGGATTAGGAATGTATATGTCATGGACAAAGATGTTATAGAGGAGTGGGGATAGAGGGGACCCTTGTGGAACACCTTGTTGTGGTATGAATGGACGGGAGAGGGAAATAGGTATTTTGACATTGAGGGATTCGATTAGAAGTAGGAGATGTAGTGGGATGGACAAGGAGTTACATTTAAACAGCAAACCTCTATTTGCTTCTAAATATTTGGAATTTTCGAAAAACAATTTAAATTTTAAAAAAAGGATTTTTTCAACTATTGAAATTTAAAAAAAAAAGTTGAAATTTCTCAAAAATAGTAAACGATTTAACAAAAAAGATAATTGTAAAAAATACAGTAAAGGACTTTCTAACAAAAATGTATTCACTTAAACAGTTGAAAAATACACTTTTAAATATTAAAATAATAAAAAAGAAATTGTGAGTGAAAAAGTTTATTTGATAGATTAGAAATATTGCCTAAAATTGTTGGAATTTTATTTAAAAAAAAGTTAGAATAGAATAGAATTTTATTGTGTTACAAACATTAAGTTCTTACACTCGTCATACATAATAGACTTGTAAAACTAATCCTAATATAATAACTAAACATGAGAAATTATAAATATATATATACAAAAAAAAAAAATAATAATACTGTAATTACTGACATTTCGAAATTCTAAAAAATAAGTAAAAACAACTAAAATTTTGTTAAGAACATTTAGATAGATTCTGAAAGAACATTTAAAAAATTATATTAATTTAAACTTAAGAAAAATGGGGAGAAAATCTACAACATACTTGGATTTATGAGTACAGAAAACAATTGAATCTGGATAAGAAATAAAATAAAAATAAAAAAAAATAAAATATTAACATATTATTAATTAATATACTAATATAATAAAATATTATACATAGAAATAGTAATATAGAAATATAGAAGTAGTAATATAGAAATAAACAGTTGAAAATTTCTTAAAAACTAATAGCATAAAAAATTGTTAAAATAAAACAGTTAATAACTTTTTAAGAAACGATTGAATATTTTACAATACTTTCTAGAAAAACATTTTTATATTTAAACATATAAAGTTTAAGCACGAAAAAAAAAACAATTGAAACAGTTAAAAGCTTAAAACAAATGAATTAAATTGGCTTCTAAATATTCAAATTTTATGAACAAACAAATGAAAATTTTAAAAAAGATAATATACAAATTTGCTTAAAAAACAATTTAAAAATAGTATAAAATAACTTCTCAGAAGACTTCTTTAATTAGAAATAAAAATATGTTCAAATTTCTAAAAAAAAAAATGTTAAAAATAGTAGTTATTTTAACAAAAAAGAGAATTAAAAAAAAATGGTTAAAAACTTTAAAAAAATTATTCGCTTATAACATTATTTTTTTTAGCGAATGAAGAATTTAAATTTATTTATTCTTTTTATTTAAATTTAAATTTGTTTAAAATCTGTTGAGAACTTTCAAAAAATTCCTAAATTTGTTCAAAACGGTTAAAACGATAACAAACAGCTGAAGAAAAATTGAAACTAAAAAAATTACAGCATAAAATTTCTTAAACAAAACAATTGTTAAAAGAAAAAAAAAACTAGAAAACTTCCCAACATTTGTAAAATATTTTCTGGAATAACATTTTAAAATTTAAAAAAATTGAGACTTAGCAAAAAACAACTGAACTAAGGAAAACGGTTGAAAACTTTAAACAAATAGAGTAAATTTGTTGTAAAATCTTTAGAATTTTAGATTAAAAAAACAATTGATAAAATAAAGCTGTTGAAAAATTTTAAAATATTTAGAAATTTTTCCAGGGGCTTTTTTAACTGCTAAAATTAGAAAGAAAATCAGTTAAAACGGTAACAGATCTCTAAATAAAAATGTAAAAAAATAGTAGAAATTTTAACGAAAAATAAAATTGTTAAAACAAACAGTCCATAAAAAAATTACATCGTATAGAACAATTGAAATCCTGCAAAAATAATAGGCTTTTGCATCCCCAAACCTAAAAATGATCCCACACTTATTACTAGCTTCCGTCCCATCACTCTCCTTCCGGTAATTGGAAAACTCTTTGAATCCCTTTTAAAACAAAAACTCCTACATACTTCTATTAAATCAATCCCTGATTACCAGTTTGGTTTCCTTCCCAAAAAGTCAACCATGCTTCCTTTCTCCATCCTAACGTCCAATATGCAAACTAAACACCTTGAAGGTCAAAAATCAATCGTAGATATTCAAAAAGCATTTGATTCAGTTTGGCATATTGGACTCCTATATAAATGTTTCCTACTAATAATCCCTCACCACTTAATAATCCTTATACACAACTTCCTATCCAACAGATCCTGTCAAGTAAGAATAAAACAAACGCTTTCCCATTCCTTTCCAATCTTACAAGGCATCCCTCAAGGTTCTCCCTTATCCCCACTCCTATACAATATATACTGTCACGACATTAGTCATCCTGATCCCACATATTTCAACCCTTCACAATATGCCTTGCTTTTCGCCGATGACACCGTCCTTGTTGCCCATTCATCCTCTCTTCAAATCGCCCAGCACTCCCTTCAACGCTCCTTCGACTCCATCCAAGCTTGGTGCTCCAAATGGCGAATTAAAATAATAATAATAATGTTATTATGTATATTTATTTTGTCCAAATAAAGATTATTGTATATATATAATAGGCTTTTGAAATTTTCTAGCAAAGTACAAAAAACAAAAATTAAAATATAAAAATTTGCTTAAAAATAGGATTTTACAAAAAAAGTGCTTAAAAACATTTACCCAAATAGACTAAGAAATGCTAATAAAAAGTAAAATTTAATTAAAAGATCAGAGTTTTACAAAAAGCAATTGAAAATTTGTTAGTGGTTTAAAATTTAAATAATTAACATTTTGGAAATAAACAAAAAAATTCACAAATTTTTTAGTATTTCTTAATTTCTCCAAAACGAAAAAATATGTAAATAAAACAGTTAAGACCACTTTAAATTAGAAAAAAAGCATAATAATAATATATATTTATTTCCAACAAGTTACATAACTTTATAATGGAAATTTCATATGATATTTACAAAATGTGTACAGTTTAAAAATAGGCTAAATTTCTTGCAAACCTAGAAAATAATTGTAAAACACAGTAGCATTGGGGTAAAATAAAACTTAAAAATACCGAAAAAACACTTTAAAATTAATCTAAAAATAAAACTTAAAAATATACGTAAAAACACATTAATATATTTGTATAGATAAAACTTAAAAACTAAATGTAAAAACACGTTGAAATGCTTATAAAAAGATAATTAACACAGTAAAATACATGTAAAAATAAAAATTAAAAGATAAACTTAAAAATAAATATAAAAACAAATTAAAAAGCATGAAAAGAAAAAACTTAAAAGTACAAGAAAAAATACATTAAAATTCTTGCAGAGATAAAATTTATAAATAAATTTAGAAACACATTAAAGTTCACCTAAGGATAAAATTTGCAATCAATAAAGTAAAATATAAATCAAAACAATTAAAATAATTAAACTATATAACGACACATAAAACAAGTTACAGATTATCTGAAAACAAGACAATCAAACATTCACTTTATATAGGCTGAACGCATCAAAAATATCCACAGAATGTTGCATATTGTGATATGACTTTAAGAGTTTTAATAACGGTGAATTTTTGTAGTGGCATGTTCGAGGAGTAGGATATTCAAATGTTCGAGGATTTCGAATATTTGTAGTGGGGATATGATATTTTATTTCTGATGTTGATGTTACATCATCAAACTCATTGTGTACTACCTTATACAAACTCACTGAGTTTAGGTATATGTGATGATTTCTCACAGATATCATTTCAAATTCATCCAAGAGACATTGATATGAATACCCTCTTGGAGGATACTGTCCTGTCTTTTTATAATGCAGATATTTTAAAAATCTGCGTTGTACAATTTGTTTTAGTAGTACTTGCGAAGAGGGTAGCCAAATCAGGACTAGAGATTTGTACAATGTAATCAAACAAATAAATACAAACAAAAAATTAAATCGTATCTCTACATCAAGAGTTTCTACAGTTTCACTGAACACTTTGTGAATGATTTCAGTGATATGTAATCTAAATCTTTGTATAAATCTGTTATTCTTTAAGAATATTTATAATTTATGTATTATATATAAGCTGTTTTTTTTGTTTCTATATATATATATTCGATGTAGTGACCTGTGTAAACATATTGTATGCACCAATAAATTATTATTATTATTATTATTATAATGTATTTAAATTTTTGAATTCTTTTGTAGTTCTGATTATAAATCCCAATATTCTTGAGTTTATTATCAAACACGATGTCCAAATCCTTTATTTCTTCGGACCTTTTAATTGATTGGCCATCTATATCGTAGAAAGAAACTGCTTTTTTATTAGCAACATCAAATGTTTTTTGGTAATTGGAACAATTTTGGACATATTTAAGAATTTTTTAAAAGTACGATTTTTTTTTAAACATATTGTAAAATTCCTTATTAAGCGAATATTTTGTTTTAGAAAGTTTTGTTTTCTCTAACAAATTCCTTTTTAGTTAAAATTACTACAATTTTTACACAATGTTTTTTTTTTAACTGTTTTACTTTCCAATTTCAGCATTAAAACAAAGGAATTAATTTTTACGAAAATTCCCAATTTATTCTATTTGATTTTCAACAGTTCTTCTTAGCAAAAAGGGTTGGTTTTTGCTTAAATTTAAAAATTATTTCAATTTTTTATTGTTTTTCTAGTTTCGAAGCTCTTTTTTCTATTTGACTTTCAACCGCTCTTTTTTAGCAAGTTCAATTGATTTTTGCTTAAATTTCTATTGTTTAAATTTTTTATTGTTTTTCTAGAAAGTGTTCGAAATGTTCAGTTTTCAGCCGTTTTATTTTGACGAATGTTTTTTCATGCTATTCTTTTTTAAACTGATTTTTCTCAGCGAAATTGATTTTTTTTTTTCTCGTAAATACAAACAATTTTGTTTTGTTTTTTTGCTAAAAAAAATTAATTCAATTTTAAAATGTTTTTTAAGGTTTCAAATGTTTTCTTTTTTATTTCTAACCATTTTGCCTTTTTTGCTAAAATTTTTAAGCATTTTTATTGTAAAATTCCAACCAATGTTAAACATTTTTTTTTAAATTCTATTTTTGATTTTTGTTTCTTGCTAGAGAAAATACCAAAAGTACATTTTTAAGGAACTACAACTGTTTTAAGACAGTTCATTGTTGTTTTCAACTATATTTTTTATGACGAAAAAAAAAACTCAAACAATTTTCTTTTTTGTTAAAGAAATACTATTTGTAAACATTTTTATTTTTTAGAAATTTGTATCAATTTAGCTATTTCTTTAAATTTTAGCAGTTTAATTTTTTTAAACTAATTTTAAATTGTTTTTGTTTGCAAATTCATTATTTCTTTAAATTTCAATTGCCTGAATTTTGAAAATATTTTTCCAGAAAGCGTTTTAAAATTGTTAAATCGTTTTTTCAAAGTTTTCAAATGATTTATTTTACCAATTGTTTTATTTTTTGGCTGTTCCATTTCACCCGTTTTTAGTCAGATTCATAGTTAAAACTATCAAAAAATAATTTTTGAATAAGTTTTGAACAAATTTAAGCATTTTTTGAAAGTTCTCAACAAATTTTAGTGATATAATATTTTAACATTTCTTCGTTGGACAATTTCCACCGATTTTTAAGATGTTTTAATTATATCTGCAAATTCAAATTGCTGATAAATTCTTATGAATAAGAATACTTATAAATATTGTTTATAACAAAAAATAACATTATTAAAAGTATATATACAGGGTGACTGACGAAAAACCTTTGGTGCTGAATCTCGCTTATTTTTTATCCGATTTTAATAAATAAAACATCAAATTAAACCATTTTTAAAAGACTTTAATAGGATCTGAACTGTTATTTTTTCTCGCACCCAGTTTTTAACAAAATACGATCAACATTTTTTTTTTAAATTGCACTGTATATATATTTTTATTGATTCGCAAGGAGATTTTTTTTCTGAATATAAAATTGTAGACAAATTGATCCATACATCAAACTTAAGTCGAGAAATTGAGGATTAAAAAAATAAATAAAAAGTCAAGTATCCATTGTAAACAATATACAGACCCTATTTTAAATGTCAAGAGTGACAGTGACAGCCATTGATACAATACTGCAACGATTATTAATTATTTCATAATTAAAATGTTGCAATATTTCAAACACTGTACTAGAATTTTGTGCTTCTACAGAAATCGTTTTTCAGTTTTTGAAATCTTGCAACATTTTTATTATGAAATTATTAAAAATCATTGCAGTATTGTACCAATGACTGACACTGTCACTTTTGACATTTGGAATAGGCTCTGTATATTGTTTACTATGGGTATTTGATTTTTATTAATTTTTTTTAATCCTCAATTTCTCGACTTTGGTTTGATGAATGGATAAAATCGTTTACAAATTTAGATTCAGAAAAAAAATCTCCTTGCGGACCAGTACAAAATATATATACAGTGCAATTTGAAAAGAAAAAGTTGATCGTCTTTTGTTAAAAACTGGATGCAAGAAAAAATATCAGTACAGTTCATATTAAAGTCTTTTAAAAATCATTTAATTTGATGTTTTATTTATTCAAATCGGATCAAAAATAAGCGAGATACAGCACCAAAGGTTTTTCGTCAGTCACCCTGTATATTAATCCAACGTATTCTTGACCTACCTCAATAAACTAGGCGTTAACCTAGCGCATATTTGCTCGCTTGAACCAGCGTACTCTTGACCTACCTCAACGTATAATTCATTCGCGCCGGTCAGGAGTACGAGAGGTCATTGCATTGTTTATTGAGGCAGGTCAAGAGTACGCTAGAATAAGTAATGTTTGAATTTATAAAGCTATTTGAGGTTAATATTCAGTTTATTATAAATAAAGTTGAAAACCAAAGGACATATTAATTTATATTAAAGTCTAAATTCCCGATTTAAAATCTTAAGTTAAAGTCCACTTAAAAACTGTAACTATTTTCGAACCTCAAATTCTAAACGTAATGCTTTGTATTAGAGTTTAAAGTCAAAGTTCACTTAAAAACACTAAACTTAACATAAATTCTAGTGAAGCAAAGTTATTATCATTAATTTTCTGATCCTTTAGTATCTTTTGTAGTTCTTTAAGTTCAGCAGTGTGATGCTTTAACAATTTCTAAAGCGTAGAAAAAATATATTTCGCCTAAGTCTATCAATTTTAGAACATGCTTCAATAACTCTATATGAAAAAATATCTTAAAATACACATCTAATATTTTGCTCGTTTATTCATTTTGATTCATCATTTATTAGCCTCCTAAGAAAAAAATCTTGAAATATAATTCATCTGCTTCACTTTTTTTGTTGTTTATTTTGGCTTATCAACTTCCTAAGATCCTGGAATGTATTTTATCTCAATTTTTTAAAGTTGTAAAATCCGTCATAGTTAATTTTTCAAGATTTTCTTCTTTGAAGTTTCTGAAAGTAGCGTTTAATTATTGTTTCCCTGGTTACGGACAGTTTCGATCTATTTTGGATCTTATCAGTGTAGTACAGTTGAAGATTGGAAAGGCAACTATGGAGTTTTATAACTCCTGATATTCGTAACCAGACCATAGGTATACTTTTTGGCATTAGAGGTGGTTTATTTTAAGGAATGTTTAAATCATCGCCATCAATTTTACAGAGTGGTAATATTAATAATACGCGGCGCTAATCCTCAGTTCAATATTTTCACCCCTCGAAGACTTATCAACTTTTTTTTCCTCTTCCGTGACTCACGCGGCATTCATCCGCAGAATTTTCTGCACGCACGAGAGGGGTGGTAAAAAATGTCCATTCATTACTAGCCAATGCCGCCATGCTTAAGCTCGACATGTCTCTACACAATTGGCTCGGCTTTCAGAATAAATACAAGGGAATTTAATGAAAGCCCAAAGTACTACAGAAGATGATTAATGGATAGTTTTAATGCATAATTGAATATCTTTGGAAGAAATGAAAATAAAATTTCTTTGAGCGTTACTCATTATTACTTTTATTTTCATCAATAAATCGTAGAATCAAACCAGTAGAGTACTCATCACTGTCACATAAAATTTAATTAATACATTTTGAATGTTGTAGGACATTTAGGTCATTCACACCACCTACAGGTGAAATACGACATTCTATGAATTGTGAAATTATTTGCTTGTCACAGACAATATTTACTGATGTTTGTGCGCCCGCACGACTAACCTATATCACACGCCACCATCACGCGCGCTCCCTTTAATTATTATTATTACACCACCCTTTAATTACGTCAATTTCTTGTTTTTCTTACAGGACGGCGTGCTGCGACCGACATGGCCACTACATCCACACACTGTCACGAGGTAAGCCCTAATTACCACCTTTTTCTTTTCTTGTCATTACCTCATTACCCTTTTTTTCCGACGCCGGTAATTGCCACAGTTTACAACATCTTTAGGATGTTTCTTTTTGATTGATGGCGAAATAACGTTTACGTTTCATCGGGGAACGAACATCCTAAAGTTTAAGTTTTTTTCACCGCTATTTAGCACGTATTTTACGGCCGCCCGAATAAAAAGGAAAAGTCCCAGAGGCCATTTAATTCTCGTAAAAATGCGGCGGTGGGGAGACGTTTTTATGGACCTCCAGTCTGGGTATTTTACGACTCGACTTCCTCTCGAAATGCACCGCATTCTCGTACATCACTCCCCCAACGAGAGAGCCGCAAGTAGTTATTACACTTGGCATCTTGTTACGATCGCGGTAACGAGAAAATGAGAGTGCTATTAGTTTACAATAACGGGAGATCTGATGGATTAATTGTTGCCTCTTGTTTAGAAGAAAAAAAAATGAAATAAGTGCAAGAGCGCAACAGTGGGAGTCTTGAGAACAATGGTGATGATCTTATGGATTCTATTGATAGGATTCTCATTTACGTTTGTTATTATTATTAGAGTTACTACGCAATATAATCTAAATAAAAATGTAATTATCGTAAATAATGTTTGAACTATATTAATGGAATCCTAATGGATCAAAAAGTATTTATATGTATTCTAAATCATACGTGTAAGATCTAGTAAGATTAAAACTGGTCTAAAATGATGAAATCCTTTAATATCGAAACAGAGCCATATTTTATTCTATACAGATGAGTAGAGGGATAAAAATTTCTAACTGATTTAAAAAAAAAAATTAAAAACAGCAATTATTTTTGGTGCAAGGTTACATAAGTAGATCAAATGTTGGAATTACCAAATAATTCCAAATTTAATCTAATTCTGCCAATGAATTAAAACTCTACTGAGAGTTTTCTTAAACTTCTTCAAATTTTCCACATTTATGTATGATAAGTAAATTTTTAATTCTCTACTCATGTTTTGCATGCGAAGGATTGAAAATGTAGCATTAATAATTTTTTGTACACAAATCTTCGATAATTAAAAGAGTTAATATTCGCAAGGTCAATTTTTTTTGTTGATGAGATGAGATGATGAAATCTGTATTATTATTGGTCCTTTTTGTACTGGTGTATTTAAAGTGTTATCGATCAAGAAAATTAATTCCAAAATTGTACTCCTTTCCGATGAAGTGTAATCGTTTATATCAAGCAGATCTTTTCTTGAATTAATGGATTGAAAAATGCCATTCGGAAATGATCGCAAGTAAAATTCAAGAGTCAATGGTAATGGTAACTCAGTAATTCTTCCTGGCAAACAGAAAATGTCTATTGCACTCCTTCCAGGTGAATTGTTGAAGTGTTATCGTTCATCAAAAAGAGCCAATCGAATTAATCGATTTTCCTGAATTGATAGACTTAGACTTAAAAGTGCCAGCGGTATTTATCACAAGTATAATTGACGACTCAAGGTTAATGATGATTCAGTAATATCCTTAGGATGTCAATATTGTACTTTATTTCTGATGAAAGGAAGATGTTTACTCGTATTTTGCAAAAAAACTGAAAAGGTACTACAAAAACAACCTTATCTTCATTACACTCGTTCAAAAACGCACGCGAACATTTGACGCGCGCTGTTTTTGTGACAGTGTGAGCAGTCTAGACACTCATCTTGTACTGACTTTTGATATGCCTAGATGATTATGGAGGATCTTAAAAATTGATGTTTCAAACAGTTTTTCTACTGTAGGAGTGAATTGTGTTACTGATTAACTGAAGAAGTGCTACTGTCCATACTTACTATCATTGGTTATTGAGCTTTCCTTTTTTATTAACTGATGCATTAAAATGTGCACTCAGTAATGGCCACTCGAAAAGTGTACTGTGTATCTTCCTGGTGAATTGAAAAAAGTACAGTTTTCAATTTAGAAGATCATTGACTATCGAGCTAATCTAATCTGAAAATGTGCACCTTTGGCAATAACCGTTAGATAAATTTAAGAGTAGAAAGGGCAAACACTATAATATCCTTTTCGAAAATTGTACTTTCTTCTCGTTAAACTGAACACATTTACAATTGTGCGTTTTTAAGTGAAATAATATTACAGAATCATTTTCTTTTTCAAATTATTCAGTCCTAACACATTTCTCAGATCTATTCACTTGAGAATACCTTCATAAAAAAAGATATATCCTTCTCTAGAAAATACGCTGAAACTGTGTCCTTCACTTCTTCATCTGCAGAAAATTTCTTTCCTCGAAGCTCTTTTTTTCAGATTTGGAAAGAGATAATAGTCGCTATAAGGTGGGTGAACAATGCTACTGAAGCCCACCTCTTTTAATCAAGAGTATTTTCGTGCAAGAGCAGGATATCTTTTGTTAATTTTCCTCTTCTTTTCTCTCTGATAGCCTCTTTTAACTGCTCTAAAATTGAAGCGTAGTTTTTTTCGGTTATAGAAACACCTTTTTCCTTATAATCAATCAACAAAATTCCTTCTGTGTTCTAGAAAACTGTCGGCATGAGCTTTTCCGTCGACTATGACACCTTGAATTTCTTAAGCAGGGTACACCACCCCTGTTTATGCTACTGCATGGAATCTTGTTTAGACTCAGGTTCATAGTGATGAACCCAACTTTCATCCCCAATAATAATTTGCTCCAAAAAACCATCCTGGTTCAAAAATCAACTGATTCCAAAAATTCTCGTGAACACTCGATGTGCGCTGTTTTTATGTCGGTATGAGCAACCTAGGCTTCTACCTTCCACTGACTTTTGACATGCCAAGATGATTATGGAGGATCTTAGATACTCCAAACGTTTCTGCGAGTTGATTGTTCTTCAAAGATTAATTTTTCATTTTTTTCGGTGATATCTGAAGTGGTGACCTCAGGAATCGCCTTCAATTAATTCCCTACCTTGATTAAAGTGCTTGCGCAACTGGTATACCATGGTTTTTTTCTGGCAAGAGTCCTCGAAAACAGATGACATCTATGGTTTAGAAACTTTTTCCTTCCTTGGAAAGGAACTCTATTTTCTCCATACTTCACAATTTCTTTCGCATTGAGTTGCTTGATCGACGGTAGTTCAAAGACTGCTGATCTCGCTATGATTATACCACCCTCCATCCCCGCCATTCCGCAAACTTAAAAACTCACCCTGAACTTAAGAACTGAAAAAGTTATTCTAAAAGCTTTTCTACAAATATATTGAAACTTATTACACGGACAGTGTTCAAGTTTCCAGCTAATTACAATAATATCACTGTGGTATTATTAATAAATTTAAAGCAGCTTTCTTGATCGTGTGCATAAGTATATGTAGGGTGGGTGTGTGGTCTCTATTCCACCTTCCAACCACTACATCATAATCATAATTCATTAAATTAAATTATTATAGTATGAACGTAAAGATAAAGTTAGCAGAATTCGGATATATGATGTACTGGTTGGAGTGTGGGATAGAGACCACCCACCCACCCTACATATACAATGAAACTTCCTACACGGACAGTGTTCAAGTTTCCAGCTTAATAACAATATTATTGCGTTAATAGTTTTAATAAATTCAAAACAACTTTCTTTATTGTGTTTATGAATATATGTAGGGTGGGTGGGTGGCCTCTATCCCACACTCCAACCACTAGATCATAATCATTAATTCATTAAAAAATTACATTATTATAGTATGAACGTAAATATAAATTTTGCAGAATTCGGATATTTGATGTAGTGGTTGGAATGTGGGATAGAGGCCACCCACCCACCCTACATATACATTGAAACTTCATACACGGACAGAGTATAAGTTTCCAGCGTAATAACAATATTATTGCCTTGATAGTTTTAATAAATTCAAAACAACTATTTTGATCGTGAGCATAAATATATGTAGGGTGGGTGGGTGGCCTCTATCCCACCCTCCAACCACTACATCATAATCATTAATTCATTAAAAAAATACATTATTATAGTATGAACGTAAATATAAAGGTAGCAGAATTCGGATATATGATGTGCTGGTTGGAGTTTTCGATAGAGGCCACCCACCCACCCTACAAATACATTGAAACTTCATGCCCGGACAGTGTTCGAGTTTCCAGCGTAATAACAATATTATTGCGTTGATAGTTTTAATAAATTTAAAGCAGTTTTCTTGTGTGTGCATAAATATATGTAGGGTGGGTGGGTAGCCTCTATCCCACAGTCCAATCACTGCATCATTTTCATCATCGAGTTCTAACACCAATGCCATAATATATACTCAAAAATTCAACTCAAAACGTGTAATTTTAAATAAAAACTGATAGCGAAAGTTCTTTGACTTTATTAGAATCAGAAATTTCATTAGAATTTATAATTAAAAGTCACATGACTTCAATTCGATCACCTTGAAATTGAAATGTGTACTCTAAGAATAATGAATAAGTTTTGGTGTAGGTCAAGAGGACGCTATGACAATGAATTATGTATTGGGATAGGTCAAATAAATTTTGTACTAGTTTAAGTTAAATATACGTTAGGATAATTAATAAATTATTGCGGTAGGTCAAGATTACGCTGAAACAAACAATAATGTATTGGCATAGTGCGTGCAAGAGTACACTAGGATTATTACGGTAGGTCAGGAGTACGCTCGGGCAATGAATAATTTATTGGGCAAGGTCAAGAGTACACTGAGGCAATAAGGAATTTATTGGGATAGGTGAAGAGTACGCTAGAGCAATTAATAATTGATTAGCTTCAAGAGAGTAAAATAGGACCTTGTGAAACTTATTCTGATAGGTGAAGAATGTAATAGGTAAATTTAAAAAATATTGGGGTATGTCAAAAATACGTTGAAATAGTAATGAGTTTATTAAAATAGTTTGTGTATGTTAGGGCATTGAAAAATGTATTGAGTTAAGCCTAGAATACGCTAAAAATGATTGTTAAAAAATTTAAAAAAATCTCCAACAATTGAAGAAAAGTTGAAGAAAATTCTGGAAAATTCTAGAATTCTTAAAAAATAGAGTTGCTAGAAAGGATTTTATTTGAAAAATTATCGAAGAATTAATGTAAAAATCTAATGTTCTGTAAAATTTTAGAATCCTAGCTAAAATAATAAAAAAATTATTTCAAATTGAAAAAGAAGTTATTAGAAAGTTGTAGAGAGCAAAAAAGTTAAAAAAGCTCTATAACCCTTAAAAGAATATTGAAAAGTAAATGAATAGACATTTTCCAATCCCTTAAAGAAGCTTTTGAAAAGCTTCTGGAATCTTTATAAAAAAAGCAAATCAATTCAATTTTTGGTATATTTGAATAAGTCATAGTACTTTGTAAAGAGGTACTTAAAAATATAACAGTTGTACCCAGAGAAAATTGTCGATGATCAAAACTGGAATTTGATGAATGAAAATTGACATTTTTTAGAAAATTGCTTCTAGAATCTTTGTTAATAAAGCAAATCAATTCAAATTTTGGTATGTTTGATATAAGTCATAGTACTTTGTAAAATGGTACTTAAAAATATGACAGTTGTACTCAGAGAAAGTTATCGATGTTCAAAACTGGAATTTGATGAATGAAAATTAACATTTTTCAGAAAATTGCTTCTGAAATCTTTATTAATAAAGCAAATCAATTCAAATTTTTGCATATTTGATATAAATCATAGGACTTTGTAAAATGGTACTTAAAAATATAACACTTGTACTCGGAAAAAATTGTCGATGGTCAAAACTGAAATTTGATGAACGAAAATTGTCATTTTTCAGAAAATTGCTTCTGGAATCTTCATAAATAAAGCAAATCAATTCAAGTTTTGGTATATTTGATATAAGTCATAGGACTTTGTAAGGTGGTACTTAAAAATATAACAGTTATACTCGGAAAAAAAATTCGATGGTCAAAACTGGAATTTAATGATTGAAAATTGGCATTTTTCAGAAAATTGCTTCTGGAATCTTTATAAATAAAGCAAATCAATTCAAATTTTGGTATGTTTGATATAAGTCATAGGACTTTGTAGGGTGGTACTTAAAAATATGACAGTTGTGCTCAGAGAAAATTGTCGATGGCCAAAACTGTAATTTGATGAATGAAAATTGACATTTTTCAGAAAATTGCTTCAGGAATCTTTATAAATAAAGAAAATCAATTCAAATTTTGGTATATTTGACATAAGTCATAGGACTTTGAAAGGTGGTACTTAAAAATATAACAGTTGTACTTACAGAAAATAATCGATAGTCAAAACTAGAATTTGAAGAATGAAAATTGACACTTTTCAGAAAATTGCTTCTGGATTCTTTATAAATAAAGCAAATCAATTTAAATATTGGTATATTTGATATAAGTTATAGGACTTTGTAAGGTGTTACTTAAAAATATAACAGTTGTACTCGGAAAAAATTGTCGATGGTCAAAACTGGAATTTGATAAATGAAAATTGACATTTTTCAGAAAATTGCTTCTGGAGTCTTTATAAATAAAGCAAATCAATTCAAATTTTGGTATATTTGATATAAGTTATAGGACTTTGTAAGGTGTTACTTAAAAATATAACAGTTGTACTCGGAAAAAATTGTCGATGGTCAAAACTGGAATTTGATGGATGAAAATTTACATTTTTTAGAAAATTGCTTCTGGAATCTTTATAAATAAAGCAAATCAATTGAAATTTTGGTATATTTGATATAAGTCATAGGACTTCGTAAAGTGGTACTTAAAAATATAACAGTTGCACTCAGAAAAAATTATCGATGGTCAAAACTGGAATTTGATGAATGAAAACTGACATTTTTCAGAAAATTGCTTCTGGAATCTTCAAAAATAAAGCAAATCGATTCAAATTTTGGTATATTTGGTATGAGTCATAGGACTTTGTAAGGTGGTACTTAAAAATATGACAGTTGTACCCAGAGAAAATTGTGGATGGTCAAAATGGAATTTGATGGATGAAAATTGACATTTTTCAGAAAATTGCTTCTGGAATCTTTATTAATAAAGCAAATCAATTCAAATTTTGGTATATTTGATATAAATCATAGGACTTTGTAAAATGGTACTTAAAAATATAACAGTTGTACTCATAAAAAAATGTTGATGGTCAAAACTGGAATTTGATGAATGAAAATTGACATTTTTCAGAAAATTGCTTCTGGAATCTTAATAAATAAAGCAAATCAATTCAAGTTTTGGTATATTTGATATAAGTCATAGGACTTTGTAAAATGGTATTTAAAAATATAACAGTTGTGCTCACAAAAAATTGTCGATGGTCAAAACTGCAATTTGATGAATGAAAATTGGCATTTTTTAGGAAATTGCTTCTGGAATCTTTATAAATGAAGCAAATCAATTCAAATTTTGGTCTATTTGATATGTCATAGGACTTTGTAAGGTGGTACTTAAAAATATAACGGTTGTATTCGGAAAAAATTGTTGGTGGTCAAAACTGGAATTTGATGATTGAAAATTGACATTTTTCAGAGAATTGCTTCTGGAATCTTCATAAATAAAGCAAATCAATTCAAATTTTGGTATGTTTGATATAAGTCATAGGACTTTGTAAGGTGGTACTTAAAAATATAACAGTTGTGCTTAGAACAAATTGTCGATGGTCAAATCTGGAATTTGATGGGTGAAAATTGACATTGAACTAAAAAATTGTATTATTACTTCTGTTATTAAATAATCATGTCTCCTTCATTGTAATTCTTTTATTCATTTCAATGGAGTACTCTCTTTGTTGGCGGTGTTCATTATATTATATTTCGATATGTAATTTTTTGCGTTTATATAAATTGCTGTAAATTATAGGCCTCGTGCGGTTTTCGCGATCGCCGTCGCAGAAAAAGATTGACACCTTTTTTTCTCTCTGTACATTTAACTCTCTCACCATTATCCAGTTTACACAATTTACGCGGACGCCATTAGCCATAATAAAATAAATTGCATCCTGCAATTTTTCATTCATTACGCGCCGCGTGTCCTCGTTTTCGCCGCAAAATTTGTCCAGGCTGATGATGACTGTCAGACAGCCTGCAAAAGAACATTCACCAAAATGATATTAACAGAGAAAGAATTTGCAAACATGTTTTTATCAGCATGTCAAAATACGTTTAAAATTATTTAAAAAAATATAGAACTACAGTGAATTAATGCACATGTTATTGGGATAAGTCCGGATTGTGCTATCATAGCACTCTCACTTGTTGGGATAAGTCGGGAGTACACTACTTGGTTCCAATTTATTCTAAAAGGTTACCATCTACAATTGATAAGTTTTTAAAAATACACTGTTTTATATTTAACGTTTGTAGAGTGTGTGTAAAAAAAGTTATAAATATATTTAATAACGTTCATTTCTTAATGAAGTTTAATATTTAGTCGGTTTCGTGTTCACCAGTTAATTATCCAAGTCGCATGCAAGCCAAACCGGGCGTTCATTCAATTGTACGTAATTCCCTTAATGTGCACACTATTTAAGTACTTAATTATATAATTATGCAAATTTCGTGGTATTCGAGTTTGTGCCTCTTGAGTTATTGCTTCTTATTTCTCCGGTGCGGTTTCTTCCTCTTACTCCTCCTTCTCCTCTAGCACTGTTTTGCTTACATCACACACACAGACTGTTGTCGTATTATTTCATCCAATTATGTGATCGCATCAATCATCCATTGTAGCACTCACTGCTCACTCGTGCCTCGGCGTAATTGACGATCGGCTCTATCGCATTAGCTTTGATTGAAATCAAAGTCGCTTAAGATGATTTAGTTGGTCGTGATTGGCGTTAATTCGATTGTCGACGATTACCGATTCGTTTCGACTTTGAAAGGGTATCATTATCTTCATTCATTGTTGCTGGTACACTTCAACGAGTACATCCAATCAGAAACTAAAGAAATAATCGATGTGTATTATTAGTTTACTTGTAAATCTATGCTTCAAATATTCAGAGACGATTTTTTTAAATTTTATATACTTCATAATATAATAATTTCTATGACCTTAACTTTTTAGCTGCAAGTGTACTCAAAAAATCAAAACTTAATGATCAAGGGCGCTGCTATTTACGCCACAGAATCCACACTTTCAGTCCCTCTCGAAATTAAGACGTTACAACCTCCAAACAGGGACAAATTCTGTCCGAAGCTTATTTATTTTAATCTAATACAAATTGTCATCGTGTTTTTAATGCATATGAAATTACAAACAACTTTTAATTTAAACTCTTGCATTTAAAACACTCCAATTCCCAATAAATAAATTTGTCGACAACATTAAGGAGAGACATCTATTGCCTGAATGTTACACTGATTTCAACAACTGTTAATGTTTGTTATTCACGAGTTTACATAAAAAAATGTGACTTCAAAATGTAATAAATTTTAAATTTGAATCATTTTTTTATCAATAAACAATTATGAAATTGTTACCAACAGATTTTTTTTATTGATAAAGTTCAATGTTTTGACCTTCTTAATCAATTTTTAAATCCAATCGATATTTATAAATGATGCATTTTATTCTCAAGAAATTAACCATTTATTATTCATAAGTTGTACATATTGTATTGAACGCAAGCCGTCGAAAACTTTTATTGTGATTAACACGTGCAATTTATAAATAATCCACGTGCCCAGATGTCACTTGATTTTTTTTTCTACCGTTTTCTCCCCCTCACAGTTTTTGGAGAATATTAGTGTGATTTATTGCGCGTCCAATTTCCTGCGTTTCGGGGTAAAAACCCCGTAATCTCCCCCACCCGGAGCTTTAGCACTTAAAACTCCCCATTTAAAATTCAATTAAGGGCCTAAGTATAATTTTCCGTATAGAGCCCATTTTTTTTTTCTCTTGCGCGCAGATGAGGTCATAAAAGTTTTACAAGAAAATTTAGGGAAATTCAATAGATTGCCAAAATATATTCTTATTCAACATCAAACAACGTCTTATTTAAAATTAATTTTGACAGCTGTCAGATTTTAAAAGTTTGACAGCTGTCCATTTGACAACTATCATTCTATATTAATCAATAGTAATTTAGCATCTGCAAGACAGCCATTAATATAGTAGTTATAATTTGACTGTAAATCTATAGTAATTTAACAATTTGACAGCTGCTGGTTTAAAGAACGTCTAAAGTAATTTAGAAATTTGATTGTCAGATTGTGATAATTTGACAGCTGTCAATCAATGTTAATTTGATAACTACTAATCTATATTAATTTGGTAACTGTCAATCAGTTATAATAAATTTACTCGATTACATTTTGACTATTGAATTGATTGTCAGATTGTAATAATTTGACAGCTGTCAATCAATGATAATTTGACGACTACTGTTCTCTGTTAATTTGATAATTTAAATAATGATTGATGTCAATCAGTCATAACAATTTTAGTCGATTACATTTTGGTTATTGAATATGATAATTCAGTCCTTGTTCATTTGAAAACTGTCAGTCTTTAGTAATTTGACATCTATAGATTAGAAATAATTTGACAGCTGCTGGTTTAAAGAACGTCTATAGTAATTTAGAAATTTGATTATCAGATTATGATAATTTGACACCTGCCAATCAATGATAATTTGACAACTATTCGATATTAATTTGTTGACTGCCAATCAGTCAAATAATTTTACTCGATTACATTTTGACTATTGAATAATAATTTGGTCTTTGTTCATTTAGGAACTGTCAGTTTTTAGTATTTGACAGCTCTCGATTAGAAATAATTTGGCAGCTGTCGGTTTGAAATAATTTGATAGCTGCTTGTTAAAAGTAAGCTTATAGTAATTTAGAAATTTGATTGTCAAATCGTAATCATTTGACAGCTGTCAATCGTCGATAATTTGACAACTATTATTTTATATTAATTTGATAACTATTTAAAATCAGTCATAATAATATTACTCGATTACATTTTGACTACTCAATAATAATTCCGTCCTTGTTCATTTGAGATCTGTCAGTTTTTAGTAATTTGACAGCTGTCAGTTAGAATTAATTTTACAGCCGTCAGTTCGAAATAATTTGACAGCTGCTGGTTAAAAGAAAGTCTATAGTAATTTAGAAATTTTATTGTCAGATTGTAATAATTTGACAGCTATCAATCAATGTTTATTTGACAAACACTATTCTATATTAATTTTCATCGATGACATTATAACTATTGAATAATATTTCAGTCCTTGTTTATTTGAGAATCAATTTTTTGTAATTTGACAGCTGACAGAAATAATTTGACAGCTGTCAGTTCGAAATAATTTGGCAGCTGCTGGTTAAAATAACGTCTATAATAATTTAGAAATTTTATTGTCAGATTGTAATAATTTGACAGTTGTCATTTAATGATAATTTGATAGCTGCTATTCCATATTAATTTAGTAACTGTCAATCGGTCATAATAATTTTACTCGATTATATTTTGACTATAATTATAATTCGGTCCTTGTTCATTTGAGAACTGCCAGTCTTTAGTCATTTGACAGCTGTCAGTTAGAAATAATTTGACAGCTGTCAGTTTGAAATAATTTGACAGCTGCTTATTTAAAGAAAGTCTGTAGTAATTTAGAAATTTGGTTCTCAGATTATGATAATTTGAAAGCTGTCAAACAAATATAATTTGACAACTACTATTCTATATTAATTTGGTAACTGTCAATCAGTCGTAATAATTTTACTCGGTTACATTTTGACTATTGAATAACAATTAGGTCTTTGTTCATTTGAGAACTGTTCGTCTTTAGTATGTAATTTGACAGCTGTCAGAAATAATTTGACAGCTGGCAGTTCGAAATAATTTGAGAGCTGCTGGTTAAAAGAAAATCTATAGTAATTTAGAAATTTTATTGTCAGATTGTTATAATTTGACAGCTGCTGGTGTAAAGAAGGTCTGTAGTAATTTAGAAATTTGGTTGTCAGATTGTGATAACTTGACAGCTGTCAATCAATGATGATAATTTGACAACTACTATTCTATAATAATTTAGTAACTGGCAATCAGTCATGATAATTTTATTCGATTACATTATGTATGACTTTAGATTAATAAATCGGTCCTTCTTCATTCGAGAACTTGAATTTGACAGCTGTCAGTTCAAAATAATTTGACAGCTGCTAGTTTAAAGAAAGTCTATAGTAATTTGGACATTTTATTGTCAGATTGTGAAAATGTGACAGCTGTCAATCAATGATAATTTGACAGCTACTATTCTACAGCAATTTGGCAACTGTCAATCAATCGTAATAATTTTACTCGATTACATTTTAGCCATTCTGTAGACTTTTTTAAACCAGCAGCTGTCAAATTAGTTCGAACTGACAGCTGTCAAATTACTACCAAGTTATCATTGATTGACAGCTGTCAAATTATTACAATCTGAGAATCAAATTTCTAAATTACTATAGATGTTCTTTAAACCAGCAGCTATCGAATTATTTCGAACTGACAGCTGTCAAATTATATGGAATTGACAGCTGTCAAATTACTAAATTATGACAGTTCTCAAATGAACAAGGTCCGAATTAATATTAAATAGCCAAAATGTAATCGAGTAAAATTATTATTACTGATTGACAGTTGCCAAATTAATACAGAGTACTAGTTTTCAAATTATCATTGATTGACAACTGTCAAATTATCACAATCTGATAATAAAATTTCTAAATTACTTTAGACGTTCTTTAAACGAACCGCTGTCAAATTATTTTGAACTGACAGTTGTCAAATTATTTCGAATTGACAACTGTCAAATTACTAAATAATGACAGTTCACAAAGGAGCAAGAACTGGACAATCAATAGCCAAAATGTAATCGAGTAAAATAATTATGACTGCTTGACAGGTATCAAATTAATATAGAATAGAAGTTGTCAAACTATCATTGATTGACATCTGTCAAATTATTACAATTTGACAATCAAATTTCTACATTACTCTAGCCTTCTTCAAACCAGCAGCTGCCGAATAATTTCGAACTGCCAGCTGTCAAATTATTTAAAACTGACAGCTGTCAAATTACTAAATAATGACATATCTCAAATGAACAAGGATCGAATTAATCTTCAATGGCCAAAATATAATCGAGTAAAATTATTTTAACTGATTGATAGTTATCAAATTAATATAGAATAGGAGTTGTCAAATTATCATTGATTAACAGCAGTCAAATTATTACAATCTGACAATCGAATTTCTAAATTACTATAGACTTTCTTTTAACCAGCAGCTGTCAAACTATTTTAAATTGACAGCTGTCAAATTATTTCTAACTGACAGCCGTCAAATTACTAAAAATCGTGAATTCTGAAATAAACAAGGATCGAATTATTATATTCAATAGCCAAAATGTAATCGAGTAAAATTATAATGACTGATTGATATAGAATAGCAGTTGTCAGATTACCATTGATTGACAGCTGTCAAATTATTACAATCTGACACTCAAATTTCTAAATTACTATAGACTTTCTTTTAACCAGCAGCTGTCAAATTTTTTCGAACTGTCAGCTGTGAAATTATTTCTAGCTGACAGCTGTCAATAATAAAAAAATAATAAAAAAATTAATCAACTATTGATAATGGACACATAGTGTCCGAAATGTACATTTAGTGCTTAAATAAAAACAGTGAAGAAAGGAATTTAACCAAGTTTTTATTATTAATATAATCTTCACAAAACTCAAGAACACATACATATTTGGCAGCTGTCAAATTATTAAATACTGACAGTTTTCAAAACAATCAATCAATAGTAATTTAAGAACTGCCATTTTTAGTTAATTAATTAATTCTGTTAATTTGACCTTAGATCTATATTAATTGACGAACTGTCAATTTTTAATTAATTCAAAGTAATTTGACAGTTATAAGTTTACTTTGATAGCTTTTATATGCACTAATGATTTTAAACTGGCGTTCCATGAGAATCTATAGTAAATAAACAACTGTCAATTTTTAGTTAGTCCACAGTAATTTGACATTTGACAGTTTTCAGTTTACTATGACAGCTGTTTGTTGAAATATTCCATAATAATGTGAAAATGTTCCTTCATAATCATTTGAAAACTGTCAGTATTTCGTAATTTGACAGTTGTCAGATGAAAGTAATTTGTTAGTTAATCATCAATCAAAATCTTGTTTTTTGTTAAATTCAAAACAACATTAAATTTAAAAGTGAATTTGACAGCTGTCAGATTGTAATAATTTGACAGTTGTCAGACAATGAGAATTTGATAATTATCAGTACATATAAATTTAAAAACTGTCAATGAATAATAATTTGACAGGTATCCTTCAGTCATAATAATTTTACTCTGTGAATGTGTATTATTAATTTACGAACTGTCAATACTTAATTAATTCAAAGTAATTTGACAGTTATCAAGTTTACTTTGACAGCCTTTACTTCCACTAATTATTTGAAGGTTAAGATCCATGAGAATCTATAATAATTAAATAACCGTCAATTTTTATTTGGTCCACAGTAATTTGACAGTTGACAGTTTACAATGACAGCTGTTTGTTGAAATAATCCATAATAATTATATGTAGGGTGGGTTGGTGGCCTCTATCCAACCCTTCAACCAGTAAAACATACGTGAAGGATTTCCTGATTTCTTAATGGAATAAATCATAATGATGCATTGATTTTTCAAGTAAAAAACAATGATTTATTGCTTGCAGTTTCTTTTAGGAATTAGATATTGCTATGTTTTAACATTTCAGGTTTTAAATTTAAAAATAATCAATAAAAATATAATAGAATTTAAAAAAAAATTATTTTCTAGATTTTCTGCTATATCTCATAGACTTTTTCTATTCTAGATTGCAAAAGTTTTTCTTAAGCGTTTTAGAATTTCAACAACTGATATTTTTCACATGTTGCATAATATTATTCTAGATTTGTAAAGTAAAAATAAGTAAAAGTAAAAAAGAAAATCTGTTAAATAAAGAATTGATTAATTCTCTTCGAGGGTTCTTGAATTTTTCACTATTTTTCTCGTCCAGATTTCTAATTTTTTTCTAATTCTGTTTCATTTTCTTAAAAAAATCTATTCTAAGTTTATATTATAGGAACTTTATGAGTATTAATGATCCAAATCAAGAACACCTTTTTGAAGAAACATTATTCAAAAATTTCATCATTATTAGCTTAATCTTACCAAAATTTTTGCACGAACTTTTCATTTCAATTTTTCCAGATTCCGAATTTTTTCCAGTAATTTCTTTTTAAACTCTTTGGATTTTCTACTTTTTTTTAATTGCTTTATTTTGAATTTTTCTTTCTGGTTGTAAATATTTTTCGAGCGTTCTAATTTTTCTTTCAGGTTTCTAATTTGAACTGCGCGAAAGAACAGAAAGCACATGGCAAAAGAGCTTGCTTAGCTCAAACTAAAGAAATAAGAATCCAAAATGTTTCATCCCACGGTTTTTATTGCTAAGATGTAAAGATAAGAAAGATGTACACATGCTCAGCACAAAACGTTAAAAAATTAATTTAGTTAATACAGGGAAGCTTTTTCTTTTGTTCTCTTCTGTTCTGTGATATTTTCTCATGTTCGCTAACGTTATCTTTTGTTATCTGCTGTTCTCTGATATTATCCTTTGTTCTCTTCTATTCTCTAATATTCTCCTCTGTTCTATTCTGTTTTCTGGTGTTCTCTGCTATTATCTGTTGTTCTCTGATGTTCTGTTCTTTTATGTTCTCTACTATTCTCTGCCGTTTTCTGATGTTTCCTTCTACTGTAAAATTTTCTTCTACTCTCTAATATTCTCTTCTGTTGTTTGCTGTTCTCCGATGTTCTCAACAACAGTTATCTGCTGTTCTCTTTTGTTCACTTCTGGTTCCGATGTTCTCCTATGTTCTTTTATGCTGTCTTCTCTTCCCTTCTGTTCTCTGCCATTCTTTGCGGTTCTATGATAGTTTTTTCTGTTCTCTGCTGGTTTGTTCTGTTTTACTCTATTCTTTGCGTTTTTTGTGCTGCTTTCTGCTATTCTCTGATGTTCTCTTTTGTTCTTTACTGTTCTCTAATGCTTTTCTCTGTTCTCTGATGTTTTCTTCCGTTCTCCACTGGTTTCTGCTGTAATTGAAAATTTTCAATATTAATAAATCTTTTTAATTCAATTCAATTCGTCATTCATTTTTCCTATTCATCTATTTTTATCTATGAACTCAGTCCATTTCATGTGCGGTTAAAATTCTTTTGATGTTATGTAGTATATAAATATTTAGACCAATTTGTTAGCACATTGAATAAAGCTAATAAACATTAACATTATCATCTATCATATTAAATACAAATTATCGCGACGAAACATATTTTTAATACTTTATTCTTAAATATATTCGTGTGGTTCTTATTAAATCCTTCTCAATCGATTGATGAATAATTTAAGAACCTACTTAAGGCGACCTCCACTCTTAATTATTGCCAATATCGCTCTGTCGTTGAAAAAAAAAAGTTCGCAACCTTTAATAACGAAATAAAACATTAATCCTCGCGCCGTGTCTCGATTAAATTAAAAAAAAAAATCGCTCGGACTAATTACAAACCTCTAAATGTCAACATTTCTGCCCGTTGTTCCTTTTCCCCTTACATAATGGCCGACCGTTTCGAAACCTTGTCATACACGAGATAGGCCTATCATTACGTACGTTATGCATGCAATCAATTATCGAATTAATTATGCCCGTTGCCTCTAATAACGCTGCGACGTAATACCGATAAACAATTTATTAAAACCCCACAATCAAATTAATGAGCGACGGTTTAATTGCCGCTAATAAAGTTTCACATTGATAATAATGGATCGAATCAATAGAGATCGATTATAAACATTCTAGAAATTATTTAAAATTTTAGGATTTAAATTCATAATGGTTACGACCGTTACTACGTGGTAAAAATCAATTTAATTCTTGGATCTTCGTGTTACATTTCGATATTAAGAATAAAGAAAGCACTTTTACATTTTTGTACCACTTTAAACTTTATTATCAGTGCCTAGTTTCGACAATCAATTTAGTTTAAATTTCTAATGTATTAAGCAAATTAAGAAACTGTTGTTGATTTAAACATATACGTATTGTTACTGACTAATATTTTGAAAAAAAGAAACTCAATGGTAAAGTGTGAATCAGTAGTGTACAAAACTCACCACTTATCCACTTATTGTTTAATTGCATTACAAAGCAATATTTTAATAAATTCCAGAATTTGAATAACAATGCCGGCGTTATTTATTTACATCGGATAACCGTAATGAAATGCACGCAGCAATCTAACAATAAGTGGATTACAATCATCGAATCATCGAGGTGGCCGTGGGCGCTTGGAAGGTATTGCAATTTCAGGTAATTTTTTTTTGTATCCTTCTCTTACTTGTTCTTGCTAATTGCCACAATTTTCGCCGAACAAACGTTGTTCGGCATCCGAACGTATACTTACGAAGAACAAACTGAAATTGCACACGATAAGCCGGGAAGGAAGGAACACGCGAAATCGATAAACTTAAGGGTTGAATAACCGACTTTGCTAGATTTTGCGAGGAGATATGAACGAACTCGTGTATGTGTGTGTGAGTGAGTGTGTGTATATATGTATGAGTGTGCTTGTTTGTATTTGGTCATTGGGACAGGGGTGGTTCCGTTTCCTCCCCTAGTGGAGTTGTTATGATTTTATTTCCTCTGCAGGGGTATTTTTTATGTCGGGATTGACCCACTTTCCATTCATGTTTGATGATAGATGTAGTAGATGGATATAATTCTTTTGTATAAAATTTAAACATATTATAATTCCTACAAACACAGAAAAAATTAAGTAAAGATTTTGTCCTAAATCCCTGCAGCATTACCAACAGGAACATGTTTCTCTAATACAAATATGTACTTACTATTATACGATTATAAGATCTTACTTATTTACTTACTCATATATTCTGAAGCTTCGGAGGTTTTAATCTATTCTATGGTAAAATCTACGAATCGCACTAATTACTTTCCCTATATAGTATATATAGGGGAAGTATTGTTTTCGTGCGTGAAAATGTCTGTGGGCGCTGTATCTCAAAAACGAATGATCCGATTGAGATAATACTTTAAACTTAAGGTTTTATCGTTAGAAACTGGAACTGAAAAGCTTTTGATGGACATTCAAAAACCGGAAGTGGATGTTTACTCGAGGCCGTTTTTTGTTTTTTTTTCTGATATTTTTGTAAATATAAAAATTTTTACAAAACTTTTCAAATAAAAGTTAAAGGGAACAAGAAACTAAACAAGTTTTATTCAGACATGTTTTTCGTAAAGTTCTTAATTTGTGAGAAAAAAAAATAACTTTTCAGAAAATGTTTTAGATTTTTCTTTAGATATCAGTAATTTCTCCTCCATACTTTTATTTTTTATTGCAACTCCCTTTCCAAAGAATTTTCATGGTGAAGTCTAGAAATTTTTACAAGTTTAGTAAAGATTTTATTCAAGAGTTTTTTTTTTTTTTCAGAAAATCATTATTTATATTTATTTAAAGAAATTACTTCATGGTTTCTATACAAGATTTTGTTCAACTTTTTCTATTAGAAAATTTTCTTCTAAATTTCTATAATTTTCTCAGATAATCCATACTTTTAGTTTTCTTACATTGAGGTTTCTAGAATTTTTCACAAGATTTCATTTTAGATTTATAAAACTTTTTTTGAGAATTCTAGAAGTGTACAGTAATTTCTTTTACTTATCTAATAAATAAATAGATATTTCCAGAATTTTTAGTAAAGATTTCGAGAGCTCTAGATTATTTAGAAAGCTCTCCCAAGATTTTGCTTAACTTTACAATTTATTAGGATATTTTATTCAAAATTTCTAGAACTTATTTAGAGGCTTCTAGAAGTTTCAGGAATTCCTCCTCGATATTTTCAGTTTTTTTATCTTCCTTTTCAAAGAATTTTGATCGAGGATTCTAGAATTTTTCACAAGTTTTCTTTATAGATTTGTAAACCTTTTTTGGAGGATTCTAGAAGTTTACAGTAATTTTTTCTTCATATTTCCAGAATTTTTAGCAAAGTTCTAGATTTTTTAGTTCGTTTCAATATTTATGGAATTTTCTTTTAGGATTCCAGTAATTTCTCTTCCAGATTTTAATATTGTCTTATAAATTGCAAAGATTTCCTTCAGTGCTCAAAAATTTAAAAAAAATCTCTTACAGAACGTTACACTTTTTTTCGAGAGTTCAGAAACTTCCAGTAACTTTTATTGAGATTTGGAGGTTATTGATTTTTCTAGAAAATCTGTTCGTAGAAATCTAGACTCTTTTCAGTTATTTCTCCTTCAGATATCAAGATTGTTTTTTAAGCTGTCTTTTAAACTGTGAAGTTTTTAGAATTTCTTTTCTAGAAATGTAGATTTTTTTGTAGAATTCGGGACATTTCCAGTAAATTGCGAAGATTTAAATGAAGGTTTTTTTAGAAAATTTGTTTCTAAAAATCTAGACTTATTTTCGAGAGTTCAGGAAATTTGAAATAATTTCAAATTTTTTTCCAACTTTTAAATCGCAGAGTTTTTTTGTGGCTCTTGAATTTTTAGAATTTTCTTCTGGAAATCTAGATTATTTTCTCGAGGGTCCAGGAAATTTCTAAAAAAATATTCTCCAGAGTTCAAGATTTTTTTTGAAGTCGTCTTTTAAATTGCAAAGATTTTCTTTGCGGCATTAGGATTTTCTAGATTTTTTTTTCTAAAATAATGGCTCTTGTATATTTTATTTATCAAAATTGGCTATTATTTCAGAATTATTGATTGTAGTGTGTTCTAAAGGTAAATAACTTCTTCCCCAAATTAAATTTTTTTTCAACTTTTCTTATAAATTGCGAAGTTTTTCTTTCAGACTCTAAATGTTTTTTAATTCGTCTTCTTTTCGCGAATTCAGGTAAATATTAGTAATTGCTTTTCTAGAACTCAACATTTTGTTTCAACTAGAAGCTATAAAATTATTTAGATAGTTCCAATTTTTTTTTTAGAAAATTTCCTCCTAGTAATGTTTTCTTATTTTCGAGAAAGTTTAAGGAATATCTCTTCCCGATTTCAAATTATTTTTTCAACTGGTCTTCAAAATTTCTAGGAGGTTCTAGAATTTTTAGAAAATTTGCATTTAGAAACCACTTTTTTTCCAAGGGCTCAGGAAATTTTCAGAAATTTCGCCTTCAGATTTCAAGGTTATCTTCTAAATTGCAAAGATTTTCTTGAAGGCTCTAGAACTTTTTAGAAAATTTGATTGTAGAAATCTTTTCTTGAGGGTTCAGGAAATTTTCAGTGATTTCATTTTTTTAGAGGTCCTAGATTTTTTAGATTTTTTTATAATATAATACCTTTATTAACGGTAAATCGGGGGGTAATTGGATAATTACTAATTTGTAAATGGAAACCAAATGATACTTTTATGTAATCTATTCTGTACATAAAAAAGGAAAAGGATGTTAAATATTAATTGTCTGAAAAACATTTTAAACAATTTAATTAGTTAATGTTTTCTAATCATTTAAACGGAATATTTTGGAAATATTGCTTCGTTTTTACAAAATTCCATTCCTCGAGTATCTTGTGATTCTTGATGATATCATTTACTATTTCCAGGAATTCTTTCCCCACATATATTTCATCATTTTGGCTGTGATATCATCTATACCTGGAGAATTTTCTTCAAGAGTTCTGTATTTTTCCGGATTTAATTTTTTTATTTTTAGAAACTCTTGTTTTATGTTATTCAAATTTGCTTGATTTTTTAGAAAACATCTAGAAACTTCCAAGTAATTTAACGTCCTCAGTTTTAGAAACTTTGTCCAGAGTCAAATATTTATTTTTTTAGATTTTAATTTTATAGAAAACGTTACCAATTCGTGAAGAAAATTTTTTTAATGAAGTTTCTTAGAAATTATCGGGTGGTTATACTTTTTACACAATTTTTCTTTCTAGCTTTTAAAATTTAGTAGAAAATTTTCTTCTCACCCTAACTTCAAACATTTCTAATATTATATTATTCAAATTTGCTTGTTTTCTTTAGAAAATTTCTAGAAAATTTCAATTCATCTTGCGTTCCTATTTTTACAAACTTTATCGACACTATTTTTTTTAGATTTTAATTCGTTTAAAACATATTAGCAATTTTCCAGAATTTCTTCCGTTATGAATTCTAGAATATCTTCAATAAACAAATAAAGCAAGAAATCCTGGAAAATATTAAGGGTCTGTAATTAAAAATTCTGGAAATTAGTAAAATTCTAAATAGGTTCCAGAATCAATGTGCAAATTCGGAGAAATTTTGCTAAGGGTTTTAAAATTTTCTGCATTTTTTCTATCTTTTTTATCACATTTTTTTTCCAAAAATATTTTTTTGAGACATTTCAGCTTTTTAAGAGTTTGCTTTACTTGCTTTATTCTATCGAAATTGTCAAGGATTTATACAAGGATTCTTGGGATTTCAGTAATTAATAATATTCAATTTCCGAATTCGGTCGTAGGCTCTCCTTTCAGGAAGAATTGCTAGATCTTACAAATCCATGATTCTCTTAAAGGGTTCTCGAATTTTTGAGTAATTTAAAGTCTAGATTCACGGAATATTTGTCAAAATTTGTAGAATTTTTTGCAGTTTTATTTCAAGACAATTTTTAATTCAGGGTTTTTCCCCCAAATTATAAGAATTTTCTTTGACAATGAATTTTACAGAAATTTTTCTTATCAAGCATTTATTACCTTAATTTTTCAGGTTTTCCTTCAAGGATTCTAGAAATATCCAGTAATTTTCTGTCCAGATACCAAGGAATTTTTTCGTAGGCTATGAAATTGCGAAGCAGTTTTTTTAATATAAATTTCTAGAATTTTTTAGTAATTTTTCTTTCAGAGATTTTCATTAGGTTTTGAAAGGTTTTTCTTTTTCTAAAAATTTAAAATTTACAATTTTCAACTAAAATAAGTCCAGATTATTTGAAGTTGGTAAGGTTTTTTTTTAATTTCTTAGAAATTACATAAATGTTTCGAGATTTTTTTCCAGAAATATTTTCTTTTAGACTCTTGGATTTTTCTTGGTTGCTTTTTTTTGTTGGAATTATTAAATGTTCTAAAATTTTCTAGTAAGCTTTATTCTACATTACTAGAAAATTTGTTTGGGAGTTTTAGAATTTATGAACATTTTTTATAGATATCTAAAATATCTCCGCAGTTTTATTTTTTTAATTTTTCACCAATGGTCAAGCGTTTTCGTGTAAAATGTTTCAGAATTTTTTCTTTTAGACTTTTAGATTTTTTCATCTTATTGTATGTGAAATTTACTAGGATTTCTTTAAAGGGTTATAAAATTTTCTAATAATTATAATTCTAGATTCATCAAAGTTTCTAATGTTCTAGAATTTTTATCAATTTTCCTGGCAATTAATTTTTTTTACAAATTATTCTTATAAAATATGAAAATTTTTAGCATTTATCGCTTTATCTTATCTGGATCTCCTACTAGATTATTACTTTTTGTCGAGGATTCTAAATCCTCTATCCCACCTTCCATTAAGTAAAACATCATCAAAAATTATTTGAAATATTTGTATGAATGCATCAATTTGTGTTTGTTTATATTATAGGTCTTTTAACTTTTGGTGAACACTCATAATCATGTAATTTATATTACAAGTAATTGTTAAGAATCCAAAATTGGGCAAATGTTTAAGAATAGCTTTTTTGCCTCATAGTTTTTCAGAAAAATATAGGGAAAGTACTATGATGGCCACATCACCATTTTCTTATTCCGTCGTCAGTATTATTTTTTCTTTTTGTGGGTGGCGAATAAAGCACGCGTCTGAATGCGCGTGCGACATGTGGTGGCCCCTCGGGGCGGAAGAAGTGTCCGAAGAGCTTTACAAAAGCTCTGCTCCAGAATGTGTGCCGGCGGAACCGAACCACTACCACCTGTCCGACCCTCACCGCCTCCAGACGTTCTCGTATTTGTATTGCTCACCGGCTGTTTCGCCCACTTGTGAATTTGTAAGTCGATATTATTTTTCGGAAACGCAACGCGATTCCTCCGCGAGCTCGAATTTTTAATGCAGAATCCACCGCCGTCAAACAATTAAAATTTACTACTCGTACCTAAGTGGAAATTTATTTCACTTCAATGATTAAACAAATATACACAAACAAAAAAAACACGACCTAAATTATTTGTTTGCTGAATGAGTAAAATGTTCTATGTACATTTGATTTCATTAATCCTGGAGAGTAAAACAGAAAAAGTGAGATAAAGAGAAAAATATAATTAACAGGGAGCGAGAGATAACAGTAAAGAGGAAAATGATAAATAGAGTTGGGATAACAAAAGAAAAGAGAAAAGATGTGTAATATAAGAAGAATTAACAGAAACAAAAATAGAAATAGTTTTTTTTTTCTTCCAAACAAAAAGATGAAAAGGAGAAGATATAGAAAAAATGAAGTCACATAGAAGATAAAAAGAAAGAGCTATCCTTCTCCAACTCTTTATTACCTTTTTATTTTGCTCTTTTTTTCCCCATATTTCCTCTTTTTCTGTTTCTAAGAAAAAAAAGAAACAAAAGAGGTATTAAGTATTATTTATTTTTATCCGACATATTAACAAAATATTCTAAAATTATACGTAATTTCATTGTATTTGGAAAGGCTTGAATTAACAAAATATGTACTCTTCCATTCTCACCATTTATTCTTCTGGTATCAGTTGCTCCATGAAGACTTTGTTGACGAAGATTCATCAAGTTTTTTGCCCTAAAGAGGTATATTTATTTTATACAACCGTTCCTCTTCCTATTTCTTTATTTTGTATTTACTCATTTCAAATACGTACCGTTTTGAAGTAGAAAGAGAAAGTGCGAGGAAGAAAAGCAAAAGGGAGTTAAAAATATTAATATATATTTTCCTTCTCTTTGTTTTTTATTTTAATACTCACTGTAACCTGTTCACTCTTTGCATGTCTCCCTGTTAATTCAGTATTTTTGTTGCATTTTTCTTTTCTAATTTACTCTTCCTTTTCGGTTATCTTTTATCTTCGCATCTCTGTATTTATAATTATATTCTCTTTATCTCAAAATCTCAAACTTTTTATTTATTGAATTTTCTCTATTTCCTCTTTCCTTCGCTCTTTCTTTCTTTATTTATTTATCCTTCTATTTCATGTATTCTATTTTATTTCTATATTACTCCTTTCTTCTCATTTAAACTATTTTCACTGTCCTGTGATATCTTCTCTTTTTCTCTTTAATTTTATTTATATTTACCTCTCTCTTTACTTCTCTGATTCTCTTCTCATTTTCTCTATTCGTCTCATTTTCTTTTATCTTTCTCTTAATTGCATTATCTTCTCATGGTTCTATATCTTTATTTATATCTCTTTTCTTCTAACAATTTCCTCCAGCTCTATGTCTATACGCATATTTTTCAGTGCCGTTTTTAGTTGTCTTTTCTTCCATTTCGTTTTATTTCGCTTTTTTTATTTCTCTCTTTATTGCTTCATCTCTTTCTATTATTTCTCTTTCTTTGCATTTCTTCTCCTTTCCTCTTACCACCATGTTTTCTCCTTTCTTCCTCTTTTGATTTACTAGAATCTCTCTATACGCCTATCCTTATTTTTTCTTCTATTCCCGTCTCCTTTTTTATTGCTCTATTTGATTTACTTATCGCAGTATATTTACCCATCGCATTTCCTTTATATTTGTTTATTTCTCGTCCCGCTGGGTATTCTGTTTATTATACAGGGTGACTGACGAAAAACCTTTGGTGCTGTATCTCGCTTATTTTTGATCCGATTTGAATAAATAAAACATCAAATTAAATGATTTTTAAAAGACTTTAATATAAACTGTACTGATATTTTTTCTTGCATCCAGTTTTTGACAAAAGACGATCAACTTTTTTTTTCAAATTGTACCGTATATATATTTTGTACTGATCCGCAAGGAGATTTTTTTCTGAATCTAAATTTGTAAACGATTTTATCAATTCATCAAACCAAAGTCGAGAAATTGAGGATTAAAAAAAAATTAAAAATCAAATACCCATAGTAAACAATATACAGAGCCTATTCCAAATATCAAAAGTGACAGTGTCAATCATTGGTACAATACTGCAATGATTTTTAATAATTTCATAATAAAAATGTTGCAAGATTTCAAAAACTGAAAAACGATTTCTGTAGAAGCACAAAATTCTAGTACAGTGTTTGAAATATTGCAACATTTTAATTATGAAATAATTAAAAATCGTTGGAGTATTGTAGCAATGGCTGTCACTGTCACTTTTGACATTTAAAATAGGGTCTGTATATTGTTTACAATGGATACTTGACTTTTTATTTATTTTTTTAATCCTCAATTTCTCGACTTAAGTTTGATGTATGGATAAATTTGTCTACAATTTTATATTCAGAAAAAAAATCTCTTTGCGAATCAATAAAAATATATATACAGTGCAATTTAAAAAAAAATGTTGATCGTATTTTGTCAAAAACTGGGTGCGAGAAAAAATAACAGTTCAGATTCTATTAAAGTCTTTTAAAAATGATTTAGTTTGATGTTTTATTTATTAAAATTGGATAAAAAATAAGCGAGATACAGCACCAAAGGTTTTTCGTCAGTCACCCTGTATATCTTTCATCTTTATTTTACGTTTTCGCACCCCCTCTCTCTCTCTCTCTATCGTGTTCTCTCTCTCTCTCCATGTTTTCTCTGCATTTTTCTTCTCTCTCTCCACGTTTTAACTTTTAACTTCATTTTCTATGTCTTTCCATATTTTTTTCTGCATTTTCCATGTTTCTCTCTCTATATTTTCCTCTATTTCACTTTTTTTTATCTTACTTGTTTTTCCCTGTGTCTCTCTCTTTATTTTTCATTTCTTCTTCTTATCAATACTTATCTCTTGTTTATTTACCACATTTCTCTCTACTATTTATTTCTCTTAAATATTTTAATTTGTGATTTATTTCGTTTTCTTTCTCCTCTCCATTTCTCAGTCTCCCTCTTTACCTGTATTTACCTCTCTTCTTCGTTTTCTTTTTTACACTATTGCCCATAAGTGAAAAAAAAAATAAGAAAAAAGTGAAGAAGAAAAGACACTGAGACAAATATAGAGAAACATCGAGGTGAAAGATATTCCTTTTCTTCTTTCAAAAAATAAAAAAATAGAGTTTCGAAATAGAGAAACAGAGAAAAATAAATAAAAACAGCTAGATATTACAACAAGAAAAAGATTGAGTGACAAAAAGAAAAAAAAATAAGTAATACCTACGTAGATACTGTTAGGGCAATGGGAACAAATAGAATAGAGGAAATAGAACGCGAGATAAAAAAAAGTGTGAGAAAGAGAGATATTGAGAAGTATAAAGTTATAGAGAATAAACATTTGGATAGGCCATGAAATTAATAATCGGGAAGGGAGAGAGAGGGAGGGAAAATGTAGGAAGACACAGCGAGGGGAGGAAGTGGAGAGAGGGTGGAAGAGAAAAGGAGAGGAAGGAAAGTGGAGAAGTATCAAGATATATGGAAAATGAAAATTTACAATTCTCTTATGTCTGACGAGGGTAAAATAAGTTAACACAATAAAGAATCTATCAAAATAAATGAAATGAGAAGAAACATGAAAAAAAAAAACAGGGAGAATAATAAAAGAGAAATTCATGAAAGGAGTGAGAAATAGAGAGAGAAAAACTTGTGGGGTAAAAAGGGGAGAAAGAGGAATATAAAGATAGGAGAAAAGAGGAAAATGAGAAAAGAAGAAGAAAAAGAGATAGAGAAATAAAATAATAGAAAGAGATACTTATAGATAAATAAGAGTGAGAAATTGATAGAAGAAAAATACAGAGAGAAATGGAATTCAGGATGAGGATGAAAAGAAAAAAGAGGCCAAGAAAGAGAGAAATACAAATGAAGGATATATACAGGAAATAAAAAGATTAAGGTGAAATCTATTGTCTAAAAGGTGCGCTGACATGACCTAAATAGATCAAAAGATAAAAGAAACTAATTAAAAAGATAGGGAGATACAAATAATTTAAAAGAAATGTGTAGAGGAAAATTCAGAGAGAGATTAGATTAGTAGAAAGAGGAATGAAGAAGTGAAATATAGAGAAATTAAATGAAAAAGTGTACAGATATAGGAAAAAATAAAGATAAAGGAAGCGAGCAAAAAATACGGAAACAATTAGAAGAGAGAAAGAAATCTAGGGAGAAAAGAGAAATGTGTATTGAAAGCAAGAATATAAATATATAGAGAAATATCAATAGAGGAAAAGAAGGAAGAATATAAGAATAATAAAGAAAGGAATAAAAATATATAAGGGCTGGTGTTAAGACAGAGATTTTTTTGTAATGAATCTTGACTCTGATTCAATATCGGTAGATGTTCGGTGAGAATCTTTTGATTTTACTTGAAAGAAATAATAGTTGTCTGTTTTGAGATTGTGATTGTGATTGAGAATGACATTTAAATTTCACTTAATTAAAAACACAGTTATATTTCTTTCTTCACTTTTTATAACTACATTAAGACATTTAAGTTGATGATTTGTTTTTTTTTTTTTTGAGATATTTGATAAGAGAGTGAAGAATTTTATTATCCTCACTTAAACTGGCCATTGTGTCAAGCTAAAACCGATTTTTCAGCGTTAATAAGTTGTGAAGTCGCACAATTTTATAATATCTTTCGAGTAAAGGATTTAATTATTCTTTCTTAAGCTGACCACCATGACGATTTGAAGATGTTCCAGTTTTGATGATGTCGTTTTTCAAGTAAGATAAATGCTTTTTGTGCATTAACTAAGAAAACCATTGTCACTCCTGATTGGATGGGTGAACAGTGTGTTTGATAGGTTCGTGAGATTTTGCTTCATTCTTCTTCTAAAAATCGAAGGTGTCGAAGGATGATGCAGATTATAAGGTTGTGATCTTTATTTAGGTAATCTTGAAGAAAGGAATCCCTTGTGGTTGTTCGTTGTTAAGTGCAACGGTTACTACAACCATTTCAGTCCTCAAAAAATCTTTTCCTTGAGTTGATGTGTGAGATTTTGCATTGTTCTGGTGGAGAATGATGAGTTTTCAGCGGTTTTGTTTTCCCTATTTTTCTAAAGGTCACTGACAAACAATTGATTGTGTACCATTCAGACATTACACTGCAAAAAATATTTACTCAAAAAATCGATTATTATGTTCCATGCTTCCAACCTTAGTGGTGAGAATATTCAAAAAGTCCGGACATTTATATGAAGGTGAACTACAATAAATACTAAATAATTTTCCAAATAACCATTACATTCGGAAAGCAGATCGCTTAACACTAAAAATAAATAATTATTGTTTCAAAATGTCAAAATTACATTTCTTACTTCATTGTAGTTGTAAAAATATTCTGTAAATTTTTGAAAAGGCGCGAAACAGCGTGGATTACTATGATGTCCTAGCGTACTCTTGACCTATCCTAACAATTTATTCGTTGCCCTAGCGTAGCCCTGACCTAACCCAATAATAGGTTCATTACCCCGGCCCACTCTTATACGAAGGAAGTGGAAATTCAAAGTTAAGTAAATTCAAATGGAATTGAATGCAGAACAAAAAAAATGGTGATGTTACCATCATACTACTTTCCCTATATTTTTTTCCAAAACGATGAGGTTATTCTTATATAAATTTTATTTAGTTCCTATAGTTTATTAGTAATAAGCAAAAAATTGTAAAAAAATTTAAATTAAGAACTTTACAAAAAAAGGTTTCAATGAAACTTTTTCAGTTTTTCATTCTCTTTAACTTTTGTTTGAAAAGTTATGTCTTATTTTTCAAAATTTCTTAAATTTTAAAATTTGTCTGAATAAATCTATTAAATTTTGCACAACTGTTAAGTTTATTTACGTTTTACAACTTTTAATTAAAACCCTCGCTTATGTTTTACTGATTGGATGGTGGGTTAGAGGCCACCCACCCACCCTACATATACATATTAACTTTAATTACTGATCGCCTCGCAGTTTGCAATAACTTTAATTACAAAATTTGAACAAAAGAAAATTGTTAGAAGTAAAATTTTTGATAAAGAAAATGGTTGCGACCGTTATTACGTGGTAAACCATACAAATTATTAAAATTTTAGAGCTTCCAATAAAATCTTCACAATTTAGAAAGCGGGTAGAATTAAAAATCTTAAAACCTAGAGAAGAAATTAGTGGAAATGTCTTGAATTCTTGAAAAAGTATGTCTAGGTTCTAGAAAAAAAAAATTCTAAAAAATTTAGGGCCTCAAGAAAAATCTAGATTTCTACAAACAAATTTTCTAAAAAGTTCTAGAGCCTCCAAGAAAATCTTTGCAACTTATAAGATAAGAAGATAACCTTGAAATCTGGAAATTTCCTGAACCCTTGGAAAAAAGCCTAGATTTCTAAATGAATTTTTTTTTTAAATTCTAGAGCCTCCTAGAAATTTACAAGACCAGTTGAAAAAATATCTTGAAATCGGGAAGAGAAATTACGGAAAATTCCTTAAACTTTTTCGAAAATAAGAAAAGATTTGTAGGAGAAAATTTTCTAGACCCTCCAAGAAAAATTCCGCAATTTAGAATTTCTAGTTGAAACAAAATGTTGAATTCTAGAGAAGTAATTACATCATAATTCTTGAAAAGGAGAGGGAATTAAAAAACATTTAGAGGCTGAAAGAAAATCTTCGCAATTTATAAGAAAAGTTGAATTGCTAGAAGTTTCCTGAACCCTCGAGAAAATAATCTAGATTTCTAGAAGTATATTGTAAAAATTCTAGAGCCTCAAAGAAAATCTTTGCGATTTAGAAGGCAAGTTGGAAAAATCTTGAAATGTGGAGAAGAAATTACTAGAAATTTCCCGAGTCTAGATTTTTTAAAACAAATTTTCTAAAAAAATCTTCTTTTAAATCTTCGCATTTTACTGGTTTCCTAAATTTTACACATCAAATTCAAATTGATACAATAAAAATCAAAAATTCGTTGTAATTACTTTTCTTACTATTTTAGCTATAATTCTTTAAATAATAATGAAATTACGAAAATTCTTTCACTAATAAATTACCAGAAACGAAGAGAAGTAAAAATGCTAAAAGTTAGACATTCGATTTTCAATTGTTTTTCAGCATTTTTAGAATAACAGCACGCATGGATGAAATCATAGACAAAAAATCAAAAATTTTATTTTCAATTGTTTTTCAGTATTTTTACAATTACTATTTACAGGATGGACGGATTGTAAAAATTCATTTCGAAACGATTGCTGACATCCAATTCAAATTGATAGAATAAAAATCAAAACTTTGTTATTCAATTGTCTTTTTTATATTTTAGCTATAGTTCTTAGAATAGTTATGAAATTACAAAATTTCTTTCACCAATAAATTACCAGCAACAAATAGAAGTGAAAATGCTTAAAAATAAACATTCGATTTCCAATTGTTTTTCAGTATTTTTAAAATAATGTTTTATAGCAAGGACGGTTTAAAAAAATTCTTTTACGAAATGATTCCTAACATCAAAACTAAAAATTTTTTTTTCGCAATTTAGATAAGAAATTCCTAAAATTTCGATATAACGATACAAGAAATTTTGTAAATTTTCAGAAATATTGCAAAAACATTCTAAATAACAACTCTCGAAAAATTGCTTTGCTATATCCAAAACAAAATGCTCAAAAATACTAGAATTTACAGACCTTTTTGAGAAAAAACCAACAAAATAAGGAAATAAATCTAAATAATTAAGTAACTAAAATTTTTGAAAAGATATTTATAGCAAATTCTAAAATCATGAATGAAATGCTACAACCTAAATATACAACAAATAATAACATTTAAGAAAAAAAAATAGTAGACTCCTTGGAGAAATTTTTAGAACTCTACAAAAGAAATTGTTGGAAATTTCTACAAACCTTTAAAAAATCTACATTTCTAGAAAAAAAATTCTTGAAAATTCTAAAAACTTCGCAATTTAAAAGATAGCTGGAAAAAAACAATGTTAATATCTGGAAGAGAAATGACTGAAAAGGGTCAAGATTTCTAGGAACAGATTTTCTAGAAAAATCTATAGCCTCCAAATCTGAAATGAGTTATTGGAAATTTCTGAACTCTCGAAAAAAAGTGTAAAATTCTGGAAAAGATTTGCAATTTATAAAACAATATTAAGGTCTGGAAGAGAAATTACTGACAACAGCCTCAAAGAAAATTCTAAAAGTATTGAAACGAACTTTCTAAAAAATCAGAATCCGAATGCTAAAAATTCTGGAAATATAAAGAAGAAATTGCTGTTAACTTTTAGAATCCTCCAAATAAGTTCTAGAAATCTACCAGGAAATCTTGTGAAAAATTCTTTGGAAAGGAAGATGCAAAACAGAAATTCCTGAAACGTTAAGAAGCCTCTAAGTAAGTTATAGAAAATTAGAAGAAAATTTCCTAATAAATTGTAAAACTCTCGAATAAAATCTTCCATTAAAGAAATGACTGTACACTTTTAGAATCTTCAAAAAATTTTTATAAACCTAAAATGAAATAAATGAAAAAGTATGGATCATCTAAGAAAATTATAGAAATTTAGAAGAAAATTTTCTAATAGAAAAAGTTGTACAAACATTTGTATAGAAACTACGAACAATTTTTTTATAAATAAATATAAATAATGACTTTTCGAAACTCTCGAATAAAATCTTTGCTAAACCTGTAAAAATTTCTAGAATTCTCGATGAAAATTCTTCGGAAAGAAAGTTGCAATAAAAACTAAAAGTGTGGAGGAGAAATTAATGAAATTTCAAGAATCTTTAGAGAAAAATCTAAAAAAATTTCTGAAATATTCTAAAGTTACTTGTCCAGTTTCTCATTCCCTTTAACTTGTGTTTGAAAAGTTATGTAATATATTTTTTTTTGTGTCTGTGGGCACTGTATCTCAAAAACGAATGATCCGATTGAGATGAAACATTAAACTTAAGATTTTATTGTTAATAACTAAGCTTTTGTGACATGTGTTACATTGTGAAAATTTAAACAAAATCGATCCAGTAGTTTTCTTGGAAATACCGTTTAATTGTAAGTACATGCTCACAAATTTAGTGTCGGTCGACTGTTTTTTTTTTTTTTTTTTTTTCCCATCCGACTTTTGATAAGATACGCCATCGCCCCTCAAATTTTTGAGTGCGATCGTTTGTATCATTTATCATTTACATTTATTGTTCCGATTAAATTATTACATCTTTTCCTAACCTTGCCCTACTGTTCATTTTGTGCTACCTTTCCGCGGTCTGCTTTACGTTGTGTGTTTATTTGTTAGTCACCACGAAAGACCCCGTTGGTGTGAAGTGTGTATCCCTCGTTTCTACTCCTATTTTAATTACTCTGATTGTTCAGTTTATGACATATTTTTAATTTTATTTACATTATGGTGAATAAATGTGGCGTTTGTTTTCAAGGAATCACTCCTAATACGCCTTATATTAAATGCAACGGAGCTTGTAAAAAATCAATACATATTCGTTGTTCTGGCCTTAAAGATATTGAATTCAATTTTATAAGTAATTTTAAAACAAGCTGGGTTTGTCAGAAATGTATTAGTTCTAACCCTGTTACTACTGGAGATATGGTTAGTCTTGAAACCCTTAATAAAGTCCTTTCTGATCAATTCAAGGCATTTAAAGACGAAATAATGAACACAATAGCGTTACGCATTGACAAACTAGAATCGCGTATTGAACATCTTGAGAATTCCGTGGCTGCGTCTAGTCTAGGAGTGAATGAAAATTTAAATTCAAATGCGAATGAAGATTTTCTTGAAAATATAATTATGGAAATGGAGGATAGACAAAAACGATTATGTAATGTACTTCTATATGATATACCAGAATCATCGGCGACTGTCGTGGAAAATAAAATTAAAGACGATACAGATTTTACACAAAATATTCTGACGACTCGTGGGTTGGATATTCGACCGCATAAAGTTTTAAGACTGGGTAGGTACAAGTCTGGTTCTAAACCTAGGCCTCTGAAAATAGTTTTTCGTAAGGAATCTGATGCAAAAGAAGCTCTTAAGAGCAATGCTCTGGATAGTGTTCGTTGCCATCAATTTCGAGCGGACCGTACAGTGAAGCAAATTAGTTATTTAAAAAAAATTAAAAGTGAGCTCGTCAGAAGGAAATCGAATGGAGAATCCAATTTAGGTATTAAATTTAAAAAAGACATCCCATTTATTATTGAAAATTCAGGGTTCCCAAATTCTTCAACTACAAAAAACTAACATTATATTATCAAAATGTGGGTGGGGCACGTACAAAAATTAAGGAATTGATGTTGGGTGTTAATAGGAATAGTTTTGATATTATAATTATTACGGAAACGTGGTTTTATGATGAAATTCTTAATAGCCAATTACAGTTGAAGGGCTACAATATATATAGAACTAATCGTACTGTGCATGGCGATATAAGAGGTGGTGGCATATTAATCGCGATTAAGCGCACATTCAGATCATCCTTAATTCTCTTTAACAACACGATTGAACACATTTTTGTCTCAGTGAAAATTAATAATTTGAATTACGTTATTGGTGGTTTATACATTCCTCCTGGATCTCCTCCAGGTATATACGAAATGCATGGTAATGCTGTAGAATCCTTATTTCAGTCAAATAATTCGTCAAAGTTTTTAATTTGTGGAGACTATAACCTTCCGTCCCTTGAATGGAATATGCATGGTCTTGCTCATAACTCCACATACTCATATGACCAAAAAGTTGAGTCAATCATTAGCTCATACTCTATCGTTAATTTCAATCAAATTAATATTTTACCCAATGCAAGAGGAGTATTTTTAGATCTGTTTTTCACAAACTTACTTAATGTCAATGTTTATATATCTGTCGACAATTTGCTAGCTACAAGTTGTCATCATTATGCCTACTGTTTAAATTTTCCTATAGAAACTCCACTACATAATTTAGAAACCAATAAAAAAGTGTATCTATATAATTTAGCCGATTGGCATGCTCTTAACAATTATTTTGCTGCAGTAAATTGGAATGATTTGTTAAAAAATGATAATGTTGATGTAATTGTTGAATCATTTTATGAAATAATTCATAATGGTATTGACTCATTTATTCCATTTAAGTATATAAAATCCCGTCACTCAAATTATCCAAAGTGGGTTTCTAAGGAATTACGTGAACTTATCTTGAAAAAGAAAATTGCTCATAAAAAATATAAGAAAAGTGGCTCTGTACTTGACTATTCGGCTTTCACGGACCTTCGTTCAGCTTGTTCGTCATTGTCAGAAGACCTATATAACACTCACATTAATAATGTTCAATCCAACATTAAAACCAATCCACGTTCTTTCTTTAAATATGTTCGTGATCTGAAAAATGAGGACGGAATCCCTAAAGAAATGCATTTCAAAAATAAGACCGCGTCCGACGGGAAAGATATTGCCAATGCTTTCTCTGATTTTTTTTCCTCCGTTTTTGTCAAGGACGATTCTCACACTATATCACACACCTACGACAACAACTCGCAAATTAATGACTCAATGATAGATGTAAGTTTAGAGCAAGTGTTCGACGGTATAATGAGTCTCGGTGACAGTTTCTCTTCAGGTCCAGATGGGATTCCAAGTGTTTTTCTAAAAAACTGTGTTTGTACTTTGAGCAATCCGATTCATGGCATATTCCGTAAATCATTAATATCAGGAAAATTTCCTTCAAAATGGAAGGATAGCTTTGTTAAACCAATTTTTAAATCTGGTGCTCGAAACATGGTTGAAAATTATAGAGGTGTGTGTATCCAGTCAGTGATACCCAAGCTTTTGGATAATCTCGTTGCAAAGCAGTTGATATGGATGTCTCGCCAAATAATTTCATTTAATCAGCATGGTTTTGTAGCGGGGCGATCTACTACCACTAATCTACTCGTCTACAAGCAATTTCTGTCAATTGCTTTGGAGAACGGTTGTCAGGTGGATGCCTTATATACTGACTTCTCAAAAGCGTTCGACCGGGTAAATCATAAAATTTTGTTAAATAAACTGAAATCTTTGGGATTTAATGATGTTACTATGTCTTGGTTAAAATCTTTCCTATCTGATCGCCGACTTAGTGTCCAAATAAATAATTATGAATCTGATTATTTTAATGTGAGTTCGGGTGTCCCGCAGGGCTCTCATTGTGGTCCTCTATTATTTGTACTATTTGTAAATGATATACAAAATATAATTAAACATTCTAACTTTTTACTTTATGCCGACGACTTAAAGTTATTCAAAACAATTAGTACTCCTAATGATTGTATAGAGTTACAGAATGATTTGATAAATGTAAGCAATTGGTGCCAAACAAACCTGCTATTTTTGAATATAACCAAGTGCAATTCAATAACGTTTTGCAAAGGTAGAGTCGTTAATGATTTTGTTTACGATATCAATGGGGTGGAATTAAATAAGGTTAGTGTCATAAAAGATTTAGGCGTACTATTTGATCAAAAATTATATTTTAAAAATCATATATCATTCATCTGTGACAAGGCAAGGAGAATGTGGGGCTTTGTATCATTAACAGCTAGAGACCTATCCTGGGAGTGCTTAAAAGTTCTATATTGTTCCTTTGTTCGATGCCATCTTGAGTACGCTTCTCCAATTTGGTCACCTCAATTTCAAGTTGATACAAATAGATTAGAACAAATTCAAAATAAGTTTTTCCGTGCTGTTGAATGGAAGCTAGGTCAGCGGCATACGATTGGGTTATACTCAAATATAAAATGCAAACTAAAAATGCACTCTCTAAGTGCTAGAAGAACCATCGCCGAGTTATGTACCCTATATAGGATAGTTAATGGCATTAGTGATTGTCCAGATTTACTAGCTCAGATAGACTTTTACATATCTAACTCCTCCCGGAAGCTCAGAAGAACCCCTCTATTTAGGATAAAAACCCACAACACTAGCTTTGGCCACAACAACGCCATTACGAGAATGACGAGATGTGCCAATAACTACTCCCAATACAACTGGTTTGATTTATCGGCTGGATCACTGGATACATTTAAGAGATTACTACTACAATTTATTAGTGTTATAACCTGAATGACAAATACACTTTCTATTCGGTTTATAGTTGAATTCTTCTTATTCTTAGTTTTAATTTTTGTTAACTACAATTTTCATTTTATATTTCTTTTTTTTTTTTAATATTTTTTTTGTGTATGCATATGTATGTATATATGTATATGTGTATGTATGTATGTGTATGTATATACAGGGTTATTCACGCTATACGGCACGGAATATTGTGGCCAAAATACGTGACTTTCAAAAAGTTTCACTTTGGGGATATATGAAGGTCTATTAGGGCTACTTTTTAAAATTATTTTCATAATATACAGGGTGTCCCAAAAACCCAAAAAGTATCAAAGTTGTGTTTTTTTTAATGAAACACCCTGTATTTTATTGCATTTTTGGATCCGTCTATAAAAATAAGTATGTGTTTTAATAAGGTTTTTATTACATAAACCTTAAGGTTTTTGAATTAATTTGAATTTTGTAAAAATGTAACCTAATTTTCATGTTTCAAATACATAAAAAATAATTAAGTTATGCATACCAAATTTACACTGAAGTGTAACAATAGATCATATTTTATTTTCCAAGTACAATAAACTTGATATCTTATGCCGGGTGTAAAAAAATTGGAATTAAACAAATGAGAACTTTAAATGACTATAACTTCATTTATTTAAATGGAACGCTATATTTATTAATTTATCAGCAAATGCACGTTTTAATTACCTATCGAATGGTATTTAAATCTTAAGTGTTAAGTCTTCTCGTTTTTACAGAAAACGCCAAAATATTGTTTATTGCACCGTTTTAGTACTTTTAAAGTAAACATTTTTATGTATCTAGTTTTCTATCGTATTTAAAAACGTCAGATAATTAATTTAGTCTGTTACTTTAGTTTAAAAAGGATGTCTTTTGTTATAGTTGTGTTATTTTGCGTTTTTGTGTTAGATCGTTAGTAATCGTTTTTGTTTGAACATGGTTGTTGTATGTCATAGTAAAAAATGAAAATTTACAAAGATTTTCTTATACTGAGGTTTTTATAACTGACACTTCCAATTTCTTTAAACTGGTTTAATAGTCTCTCAAAAATGGCTGGCTTAGGGTGATTTCTTTCGGGAAACCTTTAAGTATAAACTTGACAAGCCAATAAACAATTTTGATGACATTCTCCAAGCATAAAAATAATGCCAATAACCCCTTCTTTTGAGTGAATCTTCATTTTTTACCAAAAAATACAACAGCGATGCTCAAACAATAACGATTACTAACGATCTAACACAAAAATGCAAAATAAGACAACTATAACAAAAGACAGGCTTTTTAAACTAAAATGACAGGCTAAATTAATTATCTGACGTTTTTAAATACCATAGAAAACTAGATACATTAAAATTTTTACTTAAAATGTACTAAAACGGTGCAATAAACAATATTTTGGCGTTTTCTGCAAAAACGAGAAGACTTAACAATTAAGATTTAAATACCATTCGAAAGGTAATTAAAACGTGCATTTGCTGATAAATTAATAAATATAGCGTTCCATTTAATTAAATGAAGTTATAGCCATTTAAAGTTCTCATTTGTTTAATTCCAATTTTCTTACACCCGGCATAAGATGTCAAGTTTATTATACTTGGAAAATAAAATATGATCTATTGTTACATTTCAGTGTAAATTTGGTATGCATAACTTAATTATTTTTGAAGTATTTGAAACATGAAAATTAGGTTACATTTTTACAAAGTTCAAATTATTTCAAAAACCTTAAGGTTTATGTAATAAAAACCTTATTAAAACACACACTTATTTTTATCGAAGGATCCAAAAATGCAATAAAATACAGGGTGTTCCATTAAAAAAAACACAACTTTGATACTTTTAGGGTTTTTGGGACACCCTGTATATTATGAAAGTAATTTTAAAAAGTAGCCCTAATAGACCCACATATATCCCCAAAGTGAAACTTTTTGAAAGTCACGTATTTTGGCCACAATATTCCGTGCCGTATAGCGTGAATAACCCTGTATATTATTCTCTTTTTCTTTAATTATTAAGTAATTATTAAGTTATGTTATATTAGTATTAATTACTATTTATATTATATTTGATGTAAATGGGGTTTCCCGTCAATAAAGTAAAGTATTATTATTATTTTGATGAACATTCACAAACCGGAAGTGGAAGTTTACTAGAGGCCGATTTCCGATATTTTTTTAACTATAAAAAATATTACAAAACTTTTCAAACAAAAGTTAAAGAGAATAAGAAGCTGAATATTTTTTATTAAAACATATTTTTTATAAAATTGTTAACTTTTGAGAAAAAAAAAAAGTTAAAAATTTTGTTTTTTTTTGCCAATTTCTAATAAACTATTGGTGTTAGATAAAATTTTCATAACAAATAATTGTAGAAAATTAAAAAGTGAACAAATTATTATGAATAGACTTTTTGCGTAAACCTCATAGTTTTCGAGTAAAATATAGGGAAAGTACTCTATATTTTTCTCGAAATCTATGAGGTTTACGTAAAAAGGCTATTCTTAGTCACTTGTTCACTTTTGAATTCTCTACAATTATTTGTTATATAAATTTCTTGTAGCTCTAATAGTTTAGTAACAATTGGCAAAAAATGTCAAAATTTTCAATGTTTATTTTTTTTCTCGAAAGTTAAGAATTATATAAAAAATATGTTTTCACAAAACTTTTCAAAAAAAAAAAATCACGATCACAATACTTCCCCTATATATACTTCGTATATAGGGAAAGTAATAAAAGCAAAATATCAGTATATGTTAATGTTAATTTATTCATATAATTATAGGCCTTCGACAGATTTTTAGTACAAATGAATCTTTAATATTTCATTAGGTTATTTCTGTGTCTTTTATTTTTAACTTAAATGTCAACCTATATTTCGGAATTAAAATGGCAGAAAAATAAAGAGAAAACATTAAACAAAACAAAAGAGGAAAAAAAAGTCTGAGATTGTAGAGCGTGAAGAAAAGACAGATGTAAAAGAAACAATTCAAAAACAAAATTAATGAATATTGGAAAAGTGAAAGAAATACTAAGAGTAAGCAGAAGTAAACTATAAATCTTAATTATCGCCGTTATTTGGTGAAATTACATTTTCCGACATTAAAAAAAAACTACAAATAAAAATCTTAAGATAACCTATTTATATGTATGTTTCAGCTTCTAATTAATAATTTAAATTAATTGATTCTCAACTGATTCTTCTAGAACTCTCATTCATTTTTTTAAATGAAACAATTTTCCCGTATCCATAAAATTGGCTATTTCCCCTGTAAGTACAGTTTTAGATAGGTCAATAAATACATCTGGTACATTATGTATTTATTGACCTGTCTAAAACTTTACTTACAGGGAAAAACTAGCCGCCACCCTCTCTCGGACAAATGATGATTATCCTCCAGAAACCTGTATCATGTACGATAGACGACCGGGGCGGGGAGAACGGGAAAAAAATGATGGCTATCAGTGAACACACCTTCGCTTATGAATATTTCATCCAAAACACAAGAACACATTATTTTGCAGGTACAGTCTCACCATGAGCCCCGTCTTTGAATGTGGAGATGTGGAAGTCAAACTAATACTCATCGTCATCGACAAGTGCACCGTCGGTTTTCAATTTACATATTCATTCTTTTTTCTGAAGAAAAGTTTTAATAATTTATTAGAGAACGTTGAGGAGGAAACAATGTAAATAATTTTATTACCCAAGTAGGAAAATCTACTTCAATACGTCTCTATTATATATTTTGTTTTATAAGTTAATGGAAGCTTCAAGTATAAACATGAGTAATGAGTAATACTTTAATAATGGTAATGAATGGTTGTTGAATGGAGTAATACTTTATATTTAATGTTGAATCTATATCAATCACTCAGACAAACTATGTAGGGAATACCGTGAGGGAATTATTAGGCACCCCCTCGGCATATTTCTTCTTCTTGCGCGGAAGTGGATTATTCCAACACATTTCAATTTTCTCGGGCACAATTTCCTTGTTGTAAATTCCTTGGCGACCACATGTGCTCTTAATCTCCTTATCCTCCGGAGCAGGATGGAAGATGTCTAGACGCGTGTTGGTCCCGTGCCCGGCAGCTGTGCACCTTCTACCTTCTATCCGGAGGCATTAATCGAGACGCGGCGAGGTCAGAGGGCACGGGACCACCACCTGGCCCCGGGGAGTTAGTCTGCAATCCCCTCACACCACCAACCACCACTCCGCTGCCAGGTTTGATGTTTAACTTCCCATCTTAATTACCTCTTAAAATTACCACGTAATTACGTCCAATTTAAAAATTTCAGTTACGCCAAAGAAAAAAAAAATCCATGCAAATATTGTAATAATCGTGCATAATCATTACATTAAATTCGCATAACTTTAACGACCAGAAAACTTTAATGGGGATCAGAGAAAAAAATATATACTGAATTAATAACCACCTGATAATCTGGCGCGCGTAAAATTACAGCTGTATCCTGAAATATGAAAAATGCACCACCTTTTCGTGCGATTATGCGAAATATACGAATTTTATGCAAATATTCCCTTCATTAGCTAATAATAATAATAATAATAATAATAATGTCTCAATTAAATCATGATAAATATGCATAATTTAATATTTTTATTACCGGATGTTTCAAGGCATCATCGATTTTTGAGTAAGGGGAAATTGTTATTGAAAAATTTAAAATAAAAATATGTTATATCACTCGATTCCGAATTTTTGTCTCCACAGAAAAGTTAAATGCATTTTTTGTCTAAAATAGTTATGAAAGCAAATAATAGATAGATAAGATATTTACTTTGAAATCCCTATGGTGCAACGGCCAATTCTACTGCAGACAGTTCTTGAAAATGTGTACTAAATATAAAGCACGTTCGAAATAACTTGATATTAATTTAATACATTAAAAGCTATTTTTTCAATATCTACTACTTTTAATAACACTACTTTTTTATATGATCAATATTAAAGAATTTTACCAAAAGCTTATAAGATCCATGAATTAAAATAAAAAGCTTAAGTTTATAGTGACATCTTAACATCTCAATCGGTTTATATTCAACAAAACTCTTTGATAATTATTGCAGTTATATTTTCTATATAGATAATTATAAAATTTGGAACCATTTTTAATATTTTTCGAGACAAATCGTTCATTTATAGTGAAAAATAAATTTAAATTTGATATATTTTTAAGAAGTGAATGTGCGTGCATATTGATAAAAAAATTTAAAATAATTAATTGGATTTTCCGTGTCAAACTTGATAAGTGTGATGATAACGTTTATTGAAATGCAAACAGTTCTTGAAAATGTGTACTAAATATAAAGCACGTTCGAAATAACTTGATATTAAGGAAATTGAATGATAGCACTTCAATTATGCGGGTATTTGTTTGAAAATTTGTGAAAAATAAGTTGCTGAAATATCTTAAATTAATTGGAATTCAATGTACTTTTTTTTATAGAAAAATAAAAGAGTTCAACTTATATTTCTGCAAATTTTAATGAAACTCTTTTGTGGGAAAACATTTTGAGCAAATTTTCAAAGAAATCTCTTCCTTTTTAAAACAAAATCAGCAATTTCTTTGAAAACAAATGTACTTTCTACAGAGAACATTTTACAGTTTCCTGAATTCAAACGAATGTGATTTTTATTTAAACGGGGGGATCCCCTTTGACTGCGCGACTGAGAATAGTTGGGCGTGATTTGTCCTTGGTTAATGTTGAGTTATTAGTGGGTTAAAAATAGATAAGTGAGTGAAAGTGGAGATGCGATACGCAATAGAACTTTTATATAGAGTAGACAAGGAAAGAAACACTTGAAGTATGTTATGCAGATTGCAAAACTGAAATCTCGTAGTCTGCGGCATCATTCTTATTTCGTCGCCTCTATCGAACAGAGTTTTCAAAGCGCACAGAATATATTAGCTGCATAAATATCGTTTATTGCTCATTTGGCTGTTAAAATTATACGTTATATTTATTTTGTTGGATTTGACCATTTTTCTTCGTCTCGTCGTTATTTTTTTTATTTATTAGTGGTTCTTTTGGACCCAAATCCAAATTAGTTTTTTTTGCCGTTTGATTTACTTATTTGGCATTGTTTATTATTCATTTTATTGTTACAATTATACGTCATATTTATTGTTGTTGGCTTTTACCATTTTTGTTCGCCCCGTCGTTATTTTTATAATATATTAGTGGTACTATTGGACCTGAATACAAATACGTTTTGTTTGCCGTTTGATTAATCGAATTGTAATTCTTTGGCATTGTTTATTATTTATTTGGTCATTACAATAATATTTATTTTTGTTGGTTTTATTATTTATTAGTCGTTCTTTTGGATTATACGTTTTGTTAGCCGTTTGATTTACCGATTTGTAATTCTTTGGTATTGTTTGATTTCCCCGTTTAAGATTTGATCATTAAAAATCAAATCAAATGGGGAAAAAATCAGACGCTTTGTTTGATTTTTTCTGTGAGCAAAAATGTTACGACATCCATAAATTAAAAAGCACTAACAAAATTATCGGTTCTGCCGCATTGCACATTTTTGCTGAAGATAATAAATTTTCACGCAGAGATGTTCTGCAAATAATACAGAAAAATGTAGGGGGCATTAAAACAAAATTAAAGAATATCCGAATTTCTAAAAATAGTTCATGTAATAAGATTAGTGTGGAAGGTGATATCACCAGTGATCAAGAAGCTTTTCAAATTTCAGTAGAAAGAGATCAAGATGACTTTGAAATGAATGTGGAATGCGAACAAGTTCTTGAAATTGATTTAAATAAATCTGAAGATAAATTTGACATTAAAGACGTTACTGACGATTAATGCAATCCTACAATCTTTATATAACAATCCAGATACAATTAGTTGTTTATTACCGCTAGAAACACGAAATATCTATCCAGATTCTTTGTTGCCCAATACGGTATATGCAATTTTTGAAGGCTCGTTTATTGTAAATAAAAAGGACATGCGTTTGATTTATAACGAAACAACAACCAAATTTGATGAAAAGGTGTATCAATTTTATTTTAGTGAAAACTTAAAGCAAGTTAATAATACTTGTATACTAAATATAAAATCGTGCAATTATTAAAAAAAAAGGTTTTGTGATTTATGGCTACTGCGGGCAACCAGATTGTAAAAAGTTTAAATTAATGTGCTGTTTATACGATGAGGGATTAAAAATTAATGTTTACAGTACCTCTTATAATTATTGCCATGCCGCAAATTTAACTCGCCAAGTTAGAGGAGTCGAAAGAAGGTTGTTAGGAAACAAACTTAAGTCTTCTACTACTCTAAATGTGCGAATGCAAAACATTAAAGTGTGTAGTAAACATTTAGAAAAGATAAAACATTTACGTCGAATTAAATCTGAGCCTGTATACAGGAAAGTTAAAGCTGAAGCCAAAGTTCTACATGATAGAGATGTCGATGACATGATTGATTTAATAAAAATGAGAAGAGTCAATGACGAATATATGTACAGAGTTGGAGAACCACTTTATGTTCATCTAATTAGTCAGGAACAGGTCCGGATCTTAAAAAATCATATTATTGATACAGCATATTCAACAGTTCATATAGATGCAACAGGCGCAATCGTAAGAAAACCACACGTCAATTCAAAAAGAGTACTTTATTATGCAGGAGTTGTTCAGACCTCAAATAAAAGAATTATACCAGCTTTTGAATTAATTTCGGCAAAGCGTGATATTTCCACATTATCAATCTGGTTAATTGAAACAAAATATTTTTTTATGAAAAACAATTGTTGGCCTGCTTTCAAAATAGCTGTCAGTGACATGAGTTTGGCAATTATAAATTCAATATGTGAAGCCTGGAACGGTATGGATATTGGCACATATTTAAACACAATATATAACAATTTAGAGGATCGAAAAGATTCAGATATTTTGATCATTTTAAAATTATGTTATGCCCACCTCATAAAATTAATGACCAGAGACATAAATAAATATTATTTTGACAGGCGCATTAAGAATATATTAAAGGAAATTCTGGCATCATTATACAGTATTAACTCGTTTTATGAATTGAAAATGTATATTACTGGTTTTCTCCATGTTATATCTTGTAATTATGAATCCCAAAATGTCCATGATCATTTCAACAATTTATTACAACATAAAACAGTTGATAATCTAATATACGATTTATATTTAAACGATAACTTGACTTGTCCAGCAACTAATTTTACAGTTTAATTAAAAAGATATCCAGCTGTTTTCTTGTAAAAACATAGATTGTCCAGATTTGCCCCATACACCGAAAAACAATTATTATCGCATTTGTTTATTGTCTAAAACTGTTTATAATATTCAGATAGGCAAACTGGGCATTAAACTTAAAAAAGACTGGCAGTTGATATTGTTTCTTTTTTTTTCGTATGATAAAAGTCTGGTGGTCCGAATTTTATTTGTTTAAATAATAGTTTAATGTGTGCTGAATCCATATTTGTTGCTAACTTTTGTATAGGAGGCGGCGCACTTTGATTTTTTTTTAATTTTATTATTTAAGGGTGTGATAAAAAATATTAAGGGTTGAAAATTAGGGTGCTTGTATCACAATTTGTTAATTATATGTTTTATTTACACCCTAAACTAAAAACAATCTATGTATCTTGAATATGCATAGAAATAATGAAATTTGAAAATCTATGGCTGAAATCCATGGCTAACTTCACATCTGTAAAATTGTCCTAGCTCGTCCTGAAGAATCTTCCATTGAGTCTCTACTCTCTTGATGCTTATCTATTCTGGGTTACGTAATCAGGGTTGTTACTTCATTATCCAAAAGGGGGTGCGTAATAATACTAGCCGTCATCGATACACCTCTCCCATTATCTCCTGCAGATATCGATGAAATGGCACGTGGTGTACAGAGGCTTGGCTGGTGGTCCTCCGAGGCGCTGGCCTGCCATTGTCTTCAACTCCTCCATCTGCTCCGGTGGCAGCATCCATTACCTTACAAGTATCATCGAGAAAGGGTATCGAATTCGCGAGCAACGTATTGAGCGTTGAGGCGGATTGGTCTCGAATTTCGCACGTTTAATTAGGAAAATAGGACGAATAAATAAAAATCAAGGTGACATCTATTGTCTAAACGTCGCAATGATTTAACTAATTTAATGGTGTGCAAATATGAAATTTTTAATAATAAGAAAAAAAAATGGTGATGTGGCCATCATAATACTTTCCCTATTATTTTTGATGATGTTTTACTGATTGGAGGGTGGGATAGAGGCCACCCACCCACCCTACATATACATATAAACTTTAACTTCTTTTCGTCTCGCTGTATCCAATGAAATTAATTACAAAATTCTTTGAATAAAAAAGGAATTATAAAGGTAAAATTTTTGATTGAGTGAATTAGTAAAAATTTGATGCACGATGGGTGGACAGACTTTAAATCTAAATTAGATAGTATTAAGTATAGAAATTCATTTACATTTAAACTTAAATTGTGTTTTATTTAGTTTTTATTACATAAAGGGTTTTTAGCAGCAAAATCATCAACCATTAGCAATTAAAGTTATCATGTATATGTAGGGTGGGTGGGTGGCCTCTGTCCCATCCTCCAATCAGTAAATAATAAACCTGGGTTTTAATTAAAAGTTGTAAAATATAAATAAACAAAAAATAATTACAATTTTTAGAGATTTATTTATAAAAATTTATTCAAATAACTTTTGATGTTTTACTAATTGGAGGGTGGAATAGAGACAAGAAAACAGCAACAAAACTACCAATGGAAAATGTCTGTACCTACGGAGATATTTTTTGCCATTTCAATCTATAATTACTAAAATATCGAAAGTATAGAAATTCTAGAAAATCTGCAATAGAAATTGATAAAAATTCTAGAAAGGTATGAAAGGTTAGAAAACAGCAAGAAAATTATGAGAAATTTTAGAATCCTTGCCGAAAATTATTGTATTATTGATAAAAATGACTTCAAAATTTGAAAAATTCTAGAAATGAAGAACATTTAGAAACTTGAAACGAAAATGCTGGAAAAATAGCGAGAAAATTACCACCGGAAAATTTTAGAATCATTGGAAAAAGTTATTTCAACTGGAAAGAGAAATTTCTTCTAAATTACGATAAGAAGCATTGAAATATTTTAGAAATCAGAAAAAAAAATCTAGAAATCTGTGCTAATATAATCATCTAATTTTTTTGTATAATTTAAAAAAGAAATTGCTGGATTTTTTCCAATTTAAATTTTTGGCTAAACATTGCTTAAAAATTTGAAATCCTACAAATCTGAAATGTTTAATAGAATTTGCTGAAAAATGTTTTAAAAATGTTTTAAAACCTTTGAAAAAATTGTTGTAACTAGGAAATTAAATTCCTGGAATATTTCGATAAGATAAAAGAAAGAGAAGCATTGTTGATAAATTACAGAAATCTTGGAGAAATATTTCATAATAATTGTAAAACGTTTAATGACAATTTCAGAAATTAAAGAAAGGAAGTTCTGAAATCTGTAAGAAAAATTGCTAAATTATAATCATGTAATTTTTATTTTTAGTAAAATATAGAGAAGAAATTGTTGGAAGAGAGAGACAAAACCACCATAAGGAATTTTTAGAATCCGTGGAATTTCGCAAAAGAACTTCCGATAATATTTTTTTATTAAAAACACTACAACCTTTATTGACAAATGTTGCATTTAGATAGAGAAAAACATAGAACAGAAAATGCTGAAAAAAAAAACAGAGAGAATACCAAAACTAAAAAGTTTTTAAACTTTCGGAGATAACTTTTGCAATTTAAACCTTGGATAAAAATTGCTTTAAAGTTTGGGAACCTAGTAATTCCAGAAATCTAAAATTGGAATTGCTGAAAAATTCTAGAATGGAAGATAATTTAAAAAACTAGAAGATAAAATGTTTGAAAAACAATGGGAAACTTACCACTGGAAAATGTTAGAACCCTCGAAGCAAATTATTGCAACTTAGAAAAGAAGTTTCTGTAACTTTCAAAAAGATCGAATCAGAAGGAACATTGTTGTAAAATTTTAGAAATCTGGGAGACAACTTTTATAAAAATTGTGAAACCTTCAATGAAAATTCTTGCAATAAAAAAGAAAAAATATTTTAAATTTGTAAGGAAAATCGATCAATATTCTATAAACGTTTTTAGAATCTGTGAAGGAAAGGTTTCGTCAGAAATACTTCTGAAAAATTTCGATAAAATAACAATTTCATAAAAACTCTAGAAAGAGAAAAACATAAGAAAAAAACGCTGAAAATAACTCGCTGGTTAAGTTTTGCAATTTTGGTGTTAAGTAAAAATTTATAAACGATTTGAAAACCTACAAATTTGGTGAAAAACTCTAGAATGAAAAAAAAATTAAAAGGAAAGAAATTTTGGAAAAACAATTTTAGAACCCTTGAGGAAAATTATTGCAACACGTATAAGAGAAGTTTCTGAAACTTTCGATAAGATGGAATACGAAGAAATATTTCAGAAAATTTTAGAAATCTGGGAGAAAACTTTCATAAAAAAATCAAAGAAAGTTCTTGCAATTAGAAAAAAAAACAGTTTAGAAAACTGTAAGAAAAATTGCTGAAAGTTCTATAATCTACATATTTTTTTCTTAAAATATAGAAGAGAAATTGCTGGAAAAGAGAGAGAAGAATTAGTAAATTTTAGAAATCTTGGAAAAATATTTCGCAAAAGAAAATTTTTGAAAATTCCGATAAGATGACATTTAAAAAAATCTTGAAGCCTCAATTAAAATTCTTGAAATTAAATAGAGATAATTATAAGACAGAAAATACTGAAGAAAATTACCACTAGAATATTTTAGAACCTTCAAAGATAATGTCTGCAATTTAAATCAAATTGAAAAAAATAAAAATTACTTGAAAATTAGTAAACCTAGTAACTCTAAATATTAAAAATACCAATTGCTAAAAAATTTTAGAATGAAAGATATATTTAAAAACCAGAAGAGAATATGTTGAAAAAATAAAGAGAATTTTATAATCCTTGAGGTAAATTATTATAATTAGAAATCTAGAAGAAATATTTTATTAAAGTTGTAAAACCTTCAATAAAATTTCTTATTCTAGAAATTTGTAAAAAATACTTAAAATTCTATATCAACTTTTTAAATAAAAAAGAAATTCAAAATGTAAAATTTTGAAGTGATGGTACTTTCCTTACATTTTTCTCGAAAACTATGAGGTTTATGCAAAAAGACTATTCTTAATGTTTTGTTCACTTTTAAATTCTCTACAATTATTTACTATATAAGTTTCACGTAACCCGTATAGTTTATTAGTAATTGGCTAAAAACCTTAAAAATTTTAATTTTTAATTTTTTTCTCGAAAGTTAAGAATTTTATAAATAATATGTTTAAATAAAATTTGTTCAGTTTCTAATTTCCTTTAACTTTTGTTTGAAAAGTTTTGTCATATTTTTCATATTAAGAAAAGTATCGGGAAAAAACCAAAAACGGCTTGGAGTAAACATCCACTTCCGGTTTTTGAATGTTCACCAAAAGCTTTTCAGTTCCAACTTTTAAAAATGAAACCTTATGTTTAAAGTTTCATCTCAATCGGATCATTCGTTTTTGAGATACAGCGCCCACAGACATTTTCACGCACGAAAACAATACTTCCCCTGTATATACTATATAGGGAAAATAAAAAAACATGAGTCTTACTAAGTCTACAAAACAAATCACTACTTCTCTGGTTAATACCACAACAGATATTGAATTATACAATTTACATTTTTATTATTAAATTTTTAATTGATTTTAACGTTTTTATTAATTAATATTAACCTATCATAATAATCGTCTTTAAGGTGGATTTATATTAGTTCAGAATTTATTTGGAACATCTGCTCTATACGTGGGGGGTGTAAGGGGGTGCAAGACGGATTTTCACCACCGGAAGAGGCGGACCACTGTGCGCTTTCAATGGAAGACACTTCAGATTTTTAGTTTGCGACCGCACAATGAGCTCCCCTATGAATGCATACGTAATAATGCATAAAATACCAAATTGCAACGATTCCGCACACACAAAAATAAAATGATTTACTCTCCCCAGTATCCGTTTCCACAAAAGAAAAATATCTTACCACCCGATACAACCAGTAAAGTAAACGAAAATAACTGTTTTACCTCCATGAAAGAACGTGTACAGTAACGAAACAAACAAGTAAATTGTACGTAGGATTTTTAAGAAGTTTCGTTAAACTATTTTCCTGTATGAGAAGTTGCCAAAAAAAATTATGGAGGAGAGAAGAATAAAGAAAATGGTTGCGACCGTTCCTACGTGGTAATCCATACTTACACTGAATTGAAAAATTCACTATGTTTTAACCACAAATTATTCGTGGTTAAAACATAGTGAATTTTTCAATTCAGTGTGAGGAGAGAAGAAAGTCGAATTTTTGAGTTTTTACAATATTTTTCTTTTTAAACCTCCAGAAGATAAGAACAAAATTAGAACAGAAAAAAAATTCAAATCGGAGTTTAAAAAAGTTGATTTTGTCAACTTATTTTCCTTCGGAAGAAATTCCCAAACAAAATTAGAGGAAAGAAAAAAGGAAAATGAAGAAATAATTTTAGACGAGTTTGTACGATTAACGTATTTTCGTCCAGAAGAAAAAAATATAAAATTGTTGTGAATGATTTCCTTTCAAAAGGCTCAAATTGATTCTAGAGAAGTTTAAAAAAAAAAATAAGAAGCGATTTCTTAAGGAGTTGGTTCAGTTCGGAACAAATTTTCAAATAAAAATGGGATTTTAATAAAGTTTATTTTCTTTATTAGGACACTTGAAGTAATGTTCAAACAAAATCAATTATATCAAAATATTTTCTTTGTAAAGGCTTCAGAAGTGACAAAGCCATTCAAAAAATAAAATCAGATTCGTTGAAATTGAAGATAGTGAAGGAAGAATTTAAAAAGGAATGGTTTTCAGGTATTTTTTCTATTTACCACAACTTCTGAAGAAAAATTTTAAATAAAATTGGAGGAAAAAAAAAAAGAAATGAAAAGGATCTGATTCTGTTTAATAATTTTTAAGAAGTTACTAAACAGAATTAGCAAAAATAAGAAACAAATTGAAGGTAGAATTAAAGGAGTTCATTATTCATATGCTTCGAAAAAAAATCCAAGCAAAATTAAAACAATAGAAATAAAAGATAGCACTTTAAAGGAATTGGTCCTGTTCTATTAATTTCCTTCAGTAGATCTTCACAAAAAGTTTTGATAAACTGTTTTCCTTAAAAACAAATTTCTTAACAAATTAGAGGACAAAATTGAAGACAGGATTTAAAACAGGCTTATTCTGTTCAAAATTAAATCCTAATAACCAGACTGACTTAATGTATTCTCCTCTTTTCGAAGGTATATAAATAACGCTTGTAAATAATTTAAGTACTTTATGTTTAATAATGATCAGTTTATGGTCGAAACTATAGTCACAGTTAATAAATAACTATTGTGGTAAAACAAAGTTAAAAGTGTTTTATTAAATTTTAATCAAAATGTACCACCAAGTAAACGCCGACAACATTCAAGAATGATTCTGTTCAATTGTTTCCTTTTCTAGTAAGTCTAGAGAATGTTATCAAATAAAATTTGAAGAGAAGAATTAGAAGAAGTTTTCAAAATCAAATTTGAATTTGTTTTATTATGATTTCAGTGAAATAATTGTTTTAAACAAAATTAGAATTGAAGAAATTGAAGATAATGAAGGTAGAATTATAGAAGAGTTGGTTTAGTTAAATTATTTTCCTTTACTACAACTTTGGTAGAAAATTGCTTAAATAAAATTAGGAGAAAAGAAATGAAAAGTAGGATTCTGTTAATTATTTTTACTTTACATGAGCTCCAGAAGAAATTTCCAAACAAAATTAGAGGAGAAGAATATTGATGATAGGATTTTAGTCGTAACAAATAAAAAAAACAAAAATCCTCGGAAAAATCTTAGTGAGCGATGACAATTGAAAAACGAATTGAGCCGTCATTTTGCCTATGTTGTTTAAACAAAAAATTTAAATTGTGGTTAGTTTTTAGATACTTTATAACATTTTCTATTTTCTATTTTTCGGTTGCAAGATTTTTTTTTTGTAGTTTGACCATTAGGCAAAAATTTTTAAAATACGATTTTTCACTCAAGAGTTATAACCAATAAAGGAAAAACAAATGAAAATCGAATTTTCGTTTTTAACTTCTACAATAAGTATACAACTTTTGTAAAAACTAGGTGCAAGAATTTTTAAAAGCCGACCTTTCGTTTAAAAGTTATGTCCAAAAAAAGAAAAACAAATGAAAATCGAATTTTCGTTTTTAACGTTTACAATAAGTATACGACATTTGTGAACCATTCGTGCAAGTATTTTTAAAATTCCATCTTTCGTTCAAGAGTTACGACCAAAAAACGAAAAACAAATGAAAACCGAATTTTCGTTTTTCAATGTTTAGAATAAGTATGCGACATTTGTGAACCATTAGTGCAAGAATTTTTAAAATTCGGTCTTTCGTTTTAGAGTTATGACCAAAAAACGAAAAACAAATGAAAATCGAATTTTCGTTTTTAACGTTTACAATAAATATGCGACATTTGTAAACTATCGGTGCTAGAATTTTTAAAATTCTATCTTTCGTTTTAGAGTTATGACCAAAAAACGAAAAACAAATGAAAATCGAATTTTCGTTTTTAACGTTTACAATAAATATGCGACATTTGTAAACTATCGGTGCTAGAATTTTTAAAATTCGATCTTTCGTTTTAGAGTTATGACCAAAAAACGAAAAACAAATGAAAATCGAATTTTCGTTTTCATCATTTACAATAAGTATGCGACATTAGTGAACCATCAGTGCAGGAATTTTTACAATTCGATCTTTCTTTCTAGAGTTATGGCCAAAAAAACGAAAAACAAATGAAAATAGAATTTTCGTTTTTAACGTTTACAATCAGTATGTGACATTTGTGAAGCATCGGTGCAAGAATTTTTAAAATTCGATCGTTCGTTTAAGAGTAATAATCAAAAAAAGAAAAATCTGAGTGCGCGATGACAATTGAAAAACGAATTAAGCTGTCAACTTGCCCATGTCGTTTAAACAAAAAGTTTAATATTTCGTTAGTTTTTAGATTTTTTCGAGGATTTTTGGTCTTCAGTTTGTTAAAATTGAAATCAGCGATTAACACTTTTGCTTTTAACTCAAAAACGGCAACTGTTCAAAAATTTGAAAGAGTGATAAAAGTTTCTAAAATAAATTTTCTATTAAAAGAAATTTCCTAACAAATTTTGAGCAGTAAGAATTCAAGTTAGGATTTTCGAGGATTTGGTTCTGTTCAACTAATTTCCTTTATTAGGACGTGCAAAGAGCTTTTTACATTATTTTATTTTAAAAAAGCTTCAGAAGAAACTCTACAAATTAAACGTTGAATTCAGGAGAAATTGGTTACCTTAAATTATTTTGATTTTTAAGTGCTCTAGAGGAAGTTTCCAAAAAATCTAGAAGAGAAGAAATTGAAAGGTAAAATTCTAGAATGAATTTAAATATGTTAATTCAGTTGAATAATTTTTCTTTAGAAGTTTTTAGACGAATTTGAAAGAGAGGAAAATTGATGTAAAATTTTAGTTTCAAGCAAAAATTGAAGTTGAGATTAAAGATTGAAAGTTGACTCTTTTAAACTAGAATTTCTGAAAAAGATTGGATGAGTAGAAATTTAAGGTAGGATTTTGGAGGATTTGGTCTTGTTCAGTTGATTTCCTTTATTATAGCTTCAAAAGAGTTTTTTTAAATTATTCTCCTTCATCAAGGCTTCAGAGGTGCAACATTAGAAGAGAAGAAATTGAATATCGAATTTTACAGAAGTTGGCCCTCTTAAATTATTTTGTTCCAAGAAAGGTAGAATTTTAAAAGTCTAGATTCTTCATAAGTTGTTAGACGAAATTTGAAGCTAGAGAATTGAATTTTCATAATAAAATTACGAGTAATGTTAGGAGAGGGAAATTGAACGTAGAAGATTATTTTTAATTTGTTTTTTAAGTGATTTAGAAGAAATTTCCATAAAGAACTAAAGAAGATGAAACTGAAGTTAAGATTTTAAAGATGTTGATTAAGTTGAATTATTTTACTTAAAAAGTTCTCAGATGAGTTTAGAAGAGAGGATAATTGATGTAGGATTTTAGAGCAGTTTCAAGAAAAAATTGAAGATTAAAATGTGATTTTTTTCAAATAATTTTCCTTCATAAAGGAATCAAAGGAGCAAAATTAGAAGAGAAGAAATTGAACATCGAATTTTATTACTATTAAATTATTTTGCTTTTCAAGTGTTTTAAAAGAGGTTTCCAAAAAAATTAGAATTTTAGATGTGTCGATTTTTCAGAAGTTTTTAGACGAAATTTTAAGACAGAGAATTTTAGAAGTGTTGGTTCGTCAGAAGTTATTAGATGAAATTTGAAGATAGAGCATTGAATTTTAGTAGTATAGATTCTTCAGAAGATTTTATACAAAAATTGAAGATAGAGAATTGAATATTGGAAGTGTTGATTCTTTATAAGTTGAAGATAGAGAATTGAATTTTTAGATGAAAATTACCAGCAAAGTTAGAGGAGGGAAATTGCACGTAGAAGATTATTTTTATTTTGTTTTTTTAAGTGATTTAAAAGAAATTTCCATAAAGAACTAAAGAAGAAGAAACTGAAGGTAAGATTTTAAAGATGTTGATTCAGTTGAATTATTATATTAACTTCTTAAATGCATTTGGAAGAGAGGAAAATTGATGTAGGATTTTAGAGCAGTTTCAAGCAAAAATTGAAGATAAGATTAAAGAATAAAATGTGACATTTTTAAATTATTTTCCCTCATAAAGGCTTCAGAGAAACAAAATTAAAAGAGAAGAAATTGAACATCGAATTTTTCAATACATGGTCCACTCAAATTAATTGAATAGAATAGAATAGAAATAAAAGATAGCATTTTAAAGAAATTGATTCTGTTCTATTAATTCCCATCAGTAGATCTTCAGAAAAAGTTTTGATAAACTGTTTTTCTTAATAAAGGCTTTGAAACAAATTTCTTAACAAAATTAGAGGACAAAATTGAAGACAGGATTTAAAACAGGCTTATTCTGTTCAATTATTTCCATTTCTAATAGGTCTAGAGAATGTTATCAAACAAAATTTGAAGAGAAGCTTTTAAAATCAAATTTGAATTTGTTTCAATGAATTTGTTTTATTATGATTTCAGCGAAACAGAATTAGAATTGAAGAAATTGAAGATAATGAAGGTAGAATTATAGAAGAGTTGGTTTAGTTAAATTATTTTCCTTCACTACAACTTTGGAAGAAAATTAAACAGAAACTTTACTTTGTTAATATCACACTTTATTGCTTAAATACAATTAGAAGAAAAGAAATGAAAAGATTCCAAAGAAGTTATTTTTGTTAATTATTTTTTCTTTATATGAGCTTCAAAAGAAATTTCCAAAACAAAATTAGAGGAGAAGAATATTGATGATAGGATTTTAGTGGTAACAAATATTAAAAATGAAAAATCCTCGGACAAATCTTAGTCAGCGATGTGCAATCGAAAAACGAATTGAGCCGTCAATTTGCCTATGTTGTTTAAACAAAAAGTTTAATTTTTCGTTAGTTTTTGGATATTTTATAACATTTTCTATAAGTATACGACACTTGTAAACCCTGGGCGCAAGAATTTTTTAAATCCGATTTTTCAGTCAAGAGTTATAACCAATAAAGGAATGAAAATCGAATTTTCGTTTTTAACTTTTACACTCAGTATACAACTTTTGTAAGAACTTGGTGCAAGAATTTTTAAAAGCCGACCTTTCGCTTAAAAGTTATGTCCAAAAAAAGAAAAACAAATGAAAATCGAATTTTCGTTTTTAACGTTTACAATAAGTACGCGACATTTGTGATCCATTGGTGCAGGTATTTTTAAAATTCCATCTTTCGTTCAAGAGTTAAGATCAAAAAAAAGAAAAACAATTGAAACTCGAATTTTCGTTTTTTTAATATTTAGAATAAGTATTTGTGAACCATTAGTGCAAGAATTTTTAAAATTCGGTCTTTGGTTTAAGAGTAATGATCAAAAATAGAAAAACAAATGAAAGTCAATTTTTCGTTTTCAACGTATACAAAAAGTATGCCACATTTGTGAATCATCGGTGCAAGATTTTTAAAATTCGATCTTTTGTTTAAGAGTAATGATCAAAAAAAAACAAATGAAAGTCGATTTTATGCGACATTTGTGAACCATCAGTGCAAGAATTTTTAAAATTCGATCTTTCGTTCTAGATATATGACCAAAAAACGAAAAACAAATGAAAATCGAATTTTCATTTTGAACGTTTACAATAAGTACGCGCATTTTTGAACCAGCGCTGCAAGAATTTTTAATATTCGATGTTTCGTTCTAGAGTTATGGCCAAAAAACGAAAAACAAATGAAAATTGAATTTTCGTTTTTGACGTTTACAATATGTATGCGACATTTGTGAACCAGCGCTGCAAGAATTTTTAAAATTCGATCTTTCGTATAAGAGTAATATTCAAAATAAGAATAATCTGAGTGCGCGATGACAATTGAAAAACGAATTGAGCTGTCGACTTGCCCATGTCGTTTAAACAAAAACTTTGAGCAGCAAGAATTCAAGGTAGGATTTTTGAGGTTTTGGTTCTGTTCAACCAATTTCCATTATTTAGGACTTGAAAAGAGCTTCTTACATTATTTTATTTTATAAAAGCTTTGAAAGAAACTCTACAAATTGAACGTAGAATTCTAACGAAATCGGTTACCTTAAATTATTTTGATTTTTAAGTGCTCTAGACGAAGTTTCCAAAAAATCTAAAAGAGAAAAAATTGAAGGTAGAATTCTAGAGATGCTGGTTTAATTGAATGATTTATCTTCAGAAGTTTTTAGGTTTGGTCCTGTTCAATTAATTTCCTTTATTAGGGCCTCAAAAAAAAATTCTTAAATTATCTACGTTTATAAGGGCTTCAGAAGAGAAAATTTCGAGCAAAATTAAAAGAAGGAAATTAAACATAGAATTTTATGTTTATTTTGTTTTGTAAGTAATTTAGAAGAAGTTACCAAAAAGAACTAAAGAAAAAGAAACTGAAAGTAAGATTTTAAAAATTCCGAGCAAAATTAAAAGAAGGAAATTTAGAAGTTTTTAGACGAATTTGAAAGAGAGGAAACTTGACGTAGGATTTTAGAGCAGTTTCAAGCAAAAGTTGAAATTGATATTCAAGATTAAAAATTGATTCTTTTAAATATTTTCCTATAAGCTTCCAAAAAAAATTTTTGAAAAAAATTCTATGAGTAGAAATTTAAGGTAGGATTTTAGAGTATTTGGTCCTATTCAATTGATTTCCTTTATTAGAGCTTCAAAAGAGTTTTTTTTTAAATTATTTTTCCTTCATCAAGGCTTCAGATGAGTAAAATTAGAAGAAGAGAGGAAATTAAACATCGAATTTTAATCGTAAATTATTTTGCTTTTCAAGTGTTTAAAAAGAGGTTTCCAAAAATATTAAATGTAGAATTTTAGAAGTATTGATTCCTCAAAAGTTTTTAGAGGTAATTTTAATATATAGAATTGAATTTAAGAAGTGTTGATTATTCAGAAGTATAGAAGATAGAGAATTGAATTTTCAGAAGAAAATTCAGAGCAAAGTTAGACAAGGGAAATTGAACGTAGAAGATTATTTTTATTTTGTTTTTTTAAGTGATTTAGAAGAAATTTCCATAAAAAACTAAAGAAGAAAAAACTGAAAGTAATATTTTAAAGATGTTGATTCAGTTGAATTATTTTTCTTAAAAAGTTCTTAGATGAATTTGGAAGAGAGGAAAATTGATTTAGGATTTTAGAGCAGTTTCAAGAAAAAATTGAACATTAAAATGTGATTTTTTTAAATAATTTTCCTTCATAAGGGCTTCAGAGGAGCAAAATTAGAATAGAAGAAATTGAACATCGCATTTTACAGAAGTATGTTATTATTATTAAATTATTTTGGTTTTCAAGTGTTTTACAAGAGGTTTCCAAAAAAAAGTAGAATTTTAGATATTTCGATTCCTCAGAAGACAGAGAATTGTTGATTCTTCAGAAGTTATTAGATGAAATTTGAAGATAGAGCATTGAATTTCAGAAGTTTAGATTCTTCTGAAGGTTTAAGACAAAAATTGAAGATAGAGAGTTGAATTTTGGAAGTGTTAATTCTTCAGAAGTTTTTAGACAAAATTTGAAGATAAAGAATTGAATTTTCAGAAGAAAATTACGAGCAAAGTTAGCGAGGGAAATTTAAAGTAGAAGATTTTTATTTTGTTTTTTAAGTGACTTAGAAAAAAAATCCATAAAGAACTAAAGAAAAAGAAACTGAAGGTAAGATTTTAAAGATGTTGATTCATTTGAATTATTTTTCTTTAGAAGTTCTTAAGTGCATTTGGAAGAGAGGAAAATTGATGTAGGATTTTAGAGCAGTTTCAAACAAAAATTGAAGATGAGATTAAAGAATAAAATGTGACATTTTTGAATTATTTTCCTTCATAAGGGCTTCAGAGAAACAAAATTAAAATAGAAGAAATTGAACATCGAATTTTTCAGTACATGGTCCACTCAAATTAATTGGCTTTTTAAGTGTTTTAAAAGAAGTTTCCAAAAAAAATTAAATGTAGAATTTTCGATGTGTCGATTCCTTAGAAGTTTTTAGACGAAATTTGAAGACGGAGAATTGAATGTTAGAAGTGTTGATTCTTCAGAAGTTTTTAGATGAAATTTTAAGATTTAGAATTGAATTTAAGAAGTGTTGATTCTGCAGAAGTTTTAGACGAAATTTTAAGATAGAGAATTGATGTTTAGAAGTGTTGGTCCTTCAGAAGTTTTTGGATGAAGTTTGAAGATAGAGAATTAGATTTTAGAAGTTTTTAGACGAAATTTTAAGATAGAGAATTGAATTTTAGAAGTGTTGCTTCTTCAGAAGTTTTTGAACGAAGTTTGAAGATATAGAATTGAGTTTTAGAAGTGTTGATTCTTCAGAAGTTTTTGGGCGAAGTTTGAAGATAGAGAATTGAATTTTAAAAGTGTTGATTCTTCAGAAGTTTTTTGATGAAAGGGAATTGAACGTAGGATTTTTAGAATTTTAGGAGAGTGTTGATTTTTCATAAGAAGTTTTTAGACGAAAAATTTGAAGATAGGAAATTGAACTTAGGAGTTTAGAGGAGTTGATTTTGTTAAAGAATCTTTCGTTATTTGCAAAATTGGAACAAGACAATTTAAGGCTGAAAATCTCGTAGAAGAGTTTTTTCTTCCTTCGTGATTTAAAAAAAAACTGTATATTAAACTTCTGTAATTCACAAAAATTAGAATAGAGGCAAGATGTGTCTTAGTGTGCCTTTTATCATTTTGGTCAACTGTTTGAAGTAAAGAGTTGATAATTTTAAGGCTCCTTAAGCTGACCATAAGGACTTGCTTCCGAAGCCAAAAAGAATTTGAAGGCTGTTGTTCTCCTAAATAAGTTCTGCTAGTAATTTTTTTGATCAAAGCACAGAACGGAATAAAATATTTTCTCGGCGGTATTATTTATGAACTCGTCCTCGAAAACACGTAGAAACTTGTCGGGCGCACACACACACAATCATAAAAACCGAACTCTCGTGACGCACCTTGAATGCGAATCGCTCTCACCTCACCTCCGAACATTCGGCGGAGGTGAGGCCCCCCTTTTTACTTGTGCGTGCCTTAATGTGTGCACACCTGGTACCCTCTCAGCACTTACCACCGCTCACCGAAATTTTGCGTGATTTCGTACCAATATTTTGACGTGGGGCGAAAATTGGATTTCAGGTGTCGTCGGAAATTATTTTTAGACACATTTTTTTCCGAAAATAAATCGAACACTGGTGAAGAAGTCTCACCCCTTTCGGACCGGTGCACGTACAGTTAGGGGCGCGACACGTGCTGATTATAAACTAAGAGGGTCCCGATGTATGAGATAACGCATATTACCCGGAGGGGGATATCTTACATCTTTTGGCCGTACCGATGTTCCAGACGAGCACCTTATGGCGTTGATGCTAGGAAGATATTATCGTGATGATTTGCATTTATATAATAAATCAGAAGAAAAGGTTGTTTGATGACACAATGAAAATTGAAAGTGTAAAATAGGTATTTTGAGATGATCAAAAATTTTTATTTTGATATGGACTTTTCTAAACCTCTCTATCGAAGAAGGAGACAAATTCTAAAAACGTTGTTAATAAAAACGATTTAGAGTTTTAAAATGGAAAGGAGCAACAATGATAATAATAACATTCCCAAAAAGTATCAGACCTTGTATATATGAATACAGTCTTTTGTTTTTGAAGTGAAGAAAAAATTATACACTAAAATCCTTCTTCCAAGAAAACGTCCACGTATTTTCCAAATCGACGAGATACCCTTCATCCTGCGTGCCGTTATCAATTTAAGGATTAAATTAATAAACGCGTTAAATGCGAATTACGGCCGGGATGAGTTCAGTTCGCCACTTAATCGCCAATCTTCATTATAAACCGACTCCGTCGGTCGCACTTATCCAATTATCCTCATTATCCAATCGCCGGAGACGCCGCGTACGAATTGCGCCAAAACAAGCCAAGAGAGTCATCTGATGGATTCATTGCTGACCTGCAATTAAACACGAGAGCTTAATCAACAACAGAGATTGTCTCTTAAAAAAAAATAGTTTAGAAGTTGAGATTTATGTTTGATAATTGTTTAAGAATGTTTCTAACCTGATTTTAGGTTACTGTACCTTTCAAAAGTTTTAGGATTGTTTAGAAATGAGCTTCTACGCTTGGAGCTTCATTTTAGAACTGTTTGTGGAATTTTATTACTTACCTAAAGGCCTCAGCTTACCTTAACTTCCTACATAAGGTTTGATAGCATTAATATTTCTATGGTTTCTTAGATAATTTAGGGTTATTATACCTTTTAAAAATTTTAGGATTTTAGAGGATTCTGTTCAACTAACTTCCTTTATTAGGACCTGAAAAAAGTTTTGTCAAAATATTTTCTTTTATAAAAGCTTTAGAAGGAACTCAAGAAATTGAACGTAGAATTCTAGCGAAATTGGTTACCTTAAATAATTTTGATTTTTAAGTGCTTCAGGCGAAGTTTCAAAAAAAAAAGTTGAAGGTAGAACTTTAGAATTGAATTATTTATCTTAAGAAATTTTTAGGTTTTAATTTCCTTTATTAGGTCCTCAAAAAAAGTTGTCTTAGATTATCCACCTTTATAAGGACATCAGAAAAAAAATCCAAGAAAAATTAAAAGAAAGAAATTGAACATAGAATTTTATATTTCTTTTGCTTTTTAAGTGATTTAGAAGAAATTCCCAAAAAGAACTAAAGAAGAAGAAACTGTAGGTAAAATTTTAAAGATGTTAATTCAGTTGAATAATTTTTCTTTGGAAGTTTTCAGACGAATTTGGAAGAGAGGTGTAAATTGAAGTAGGATTTTAAAGCAGTTTCAAGCAAAAATTTAAGATTGAAAGTTGATTCTTTTAAATTATTTTCCAATAAGCTTCCAACAAAAATTTCTGAACAAAATTAGATGAGTAGAAATTTAAAGAAGTAAAGATTTATGTTTGAGAACTTTGTAAGAATGTTTCTAACCTAATTTTAGGCTACTGTACCTTTCAAAAGTTTTAGGAGCTTCTACGCTTGGATCTTCATTTTAGAACTGTTTAAAGTTGATTCTTTTAAATTATTTGCCAATAAGCTTCCAACAAAAATTTCTGAACAAAATTAGATGAGTAGAAATTTAAAGAAGTAAAGATTTATGTTTGAGAACTTTGTAAGAATGTTTCTAACCAAATTTTAGGCTACTGTACCTTTCAAAAGTTTTAGGAGCTTCTACGCTTGGATCTTCATTTTAGAATTGTTTATTGAATTTTGTTACTTACCTAAAGGCCTCAGATTACCTTAGCTTCCAACATAAGGTTTGATATCCTTAATCTTTCTATGGCATAATTTTGTAAAGGTCTAAAGTTGAGAACAAAACAGTTTAAAAGTGAAGATTTATGTTTGAGTACTCTTCAAGAATGTTCCTTAGCTAATTTTGGCTTATTATACCTTTCAAAAATTTTGGGGTTGTTTAAGAATGAATTTCTACTCTTGGAGCTTAACATTTGTAAAGCTTAAGAAATTTTGCTTCTTGTTTTAAGGTCTAGTTTCATATCCTCACACTTTCGATGGTAACATTTTGTCAATAAGAAGGTCTAATTTGATATCCTCACACTTTCGATGGTAACATTTTGTCAATAAGATTTTAATAATGTAGTAACAATTAATTGATCATGAAACAGTATACAAGTGGAAATTTATATTTGAAAATGTTCCTCAGCTGTATTAAAGGTTGATTTTGGGTGTAAATAATTTACATCAGTTTTACTCTAACATTAAAAAGTTTTAACGTTATAAACAAACATTTTGAAGGTCTCTTAAGTGTATGTAAAACCTAATCTTTTGAAAAACGTGGACAGATCTTCTCTTTATATTTATAAGTACATTTTCTTAAAATTACATTACTCTAACGTTTAACATTTTCGCTTAATTATTATTTTATCTTAATCTTCATCAAAAGGTCTGGTTGATGCATCAGCGAAATATTTAAGGAACACGTACATCTTAAATTTGTAGAAAACATAGAGCATCGACTGCACGGCGAAGATTAAAAACAAACCGGAAACGATGAGGGCCACACAAGTCCCTGGCGACGTTTCCCAGTCTAAATACTTGTAGATATTCTTCTCTCCTTTATAATTCGTCCCGCCGTAATAAAAGTAAACGTACGTGAAGATCCCGTAGGCTACGCCAAATACCAAAGGGAAGATGATGTTGAGGAAACGGAATGGAACAGATATGACGAAGAAATCCATGATGACCAGCACACTGTTCCACACGTGGAAGAACTTGCTGGCGATCCTCACGCCCTTCAACGCGTGCACGAACGTCCAATACGTGATGGAGACGCAAAGGGCGTTACACTGCGACAAGTTGGCCAAGGCCATGTAAAACTTGTACAGCCAAGGGATGTCCGCGATCCCGACATCGTCTTGCTTGACGTAACCGTTCAAGACGACCATCAGGGCCACGAAGGCGTGAAGTCCGTTCATCACGAACGTCCAGTGGGTGTAGTAAATGAGGGTCTTCATCAGGTAGGACACTTTCGAAACGCGTATTATCAGGAAGTACACCATCGGAAATATTAGTAAGTAAACGCACCTGTAGGCCAAGTAGAGCCAGTCGATTTCGACCGTGTGTTGCCATCTCGTCAATAAAAAATCTTCAGGATGTTTGTAGCTGAATGGTTTATATTTTACGTCTCTTATAACCTTAGCTAGGTTCATTACAGCTTAATCGAAAAATGTCAAATTGATTGACGTTTATAAAATTATTGTAAAAAAAATTACTGAATAATAGATTAAAAGTTACGTGCAACTGATTTTTGACTGTAAAAAGTTCTCCTGCTAGTGAAAAATAACTTTTATTAAAGGTAATGCTTATTATGCTACATTCTTGATGGAACTGGATGTATAAATTTGATGATAAATTTATAACTTTTATTGATGTTTTGAGATTTACTTAAATGATACTTCCAACATATTAATTGTTGAGGCTTTTACACTGAATTGAAAAAGTGTCGCAAGCATTCTCTTTGTTGAGGCTTTTATTTATTTGTTGAAACCGGGTAGGAATTACATATTTTATTGGCTTTCTTTAATCAGTAAAAGTATGATTCAACCCCTACTCTGCTGTACTCAAGAGGAAAGCAATTTTGGCCACAGGGAAGCGCCGGAATCAAAGGGATGAAGTTTCGGTGAAGAGACCTGGAGTTGTTTTACCACCAACCCGCACACAGCCATCAAATCCGTTGCAGGCGAGAAGGAGGGTGATGATCTTGAAGGACAAGAAGGCCAAACCGGATAAGCTCAAGAAGACGAAGCCAAGCGCTGCCACAGCTGCCAAGGTGAAGAAGAAACCAGCATCAGAAAAAGTAACTTTAAAGTTAACAACTTTGACTGTGGTATCAGACTATTAGTAGTAATAGCAGTGTTTTGGCTACCGAACACGTAGTCTTTAGAATTTGTGTGTGTATAAATAGGCTTGTTACTTTAATGGATCGCCCCTATCTATCTATCAGTATTTGTATGTAATAAATATTTTGTTTTGGCTTCACTAAAACTATTTCATCACAATGTTTAGTTTAGTTTATAACAGCTGATGATGATAATTTTTAAAAGCTCTTCAACTCTATTAAAGTTTCAAAATAATTTCCTTAACCGAACCTGTAGATTAAACCCTTATAAGAAGTGACATCTTCCTTGACAAATTCAACTGCTCGTGATTACGTCCAACTCTCTTAGTTTGATTAATTTCATTGGTCAGAGATAAATAACACGTTCGGTCACGACAGCGACACGCAACATACATCAAGATGTAATCTAGAAAAAGGGCCTTCCCCCCCCGAACCGAATTACTCGACCAAATAACGTGTTCGGACGCAATTTACGAGAACCGCAATTTGTGTCTGCATTATTTTCAACCCTCGCGGACGTAAAAACCTTTCTAAATAACCGTTTACCGCAATTAAGGGCTGCTTCGCGAAAGGCGAGAAATTGAAGTCGTGATTGTGTGAAGTGTCACCCTGTGAAGTGATTTATCGCAGGATTTCGCCAATTGTCTGGATGTCGGCCCATAAATTTCCAGCCGCGCTCCGGTTTAATGATGGATTAAGGTAATTACCCGCTGTACAAACAAGCTGCGGTGAATGCAAATATACGCGAATTGATCGCGATTATTCTATCTCTCTAGGAAACAACGAGGATTAAAATATTATACCTGCTGGTGCATTTAATTGGTCTGATAAATCACCCAAGCTACACAGCGAATAAAATACTTGTTTCATAATTTTATTAACTTAACCACGTTAAAAAATTGTTGAATTTGGTTAATCAGGTGGTGAGGTGAAACATTTTTGTTTAATATTAAAGGTTGTTTACTTGAAATCAATGAAAGTTTAGTCCAATATTTGGATATCCATTTCAAAAACGTGCCAAATAAAGGCAAACCCCTGAAATTAGCTCGTACTCATCAATTTGTAGGCACACCTCTCACTCCATGCATCCAGCCACCACTTGTCCCCGGTTGCGTCAAAGTAAATTAGCACGTCAGATCTAACGGTGTTCAAGTGGTAGACAGGCATGTGGTCAGGGGGAGGATGATACGTGTAGAGGGTGGTGATGTTGTTGGTGGTGGTGATCTGCACGTACATACCATTAGGCCACCGGAAGCACCGTTCCAGAAGGGTCATCGGGTCGATCGGCTAAAAATAGTCGAATCCACGGGATGCATGTGTTCGCAGTAAACAACCCCCCTGATTTGCATGTTCCAGGGTTTAAATTGAAAAGCTCCCCGCCCGGATGAAACGAACAAAATTAAAGGGAAATCTAGGCCGACGATGAATAAAGCAGATACGATCAGCAATCAGAGCGTAATGGATTAAAAGTTAAATGGGATTTAATAATTAAAATTGCTCTTCTAAATAATCCCACCATTATAAAAGACCTACCTCAAGCATAACATTGTCATCCAGTTTTTGAAATGTAATATTTGTAGGTGTGTATGTGTGTATTTAAGATGACAAGCGTAGATAGGGTGGGACATGCAGGGTGCGCACTTTACGGCAGACACCTTGTGCCACAGGGCACTTCCGAGTATGGTGTGCCATATCAGGTTACCGTTTTACGATGTTTGCACCAACGACAGATGCCACCATCCCACTTCCCACCGTTCCGCCACTGTCCTTTTGATATCATATAGTTCTTCATTTCATTAGATTCCACCAGATATTGACCGTAGAATGGTTTTTTTTTTCCTTTCTAATGCGAGGAAAATTTTATGTCCCTTTTAAAAGCTCGTAAAACGCTTTTTTTCCTGGGAAAAACAATAAAACGCCGCTGCTAAAGAGGTGGAGTAGATAATTCACGTCCTTATCTGGATATGTCAATCTGGATGGGTGAATTATCGTTCATAAATTTATGGAAAGTCGGCGGTCACGCGAATTACCCCCGGGACGACATATAATCCAATAATATCGGTGAACCTGGTAAGCAAGGGGGTTGTCCGTATTGATTAAGGGCGGCATGGACTGATGGTCGATCACAAGGGACGTCAAAACAGATCGGGCAGACGGTGGTGATGTGGGTCCACCCATCGACGACTCAATTTGGCATTTAGTTTAGCGCCGCCGTCCATATGGTCGGTTTCGGACAGGTGAACGATCACTATCTTGTGGGTATGGTTGACAAATGTTTAGCGATGAATTGGTTGATGATGTTATCTCGGCTCAGTACACAAATATACCGGGAATAACATTTCAGCCAATTAGAAAATTCACCTTTCATAAAAGTGTGAACGGAACTGATTTTCATTAGAATTCTCGCGGGTCGTGTGAATCACCAGCGTGTCTCTTCTCTTCCTCCGGGTACGTCCAACTCTCGGTGCGGTGATAATGATTGTTGGAGGAAGAGGGAGATGGTGATGGGTGGTGCAGATCTCTCGCGTGAGTCATCGTAGCCAGCCACGGAGTCTCCTTCGGCTCCGGCTCTGCTGGTCGATGTGGGCCGTCTAGTTCCTCTCATTTGCATTCATGGGTTCGCGGCCCGCGAGGATATCCGCCGCCAAGACCGCCGACGGTCACGTGCCCACTGCTCGTGTACACTCACTGCACTTCTCACACTCACTTTACATACTCGATTCGATTTCGAATATCGTACGAACAACACACGAAATCATCCTCCCCCACCTTCCTTCGAAACTTCTAAAGTTTGTAAGGAACAACGCATCACCAATTCAAAAACTAGAAGACAGATACCCATGAGGTCAACAGCCTGTACGGGCCGAACCCCTCACACCTCTAATAGTACACCTTCATCTAACAGGATTATATAAATGTTCGCCTAAAAGAAAACAAACCTATAATCCTGAAAAGAAATATTTGAAAATTGAATTTTTAGAATCTTTAAATATTTAATTACTTTGATTAAATGAAAAACTATTAGATAATTTATAATCTTTCTAATCTTTAAAATCTTCAAAATTTGTTGACGAATTGAATTTTTAAAATCTTTAAACACTTAAGTACATTTTAATTCGTAAACTTTTTGAAATGAAAAACTATAGATAATTTAGAATACAATTTTAGAATCTTTCGAATCTATATATTCTTCAAAATTTTGGAACGTTCACAATCTTCAAAATTTGTGGACGTATTATATGTTTATATACTTTGGCATTCTTTAAGATTGTTAAATTGTTTCATTCTAAGAATTTTAAAACATATTGAATAATCACTTTTAATCTTTTCAAATATTTATATATGTATTGACAATTTAGATTAGTAAAGTTTATAGAATCTTTCATTTTTTACAATCTATAGATTGATTCTAAATACATTCGTAAGAATCTTTAAGGTCTTCACAGTCTTTTATGATCTTAACAATCTTTAAAATGAGTTTCTGAATTATTTTTTCTGCTACGAATCTGTAAAATTATTATATAAATACAATTTATGAATACTGTTTTATAAAAAATCAGTCGTTTGTGGTATAATGATTGGAGGGTATGACAGTGGCCACCCACTTACCCTACATATACCTGTTAACACAACGCACCATTTGACTTTTAAATTTTTTGGACATCTTCAAATTCACCGCGGTAGAATTTTTAGAAACTGAATCTGTGATTAGGAATTTCAAAAAATATGTAGGGTGGGTGGGAGGCCACTATCACACCCTCCAATTTCAAAAACATACGCAAAAGTCTGCAAATATTAATTAATATTTATTTCATGGAAGTGTAAAGTATTTCTCATCACAAAAAATATTATTTATGAAGTCTCTTTTTTAAAAAATCAGTCGCTTATGTTATAGTGATTGGAGGTTGTGATAGTGGCCACCCACCCACCCTACATATGCGTGTTAACACAAACAACCACTTCACTTTTAAATTTTTTGGACATCTTCAAATACACCGCTGCAGTTTTTGGAAACTGAAACAGAATATCTGATTAAGATTAAAATATGTAGGGTGAGTGGGTGGCCACTATCACACCCTCCAACTTCGAGAACATACGCAAGAGTCTTGATTAATTACTATTTATTTTATAGAAGGGTAAAGTTATTCTCATCACAAAAATACTATTTATAAAAAAATCAGTTGTTTATGATATAATGATTGGAGGGTGTGACAGTGGCCACCCGCCCACCCTACATATGCGTGTTAACACAAACCACCACATCATTTTTAAATTTTTTGTACATCTTCAAACACACCGCAGTAGTTTTTAGAAACTTAAACAGAATATGTGATTAAGAATTTTAAAAAAATATGTAGGGTGGATGGGTGGCCACTAACACACCCTCCGACTTCAAGAACATACGCAAGAGTCTTGATTAATTAATATTTATTTTATAGAAGTGTAAAGTTATTCTCATCACAAAAATACTATTTATGAATACTGTTTTATAAAAAATCAGTCGTTTGTGATATAATGATTGGAGGGTAGGATAGTGGCCACCCACCCACCCTACAAATGCCTGTAAACATAAACCACTACTTTACTTTTAAATCTTTTGAACATCTTCAAATACAGTGCGATAGTTTTTAGAAACGGAAACAGAGTCTGCGATTAAGATTTTCAAAAAATATGTAGGGTGGGTGGGTGGCCACTATCACACCCACCAATTTCAACAACATAAGCAAGTATCTTGATTAATTAATATTTACTTCATAGAAGTGTAAATTTATTCTTATTACAAAAATATAATTTATGAATTCTCTTTTCTAAAAAATCAGTGGTTTAAGTTTAATAATCGGAGCGTGTGATAGTGGCCACCCACCCAACCTACATATGTCTATTAACACAAACCACCTATTCACTTTAAATTTTTTTGGACTTTTTCAAACACACCGCAGTAGTTTTTAGAAACTGAAACAGAATCTGTGATTAAGATTTTCAAAAAATATGTAGGGTGGGTGGGTGGCCACTATCACAACCTCTAATTTCAAGAACATACACAAGAGTCTTGTTTAATTGCTCCTAATATTTATTAACAGAGGTGTAAAGTTATTCTTATCACAAAAATAGTATTTATGCATACTCTTTTATAAAAAATCGGTCGTGACATGTGTTAACACAAACAACCACTATTTTTATATTATAACTTTGATTAATGCTTGAAGCTAATGCTCAATTATTTAATTAATTTGACGTGGTTATAAACACGACGGTTTTGTCTTATCACAACGTTAAAATTTAGTAAATGGAAAATTATATTTTAATTATTTCATTTTTTAAATATTTGACAGACTTACACTTTCGAAATATTGCAATTTTCCCATTCACATGCAGAAATGTTAATTCTATAACCACGAGAATTTTTTTAGCACATTCTCTCCTTTTAGTTGAAATATCATCGTGTTTATTGTAATTGGAAACCTAAGCAATATTAATTATAATAAATTAAATGCGGACATCTATGTATCGCTAACTTTATAGATTTTATAATCTACAAAAGCATTAATTAATTGTATTAATTTATAGAACGTTTTGCGCTGATTGTATTTGTTATTTTATGGCACAATGTTTATTTAAAAACAAATACTAATTTAATTATTTATAAATTAATTCATCCATCTTAATAATAGTACTGTTTAATCAACACTAAAATTTATCAGTATAAAAATACCGACCTGCAATTTTACTTTTTACTGAAAAAAATAAATTTCTGAAACTATTTCTAATTGCGAATTTATATTGAACATATAAAATCAATTTAATATATTTTAGCCTTAAACTTTATAGTTCCATTTATTTTATTTTCGCAAATTTTCCTGTATCTCGTGGTGAAACTTTAGTTAGTACGTTGCATTAAATTCTCACTTAACCCATGGTGAATTTTTTTTTAATGTTAATTAACCTTTTTTTATTAATAATAATAATAATTTAATTAATAAGGTTCATTAAAACACTTTAGAATCTATACATTCATAAGTACCTTTAATGTCTTCACAGTCTTTTATGATCTTAACAATCTTTAAAATGAGAAAACTCTTACTGAATTATTTTCTCTGTTACGAATCTGTAAAATTATTATATAAACCTCATTAAAACATTTATACACCATAAAATTTTTCAAGATGATTAAGTTTTAATGTTACGCATACCGAGAATTAAAAACGCGGCTTTAAAATATACACATTTATCTTCAATGATTAATAAAGACGCGTCAATTTGAATAACCCATGGGAAACGACGTCGGTGGGTTGCTGTGAATCGTTGGTTATGCGATCCACAAATTAGCAATTAACCCAAATAGTTCACTGCTTGACACTGGATTTCGCCGATTTATCCCAACAGTAAAACACCCGTTAAATGATTAATTAATAATACGCGGAAGATTCTATGTAAATCTCATCAAACGAACATTACGAGCTTGTTCCCATGTAGAAGTAGATGCAGGGGAATTATTATTTACTTTAATTAACTCCTGCATTAAAGTTTTCATCAATATTTCCCTTTATCATAATATTCAAATTCGATTATTTTAAAATTAATTATTATATCAATAATAATGATGCCTGTGAAGGTATTATAAAAGCACTAAATTAAACCCTTGCCACTAAAAGCGCATGCAGTTACGCTTCCTTAGCGATTTTTTTTTTTTTTGGAGATAGGTCCGAAATGCGCTACCTTATTGCGATAGAACAGTAACTCTTTACCCCAATACATTATTTATCAAGATAAGTAATGAATCTTAATAAAAAATATAAATCATTATGTGATTACGGTAGACATTTTGTTCACTGCACTCTTCATGAAACGAAATTATAACATTAGGTGATTAATACCTATTTTAAAACCTCTGGAAACATTAACTGATTTGTCAGTGTTCGCTAATAGTGGTAGGCACTCATTTTTTATTCTGGTGAGGGGGTTGATTTATAAGAGGCGGAACGGTCCTTCTCAAAGCTCTTCTCCCCTATTCTTCTTCTACCCATCGAATAATTCGTACGTGCCGTTCCGGAACATATGCCCGAATTAAATAATTTATTAAGCCGCTACCTACGAAAAACTTCAACCATCGGTATGCGGTTTTCGGTACACAAAACGGAACGAAATGATGGATGCTGGATAGTGTAAAAATAAATCCGGGAGAGCGGCTTCCGCAAGCCGTAAAAATTCTTCGCTTTTTTGTCTCCGCTTGACAAATAGGTGCGTATACATCGGCCGGCGGTGTCGGGTTTAACACACGTATACCCATTTTTTAGTTTAAAAGATTCAGAAGTATTTCGGTGTGGCGTTTGACAAATAGATATTTATGTTTCCTTCGGCGACATGTTATTATAACACAGTGAAGAGTTTATTTTGACGTATTTAATTGAAATTGGTTTAGGAATAAAAGAAGACAACAACACATCATAAAATTTAATCCATTATTCGTCAACAACCAAAAATAAAAATATTTCGAATATAATCCTACACTTAAAACAGATTATATTTAAAAAAAATATATAATAATTTAAAAAAAAACTAAATTTCTACCATATCAAATAAATAGATGTACTAAAATAGAATGAAAAATCTTACATATAATGTATTAATTAATAATAATGTTGATTTAACATGAAAAATGATGTTCAGATAGCGTAATCCAGGCTTATCTCAATTAATTCTATATTAAAGTATTGGATGTACTATACTTTAATATATAATATTGTTGTTTGTATTGTAAACCCTCTAATGTCTGTTGGGTTTGTGTAATATAAATAAATAATAGAGATAGGCCTGGATTACGCTATCTGAACACGTATGTTAATTAATCGTACATACATTTTAAAATCATTGCACATAAAAATATCGTATTCTCGACCTATTCCAATAAATTTACTTTTGATTTATCCTAATGAAACTTGTATCAATGCATTAAAGTGAAAAATCAATTTGTCTCTTATAATATGTATCAATTAATAATTGTGTAACCATGAGAAGAAGAAAGAAAACGTTTATTCAGTTAGGGTAATTCTGACCTATCTCAATAAATTCTATACTTTGGTGGAGTACATCCGAGCAATCATAAAAAAAAACTATACATTTTAAAATTAGTGCAATCATTTCATTACAATGAATTACACATTAATTAATAAATTAGCAAACAATAACAATTTAGCGTAAATTTTACATATCTCAATAAATAATAACAAACAAATTAATTGCTACATTACACTTTATAACTCTAGAGTAAATATATTTATAAACAATTATTACTTTTTTTTAATGTATATACTCTAAACATTTTCAGCAGGTTTTTTTTTTTTACAAAAAGAAGATTGTTACAAGAAAATCTTCTTACCTGCAAGAAGCACGACGGTTAAAACAAATGCAGCTTATCAATGAGAAAAATATTAACAGTAATCAAATTATTTAACAATTGCAAAAAAAATTAATTTATGTATCGTAATTCTGACCTATTATATTAAAATGTATACATATTAATATACAATATTTATTAGCATAATTTACTCAAAATTAAATCTACCTTCTCACATCCATTTATTCACTTCTTTTGTTTCTTCCCGCTCAAATTATTATAAGCTGACGAGTGCCAAATTTAATTTTCAATTGGACGTTGTTTTAAATTTTAACTGATGATTGTCAATATTGACAGCTGCTGATTTACTATAGACTAACAAGCAAGTAACATGTGTTGAATTACTTTGAAATCACATCTGTCAAATTACGAAATTATCATTAACCGAAATAGATTTAAGGTTATAAAATTATTTTGACTGACTGACAATTGTCAAATGTTTATTGATTGTTAGTTATTAACTAATTATAGAATTGTAGTTGTCAAATTATTATTGACTGACAGCTGTCAAATTTTGTTTTCAATTAGAAGTTGGCTTTAAATTTAACAAAAAAATGATTTTGATTGATGATGGTCAATATTGACACCTGTTAAATAAATATAGTTTAAATAAGAACTAACAACTGTCAATAGATTGACAGGGATCGTCTCTTCAACAAATTATTATGGATTATTGCAAGTAAAGGCTGTCAAAATCAAGCATAATTGAAGAAGTCAATTCAGTGTAAATATAGATTACCGCGTAGTAACGGTCGCAACCATTCTCTTTATTAGCTGCTAAATAAAAATCTAGACTAACTAGATACTAACAACTGTCAGTAGATTGACATGGATCGTCACGTCAAATTATTATTGGATTGGTACAAGTAAATGCTGTTAAAGTAAACTGATTAAATTACTTTGAATGAATTAACATTTGACAGTTCCATAGTCTAATAATGGACTAAAATTATTATAACTGACTGTCAGTTCCTAATTTACTATGGACTGACAATTGCCAAGTTGATATATTGTAATTGCTGCTGTCAGTGATGATAATTTCATCACTGACAGCTGTCAAATTATTAAAATCCGGCAGCTGTCAACTTAAATTCTCAATTTGACGTATTAAATTTAACAAACAAAAAAAATCATTTTAATTAGTGATTGTCAAGGCTGTCAAAGTAAATTAATAACTGTCAAATTACTTTGAATTAAGTAACATTTGACAGTTCCACAGTCAAAATATAATGGACTAAAATTATTATAACTGACTGTTGCTAAGTTGATATATTGTAATTATCAAATTATAATCACTAACAGCTGTCAAATTATTAAAATTGTCAACTTAAATGTTTAATTTGACGTTGCATTAAAGTTAACAAAAAAATTCATTATGATTGATGATTGTTAATATTGACTTTCTAACAACTGTCAAATTACACTGAACTGACATCTGTCAAATTATAAAATTGTCAGTTTTTATGAATTATCATGAACAGACATTTTCTACTTATTATGGAATATTTCAACAAACAGCTGTCATAGTAAACTGACAACTGTCAACTGTCAAATTACTGTTGACTAACTAAAAATTGACAGTTGTTTAATTACTACAGATTCTCATGGATCGTCACTTTCAAAACATTAGTCAAAGTAAATTGACAACTGTCAAATTACTTAATTATGAATTAATTAAGTAACATTTGACAGTTCCGCAGTCAAAATATAATGGACTCAAATTATTGCAACTGACTGACAGCTCCCAATTTACTATGGATTGACAGTTGCCAAGTTGATATTGTTGTAATTATCAAATTATCTTCACTGACAGCTGTCAAATTATTCAAATCCGGCAGCTATCAAATTTTTAATTCGACGGTGTATTAATTAATTAAAATTATTAAACACTGAGAGTTTTCAAATTATTATGGATTATTTCAACAAACGCCTGTCCTACTAAACTGACATTGACATTTCTTTAATTATTCTAGATTCTTATGGATCATCACTTACAAATAATTAGTGCAAGTAAAGGCGGTCAAAGTAAATTTGATAAATGTCGAATTATTTTGAATTAATTAAGAATTGACAGTTCGTAAATTAATACACGTTCACAGAGTAAAATTATTATGACTGAAGGACACCTGTCAAATTATTATTGATTTGACAGTTGTTAAATTGATATAGACTGATGATTATCAAATTCTCATTGGCTAACAACCGTCAAATTATTACAATCTGACAGCTGTCAAATTTAATTTTCAATTTAACGTTGTTTTAAATTTATCAAAAAAAATATTACTTTGATTGATGATTATTAGTGCTGACAAATGCTAAATTACTATAGATTTACTAGGAACTAACTGTCAAATTACCTTTAAGTTACAACTGTCAAATTACGGAAAAAATCGTTATGTACAAACATTTTCAAATTATTATGGATTATTTCAACAATCAGCTGTCATAGTAAAATAACAACTGTCAACTGTCAAATTACTGTGGATTAACTAAAAATTGACAAAATTGACAAAAAACAACTGTCAAATTGCTGTGGACTAATTAATAAATTGACAGTTGTTTAATTATTATAGATTCTCATGGATCGTCACTTTCAAATAATCAGTGCAAGTTAAGGCTGTCAAAGTAAACTTGATAACTGTCAAATTACTCTGAATTAATTAAGTATTGACAGTTTGTAAATTAATACACATTCACAGAGTAAAATTATTACGACTGAAGGACACCTGTCAAATTATTATTCATTGACAGTTGTTAAATTGATATAGACTGATAATTATCAAATTCTCATTGTCTGACAACTGTCAAATTATTACAATCTGACAGCTGTCAAATTTACTTTTCAATTTAACGTTGTTTAAAAAAAAAACAAGATTTTGATTGATGATTGTTAATGCTGACAACTGCTAAATAACTGTAGATTTATTAGAAACTAACTGTCAAATTACTTTCATCTGACATCTGTCAAATTACGAAAGACTGACAGTTTTTAAACGATCATGGACAGACATTTTCAAATTATAATGTAGTATTTCAACGAACGGCTCTCATAGTAAACTGACAACTGTAAACTGTCAAATTACTGTGATTGACAGTTGTTTAATTACTATAGATAGTTTGATTTGAGAACTGTCAGTCTTTAACAATTTGACAGCTGTCAGTTAGAAATAATATGATAGCTGCTGGTTAAAAGAAAGTCTATAGTAATTTTAGTAATTTGATTGTCAGATTGTAATAATTTGACAGCTGTCAAACAATGATACTATATTCTATATCAACAGTTCAAAATAGTTTCACAGCTGTTGGTTTAAAGAACGTCTATAGTAATTTAAACATTTGATTGTCAGATTGTGATAATTTGACAGCTGCCAATCAATGATATTTTGACAACTATTATTGATTTGAAAATTGTCAGTATTTAATAATTTGACAGCTGACAGTTCGAAAAAAATTTGACAGCTGCTGGTTAAAAGAAAGTCTATAGTAATTTTAGAAATTTGATTGTCAGATTGTAATAATTTGACAGCTGTCAAACAATGATTATTTGACAACTACTGTTTTATATCAATCAGTCATAATAATTTTACTCGATTACATTTTGGCTATTGAATGTAATAATTCGATCCTTGTTTATTTCAGAACTGTCAATTTTTAGTAATTTGACAGCTGTCAGTTAGAAATAATTTGACAGCTGACAGTTCAAAATAGTTTCACAGCTGTTGGTTTAAAGAACGTCTATAGTAATGTTGCTCGTAGCTTTATAGCCGCTGCTGCTCTAATAAATATGTCCAAGGGTGGCAGATGAAGCAGGGTGCCATTTGTGAATATTTAGGAAGCAGTTCTTTGTGTCGGTAAAAGGGAAGCAAGAGTATTTTTCGGAATCGATAGAAATACATGCCCTGAAAGGTGGGTGCTTTATGGAGTGCAAAAGCGTGGGTAACCAAGGCAGTATTGTTGGCGCAAAGAAGCGGATTTATTATAATATGTTGGGTTAGGATGGTAGATGTCGTGCACCAAGAGTTTGTTTAGGATGAGAGAACCTTTGGATAACCTTGCCCAGGAGAAAATGAGTTGGAAGAGAAGCTACAAAATGTGATCTAAAGAGTGCCAAAAGATGTAATCCTTGAATCGGTAGCTTACGGGTGCTGCACTTATACCACAAGCCTTGGTGCTAAACGGAATCGTATGATTTTTTGGACATTAAGGAAGCCGATTGTTGTTTTTTTCTTCGAAGCCTGCTGTTAGTCAGTTTGAGGAGAGAAGGGAGATGATGTTTTCGAGGTGAGCTTCAAACATTTTTCCAAGAGTAGAAAGTGTTATGAATATAACTTACTGTTATCAATCAGGTTGTCATGTTTTTTTTATTTGAATCTATATTTTCAAGTTAGCCGAAAATTGACAAATGTCAAAAAATGTCACAGCGCAATTCCTGAATATAGTAAATATTGTATTAAGTAAAATATTTTGCTAATTATTGTTATTGTCATAGATAAAGTATAGTATTCAACTCGTGGCAATGGCAATAACTCACTTGGACGATTACAACACTCACCTAGCTGCTCGTGCTGCAAATTTCATCCGCGTGAGTTATGGCCTACATTACCACTCGTTGAATAATATACTATTATTCAAGTGCCACTTTTTACACACATAATACGTTATTAAAATAACGTATAAATATTAACAATTTAATTTTTACACATATCAATTATGAATGATCTATGCCGAACATAATTTTCATTCATAAATTCACCGGGCACTGTTTAATATTCGCGCGGGAAATTAATTTGCGGTTTTTCATTATGCGGTCTCGCGGTTGTTGTTTATATTTTTGCTCCTGCGGTCAGTTCAGTTCAGGCGGCATCAGTTTCGATCGGGATTCTCTTTTGGGCCCAACAGCGATTCGGCCGTCTTTTGGGCGATGGTCCGTCCGGATGCTCTTCCAAAATTAGGTAGCGATATATGTGGCACTATTTCCGCCCAGACGACGACGACCACCTACACGACAAACAACGTCAATGCAACAACGTTCATTGACAAACAAATCGCGACTTGCATGTTGTTCTTTGTGAGCGCGCAAATGCCGTGTCAAGGTTGCCGAAGGTGTCGAAACTGATTTATTCAGATGGTAAAATTAGATTTATATATTCATTGATAAAATATGTGATTTTGATTCAAATAACTTCGAAATTAACTATATACATGTAGTAAATGATACTTTCCAGTTGAGAATTTGCATACTGTTTAATGTTGGAACACAGTGACTTCATTCAGATGACATGTATGTCATCTGCTTGATGAAGCCACTGTGTGGCGAAGACATAAAAAAACGTATAAATTCTCATTAAGAGCGTTTCATTTACATCATAAAATGGGATTTCATCAAGTAACCGCCTCATCAAACCAATTTTTAACTGCATACCTTTGGAAAAAGAGATGATGAAGATATTCGTTTACTTAGAAATACGTTTAAGGTCATAGTGGTCTAGAGCGTTAGAGTCTTTACAGGTTGTTACCATAACACCTCTTAAAAGAACCATTAAAGGATGTTTCTTGAATCATTTTCTCACTTATATCTTGCTGAAACATTATGAAATTGATGAACACTTGGTTTGTTTCACTGATTTTTTATATTTGCTCAACTAGTTAATAAAATAATCTCTGTAACAAGCGAAACTGGTAGAGTAAATATAAAAAAGATCAGTGTTTACCAATTCTTTACCTATGTTATCATTAAGGGATAGTTTTTTTACTACTGCTTATCTAATTAATAAATACATATAATATAACAAAAAAAAACTAGAAGAAAATAAAAACCCGCGTCGAATAGAATTACGAGTGAATGGCAAATTAGGCATGAGAGCACTACTGCAGATAAATACCGCAGGGGTGAATGCCGCCAGAGCGTGGGGTAACTCGAACCGGCAGCTGCTGCTGCCTGCCGCACCAACCAACATCCGCTCTAGCTGGCTACCATCCCCCGCAACTGTAGCCCCCGAGACGGCCGAAAAAGTCTTCGCTCTTTTCAACGCCCTTAGCGTGTGTGTTTTTTTTTTCCTTCCTCCCGTTCCTCCTTCTTCGCGGGTCTTGCGGAACACACGGGGTCAAACGTGTTTTGACGTAGGGCCTCAGTCGTCAGTTCGGCAGGAGGCGCCTTAAAAAAATTTTACTAACTGACGGCTCTTTAAAAAACTATTAAGGAAAGCAAACACACTTCCGAAGTTTGTTTGGATTGTATTACATGCTTTCGAACGGTACTTTAGGGACGAAAAAACACGTGACCCTAACCTTTTATTGGTTAAAGATAAAAAAATTATAATCTGAAGCTCATGATCACTAGATTTAATATTCTTATTCTAGTTAACACTTCCATCTAGGTATTTGGATTAAGTGATGAAATTTTCCGTAAATCTGACAATTTAGTTGTTAATCAATGGCCAGATCCAATGGGGAAGCTATAATACTGTTTGAACTACATATGATGATGAACGATTCTGGTTAAGAGAAACACAAAAAAACATGAAAATCAAGTTGAACTAACCAAAATTGAGCGACACTATCAAAAAATTCAAATACATCAAAGCTTAACTGATTGAGGTTAGATTTAGTTTTATTTAACATCAAAGCTTTCTTAGATATTATGTCCCCTATACAATAATAAAAGCCAAGCCCTACTATCTTCTCCAGATACATCTAATAGTAAGAGGAGCGATCGTTATTAACAAAAACACATATCGGTTTTTTTTCCATCAGTTTTTTTACAGCTTAGGTTGACAGCCAACTGGACTTCTCCTGTTCCTGCTAATATACAGGGTGTCCCAATTTCGATGCTCACTATTAGTATCTCTGTTATTAGAACAGATAGAGCAACGGTTAAATGGGAAATGTTTTGCAGAAAACAGTCCCATAACAAATCCTATTTCAAATTTACCTTAACTTTTTTCAATTTTAAGATATTTTGAAAAAACCAAAATTTGCCAATTTTAATTTTCCTCAATAATAACTTTTTTGAGACAAATTTTTTGGAGTAAACAGAAACCCCCGATTCGCATTTGTTTCCAGTTTATTAGCGCTATCTATTGTTTTTCTTATGGTGGCCATATTGGATTTTTTATTATTAGATAATGCTTAAAAAGTGCTTTTCAACGAGGTATAACATGACTGAAAAAATTTTAGGTACAAGCAAAATATTAATAAAAACGTAAATTAATCTTTTGATTTGAAATTAGTAGGCTATGCAATTAAACACCAATGACAAATGAAAGTGAAACTACATTCTAAGCAGAAACCAGAAAACTAAGCATTTTTTTAAACTTTTAAAAATTTCAACCATTTTGGACAATTTTATTAATTTCCTCTATATAAAAAAGTTTATTTGATATAATTTAGTCAATCTACTAAATGCCAAAGAGGAGCAATTTTTCAACAATTCCTGACAAATTTTATCATTTTTTTTTTTGAAAATTTTGAAATACAAATAAAACAACACTGTTTCGGAGGGTTTCACTTTTATTCTTGATTGCAGATGAATTTTCTTAATTACTCAAATCAAATAAGGTATATTTTTAGAAAAGTTGAATTGACATTTTTTTAAACTCATTTATAAGAATTTGAAATTTCTAAAAAAAAAATTGAATTTTTAACCAAATTTTTACTTACTTGCAGCAATTTTCCATATTTTGAATTATTATAACTAAATCACGTTTCTTTGTTGAAATATTTATTTAGAAACTTAGAATTTTAAAGTTTTTAAAATTATGATTTTAAAGAAATTTTAATATTTAAAAAAATAATAAACATCTTTATTGAAAATAGTATTACAATAATATTACGATACAACAATTGCTGAATCTCTTCTTCTTCTTTGGCCATAAACCTGTAGTCTTTCGGCCAATTATATTTTATTTGGAAGTTTTTAAATCAATTAATTAGAAAGTTACAAATTTAACAACTTTCGAACTTTTGAAAATTTTAACGACACTAGATAAATTTAAACTTTAAACTTTTTCAACTCTTTGAGCAGTTTTCAATCTTTCTAAGATATTTAAAAGAAATAATATTTGTTTATTAAATTTGTTAGAAAATTGAAAAACTTTTTTTTTTTAATTTCATTTTTTTAACATTGCCAAATAAACTTTGACAAATTAAATGTTCGAATTTGTCAATTTATTAAGAAGTCAAATGAAATATATAAAAATAAAGATGATTATTTATTATTAAAAAATATATATATATTTTTAAATTATAGACAATTTTGAACAATATTTCAATATTTTTGAAATATCTGAAACTAATAGCATATATTTTTTACAAAGTTTATTTTGCAATTTTTGAGTTAATTTTATAGGTAGTTAAAAATTAAATAATTTTTGACTTTGAATATTTCAATGATTTTTACAAATTTTATCTTTAATTTTTTGGTAGTTTTCAATATTTTCAAAACATTTAAAACAAATAATACCATAAGTGATGGCTATTTGCTCGAATAGATTTTGTTTTTGCATGAAAGCTTGTTGTTGAGCGATTTTAATGAGCATAAACAACGATTTTCGCTTTTTTATCAAGGTCAATTCAATTTGTTTGTCGGGAAATAGTTAACTTCGTTGAAAACGATAAGGTCGTTTTTTTCTCTTAATAATTGACATTATTGTCTAAAAAATAACACAAGTCTTCTTGTCACTGGCTACATGCAATAGGAGTTAAATAGTTTTTTTCAAGTTTATTTGACTCAATTTATTAGAAAGTTGAAAAAAATCAATCATTTTTTTTGCGAAAATTTTAACGTATTTTTTTGGCATATTTTAACATGTTTCGAACATTTGAGGCAGTTAACAAATTTTTAAAAGTTTATTTGATATTTTTATAATCAATTTATTAAAAATTTGAGCAATCGAATAATTTTTGAATGATTTTGGACAAATTTTAACATTTTTTGACATCTTCCAACATTCTAAAACATATGTAACAATTGACAACCTATTTAAATTAATTAACAACGTTTGTCTCAATTTACTAGAATGTTGGATAATGAAACAACTTTTGAACTTCGAGCTTATAAAATTATCAACGATTTTAAGTAAATTTTACCCTTTTTAGATAATTAATTAATTATATTATTATAATATTTAATTTTTTCTAAACATTTAAAAAAAGTGTGTTATTTTTGTTCAAAAGTTATTAGTTAATTTTCTACAAAGAACTGATGGGCTTTAATATATTTTATTTATTTCGTAATTTTTGACTCAATTTATTAAATAATCTGAAAATAGATCATTTTTTATCTTAAATTATCAACACATTTTACTTTTTTTTGGATAAATTTCAATATTTTCGAAACATTTTAAACATTCTCATCTTCTTAAAGTTTATTTGGCAATGTTTGACTTAATTTTTTTTAAAGTAGAAAAATTGAATAATGTTCTAAACATTTGATAATACTTAGCAAATTTTGACTCACTTTATTAAAAGTTAAAAATAAAATCATTTATGGATTTTTGAAAATTCCAACAATTTTAGAAATTTTAACTTGTTTCTGACAATTTTAACTTTTGAAAATTTTAGATGTTTTGGACATTTTTTAAACACTTTTTCACAAATTGTCATAGTTTATTTGACACTTTTTTCTGACACAAATTATTAAAGTGTAAAAGAAAATAACTTTTGAAGTTTTAATTATTTTTGAGGAAATATTTTCATTTTTTTCTAATTATTAGTTAATTTTGTACAACGTAAAGGACATTTTTATTATTTTTGGCAAATTTAACATGTTTTTATAACACCCAATATTTTTTTATACACTCACTTTGCTAGAAAGTTAAAGATGAAACAATAACTTTGGGAAAATTTTAAAGATTTTAATAAATTTTAACTTAAATATATTTTGACAATTTTCAATAATTTCTTTTTTTTTAAACATAAAATATTTCTTTTAAAAAGTTTATTTGAACTCAATTTATCAAAAATTTGGCCAGTCTTTAACAAGTTTCCTAAAATTTTAACTTATTTTTGGTTTATCTCAACAATTTTGGAATATTCAAATCAGTTGGCGTATTTTTAAAACTGATTTGCCTTTTTTTAAATCGATTCATTAGAAATTTAAACAAATGAATTATTGAACGATTTTTAACAACTTTTGACAATTTACAATAATTTTTTTAAACAGCTAATAAAATGCATCAAAGTTAATTTAGCAACTTTTGACCTAACTTACTAGAAAGTTGAATAAGGGAACAATTTTTGAACTTTCAATCTTAAGAGTTCAAAGACAAATCTAACTTATTTTGGTAATTTTCATTAATTTCGGAACTTTTAAAACATAAAATATGTCTTTTAAAAAGTTTATTTGGACTTAATTTATTAGAAAGTTTAAAAAAATTAGGCCAGCCTTGAACAAGTTTCTTGAAATGTTAACGTATTTTTGAGATAAATGTTCAAGTTGACGTAATTTTTAAAGCTGATTTGCCATTTTTTAAATCTATTTATTAAAATTTTAAACAAGTGAATAATTTTGAACAAATTTTGACAATTTACAATATTTTTTTAAACAGTTTATATAATGCATCAAAGTTAATTTAACAACTTTTGATGTAATTTACTAGAAAGTTGAATAATGAAACAATTTTTGAACTTTCAACCTTGAGAGTTCAAGGACAAATCTTATGGTGTTTCTTGTCAATTTCCAGCATGTTCTAAACAATTTAAAAAAAATAGGTTATATATATTTTTTAAATCTTAAATCTTATAATATTTGACTCAGTTTATAAGAAAATTGAAAAATTCAATATTTAAATTTGGCAATTTTTGGCACAACTTATTAAAACATATTTTGGACAAATTTTAACGACAAATGACAATGATGATACAATAATTAAAGGATAAATGACAATTAGGATTTGACATTGGACCGATGCATATGAAAAGTGACATATGACAGATTAGGCATTTAATAGACGACTTGTGATAGACAATAGACAGATGATAGATAATAGATGACAAATGATATATGACAGATAACAGATGGCAGATGATAGGTGATAGATGACAGATGATAGATGAGGGATGACGAATGACAGATAAAATAATTAAATGGCTAATGATAATTATGAGTTTACAGTTGACTAAAGAATATGAAAAATGATAGATGACAGATGACGTCTAATAGACGCTAGATGATAGGCAACAGACGACAGATAATAGATGATAGATGACCTATACAATATTCAAATAGCAAATGGCAATTAGCAGTTGGCAGTGGACTCATGAATAAAAAGTGTGGCAGATTAGACATAATAGACGTCGGATGATAGACAACAGACGACAGATGCGAGATACAAAAATCAAATGACAAATTACAACTAGGAGTTGACATATGACAGATGGCATTTAATAGGTGACTGGTGATAGACAATAGACAACAGATGAAAGATGATAGATAATAGATGACAAATGATATATTACAGATTACAGATGGCAGATGATAGGTGATAGATGACAGATGAGGAATGACGAATGACAGATAAAGTAATCAAATGGCAAATGATAATTATGAGTTTACAGTTGACTAAAAAAATATAAAAAATGAAAGATGGCAGATGACGTCTAATAGAAGCTAGATGATAGGCAACAGACGATAGATAATAGATGATAGATGACAATATTCAAATAGCAAATGATAGTTAGCAGTTGGCAGTGGACTCATGAATAAAAGTGTGGCAGATTACATATGTCATTTAATAGACGTCAGATGATAGAAAACAGACGACAGATGACAGATACAAAAATCAAATGACAAATGACAATGACAGATAAAGTAATCAAATGGCAAATGATAATTATGAATTTACCGTTGACTAAAAAATATAAAAAATGAAAGCTAAAATGTCATTTAATAGATGTCAGATGATAGACAACAGACGACAGATGACAGATTTGACAAAAATCAAATGATAAATGACAATTAGGAGTTGGCATATGACAGATGGCATTTAATAGGCGACTGGTGATAGACAATAGACAACAGATGACAGATTTTAGATAATAGATGATATATGACGGATATCTGATGGCAGATGATAGGTAATAGATGACAGTTGATAGATGATAATGACAAATGAGGGATGACTAATGACATATAAGATAATCAAATGGCAAATGATAATTATGAGTTTACAGTTGACCAAAAAAATATAAACAATGAAAGATGGCAGATGGCGTCTAATAGACGCTAGATGATAAGCAACTGACGACAGATAACAGATGATAGATGACCGATAGAATATTCAAATAGCAAATGGCAATTAACAGTTGGTAGTGGACTCATGAATAAATAGTGTGGCAGATTATATATGTCATTTAATAGATGACATATGATAGACAATAGACGACAGATGACAGATACAATAATGGCAATTGACAATTAGGAGTTGACGGTTGATTAATGCGTATAAAAAGTGACAGATGACAGATAAAATTTAATACGTGACATATGATAGGCACATAATTGCGTAGAAACGTTTGCAATGTGGGGATAAGCAGTATCTTGAAAAAGTAGGTTTTTCAACTGCTGAAGGAATAATGGAAGTATTTAAGGTTCAAACACCTCATCCACACATCGCTGGCCGGTGAAGACTTTTCTAAAGGTGTGATATTCTACTTGAGAGATGATATAATCGTTGGTATAGTGCTGTTGAATATTTTTAACCGTATAAACATTACAAGGCAAGTCCTTAAGGATAAATGTAAATATAAAGATCTAAATGAAGTGGCAAAACTGTTCAACATACATGAAGAATATTTTATATCGCCCTACAATTTGATGCATAGACCTCTCGATAAAAAATTCGTTCGTTCCTCAAGTTTTCATCTGACCTTCATACGGTCAACATGTATCCTCAAATAGAATCGGAATTCATATTACTAAACACCATCCTACGACACTCTAGATTCCAGTTAAGTCGCAACCTACACCACCCTGTTGATGTGAAGCCTGAGCCATTAGTGGATTTATAGATAAAATTGAAAGCCGAAAGTGCTAATACTGCGATTACAGGATAACCTTCGTTAGCTATCCAAAGATCGGCAATTTTTCTGGTAGTGGAGAATCTGTCTTTTTTTTAATGGCCTGACTTTGGAATATATATACTATTAGCCATCAAACTAAAACTAAATTTATGCTGTCATTGACATTAGGGACTTGACACGCCTAAGGGTTTTTAATATACAAACTGTATTAAGCCGGGTAAACCACATCCATAGATCGGCAATTTTTCTAGTAGTGGAGAATCTGTCTTTTTTTTAATGGCCTGACTTTGGTATATATACACTATTAGCCATCAAACTAAAACTAAATTTATGCTGTCATTGACATTAGGGACTTGACACGTCTAAGGGTTTTTAATATACAAAATGTATTAAGCTGGATAAACCACAAAGGAATCATACAAACAAAGTTCATTTGCACGCTTACATCTAAGAATTACAATGTTTTATATAATAATTTTCTTTTTATATATGAATGTTACAAGTATATGTCATGCTGACATAAATAGCCATAAATGCTCTCCAAAAAAAGGGGACTAAAAACTGAATAAAAGCAAGTAAAGAAGATTCTAGATGTCGAAGAGGATACTAGCTCCCACATCGTCATGATCAAGAAAGGGTTTGAGTGGAAGAACATATTTAATTATGAACTCCGCCCGTGCTTCTTTTGCTCAAAATTTATTATGTATTATTTTAAAAAGAAGACCGAAGATAATTAAATTTGTTTCTTGAACCCAATATACATTTATAAGAAAATGGCAAAACTAATCTGCTTCAAAAATGATTTTCCTTTCATTTATATACTTGGGACATATCATTAAGAATCTGCCTATTGTTGTTAACAAGAGGTAACATCGGCTGGGATAAATATTGTTGTACAGTTTCTTTAAAGGAATTTCCAGTTGGGTTAGAATCATAGAATAACAAGATTTTTTGTAATAATACCTTTCTTTATGCAATTATTTTTTAAGTATGGTATCCCGCAGGGTTCTAAATTAGGTCCATTTTTATTTTTTGTTGGCATAACGTTTTATTTTGTTGTTTCGTATTGATGAGGGGGTAATAGAAAGGCCAATAGCACCCAATCGATAACAAGGTATTCCGGGAAGGTGACGAATTCCGAAAATATTCGTAAACATCGAAGAGGTCGCGTGTTATCTCTTGCGCACAGGTGTACCTCAAACATTTCACAATCACGGTTCAATTGGTGAACGGTGAAGGTATGTACGTAAATACGTAAACCCCAACACCTCCCCCCTTCCCCACACTTCGTCGAGAATTCGGCCATCGGCACTTTTACGAGCGATTAATTCCCGTGCCCGCCATAAACCACACCGCGCTCATTGTGCATTTTTTCCTTTCCGGAAAGGCAGTACCTGAGCCCATGAATCGCATCGCCGTCCAGGGGTGGTATCGCTCACCTGGGGTTATATAGTTGTCTGGTGAGGGCAACAATGGGCGCGTACGTGCCTCCGAATCGACACCGGGCATTAGCATCACGACGGCCCCCTTTGCCGATGCCACTAATTCGCCGTCTCCGCGTTCACGTTCATAAAAATATATTACGTTTTTAGTAGAAGTATTTATTGTGTCAACATTGTGCTTCCACCGGCGGCGGTGAGAAAGCCGCTTCTAGGAGGTTCTACTATATATATTTTTTTTGTGTTGTTGTTGTTGTTGTTGCTGTTGGTGTGTGTTTGTGTGGAATGGAAAGGCATGGGAACACTATTTCTCGCCTACAATTATTCACACACACCATTGCTAATACCTAGAGAATTAACTAAGCTTTACGGTACTAAATGTACCCCAGTAAAATTAAGTTTTTGTTTCCAAATATTTCTGATGAAAGCTTTATAATACTGGCGTATATCAAGTTAAGAAACATTTGAAAATTGAATATGAAAGCAAGAAGAGACAAGAGAAATATTTCTAGCATTCAAGTTTACAATCATCTGCAGACACGTGTTTCGAACTTTTGATCTCTTCAGTACAGCTTTATTATAAAATTGATTTAATGATTATTCAAATTAGTGTTGCTCTGATAGTTGTACTATTTGTAACACGCAAATTAATGTATCATTCAATGTCTGTCGAGGTGTTAGCTAGAGAAGTAGTTGTTTCAAAATTAATTTGTTTTGTAGTCTTAGTAAGACTCATTGTAGATTCACGAAATGTTTTCGTATTTTTAAATTATTACCAAATATTTCTGATGAAAGCTTTGTAATACCTCAAGTTAATATATATTTGGAGATAATTTGAAAATTGAATATGAAAGCAATAAGAGTTTTTATTTTTAATGTTTCTATTCTAAAATTTTCTATCCAAATATTACAGTTGTAAATCTAATGTTTCCTTTTTTCGTTGATCCAACCTTTTACAAATCTCAGGGTACGAAATTTAAGATTAAGGGTACAATTGCACCCCGAGTAAACCACCTGTAAGACCTGCTGGCAGTAAGTAATAATCCACTTGTGCGGATTTGGTTTTCCCGCACATTAACACCATCGGGATTAAAGCGCCTTTATGGTTACACAACAATTCAAAAGATATTATCAACCTGCCACGCTCTTTTTACAACTACTGGTCGTCATAAAATGCAAATAAATCTGCTCCTTCACCCAGTTATATAATATTTCCACGAGATATGAAATGCTAATTTAATAGTTGTACAATTAATTTATATTAAATATGTTACAATTAATATTAATAAGAATTTTTTTAAAATATTAAATATGATAAATTAAATCTTTAACTCTTATAGCTACATCCAGAAAAAAATGTACAGTACAAAAATTACTTAAAATTACTTATAATAATTTTTTTCAATATTTCATAAATAAAATATTTTTTTCTTCCCATCAGGAATTATCATAAATCAGCAATTACCTTCTTGTAACCAAACACGTTCTTATCTCAATGGTATTAAATCGAACATAATTAAGTATTCCTAACAAATTCGAGACAATGGCGCTCGCATAATCCGTCTCTCTTTCTCTCTCTCTCTCTCTCTCTCTCTCTCTCTCTCTCTCTCTCTCTCTTCGTGCGCCCTAATTAATAATTAAAAGTATAAGACGCGCGCATATTTTATAAATAACGGCCGCAGAAAGACATAACGTGTCCATTCCCAGTGATTGTCTTCGGGATACAATATGCCAGCGACTTTTATTGCCCGTCTAAATTGGAAAGAAAATAATATGTATAAATTGATACCCTTGTTTAATAACTAATTAAACACAAGTAAGTAATAAAGAAGACGAGCATGAGCATAAAATATTGAAACAATAATGACTCAGTTCTTAAAATTATTGATGAGGATAAAATTAATAGTCTTAAGCAGAAAAATCAATCAAATTCGCTAATCTATTTTAAAATACATCTAGTCGTTAAGTAACAAAGAATTCGCTGATTATGCTAAGCTATATATACCTCAAGAAACATATTAGAATCCCTTAAGCCTAGAATTAATAATCTTAAGCAAAAAAAATCAGTAATCATTTGGTAACGGATTTGCGCCTACACCATTTTTCTGTATGTATTTGAAAATGCATCTATTCGTTAAGTAGAAGAATTTATATATTACGCTAAGTCATATAAAACATCGAGGGACCAAAATAGACTTACTAAGCATAAAATTAATAGTCTTAAGCAGAAAATTCAGTAAATAATTAATCCGCGGATTGGCGCCTCCACCATTTTTTTGTATGTATTTTAAAATGCATCTGTTCGTTAAGTAGAAGAATGTATGCATTACACTAAGCCATATAAAACATCGAGGGACCAAAATAGACGTACTAAGCATTAAATTAATAGACTTAAGCAGAAAATTCAGTAAATAATTAATCCGCGGATTGGCGCCTCCACCAATTATTTTAAAGCGCATCTATTTATTAAGTAGAAGAATTCACGGATTATGCTAAGCTACACCCACCTCGAAGGACTTAAATAAACTTACTAGAATACCTTAAGCTGAAAATCAACAGCCTTAAGCAGAAAATTCATTAATTATTTGGGTACGAATTATTACCGTTTTTGAGTTAAAAGTAAAAGTCTCTGATTTCAATCGTAACAAACAAAATGGTGATGTGGCCATCATAGTACTTTCCCTATATTTTTGTCGAAAACCATGAGGTTATTCTTAATAATTTGCTCAAATTTGAATTCTTCACAATAACTTGTTATATAAATTTCATTTAATTCCTATAGTTTATTAGAAATACTGAAAAACAATTGAAAATCGAATGTTTATTTTTAGCATTTTTACTTCTCTTCGTTGCTGGTAATTTATTAGTGAAAGAATTTTCGTAATTTCATTATTATTTAAAGAATTATAGCTAAAATAGTTAAAAAAAAATAATAACGAATTTTTGATTTTTATTGTATCAATTTGAATTTGATGGGTAAAATTTAGGAAATTTCCAGTAAAATGCGAATATTTAAATGAAGACTTTTTTTAGAAAATTTGTTTTTAAAAATCTAGACTAGTAATTTCTTCTACACATTTCAAGATTTTTTCAACTTGTCTTGTCAACAAGCTCTAAAATTTTTAGAATTTACTTCTAGAAATCTAGATTATTTTCTCGAGAGTTCAGGAAATTTCTAGCAATTTATTCTCCAGAGTTCAAGATTTTTTTTAAGCAAAAAATTGTAAAAAACAATTAAATTAAGAACTTTACAAAAAATGTTTCAATGAAACTTTTTCAGTTTTTCATTCTCTTTAACTTTTGTTTGAAAAGTTATGTCTTATTTTTCAAAATTTGTTTGAATAAATCAATTAAATTTTGCAAAAATATTAAGTTTATTTATGTTTTACAACTTTTACAACCCTCGCTTATGTTTTACTGATTGGAGGGTGGGTTAGAGGCCACCCACCCACCCTACATATACATATTAACTTTAATTACTGATCGCCTCGCGGTTTGCAATAACTTTAATTACAAAATTTGAATACAAGAAAAATGTTAGAAGTAACATTTTTGATAAAGAAAATGGTTGCGACCATTACTACGTGGTAAATCTTCACAATTTAGAAAGCGGGTTAAATTAAAAAATCTTGAAACCTAGAGAAGAAATTAGTGGAAATTTCTTGAATTCTTGAAAAAGTATGTCTAGATTCTAGAAAAAAATTCTAAAAAATCTAGGGCCTCAAGAAAAATCTAGATTTCTACAAACAAATTTTCTAAAAAATTCTAGAGCCTCCAAGAAAATCTTTGCAACTTATAAGATAAGAAGATAACCTTGAAATCTGAAGGAGAAATTTCTAGAAATTTCCTGAACCCTTGGAAAAAAGTCTAGATTTCTAAATGAAAATTTTCTAAAAAATTCTAGAGCCTCCTAGAAATTTACAAGACCAGTTGAAAAAATATCTTGAAATCGGGAAGAGAAATTACGGAAAATTCCTTAAACTATCTCGAAAATAAGAAAAGATTTGTAAGCGAAAATTTTCTAGACCCTCCAAGAAAAATTCCGCAATTTAGAACATTCTAATAATATTTATAGCCTCTAGTTGAAACAAAATGTTGAATTCTAGAGAAGTAATTACTTCATCTGAATTGTTGAAGAGGAGAGGAAATTAAAAAACATCTAGAGGCTGAAAGAAAATCTTTATAAGAAAAGTTGAAAAAAAAGTGATTGGCCATTTTCTAAACTTTTAGAAATAAATCTAGAATGCCTCAAGGAAAATCTTTGCAATTTAAAAGACGACTTCAAAAAAAAAAAAATCTTGAACCCTGGAGAATAAATTGCTAGAAATTTCCTAAACTCTCGAGAAAATAATCTAGATTTCTAGAAGTAAATTCTAAAAATTCTAGAGCCTCAAAGAAAATCTTTGCGATTTAGAAGACAAGTTGAAAAAATCTTGAAATGTGGAGAAGAAATTACTAGTCTAGATTTTTAAAAACAAATTTTCTAAAAAAGTCTTCATTTAAATATTCGCATTTTACTGGAAATTTCCTAAATTTTACACATCAAATTCAAATTGATACAATAAAAATCAAAAATTCGTTATTTTTTTAAACTATTTTAGCTATAATTCTTTAAATAATAATGAAATTACGAACATTCTTTCACTAATAAATTACCAGCAACGAAGAGAAGTAAAAATGGTAAAAATTTAACTTTTTACAGCACGGATGGATTTAAAAAATTCTTTCACGAAATGATTTCTAACATCAAATACAAGTTCATAGACAAAAAATCAAAAATTTTATTTTCAATTGTTTTTCAGTATTTTTACGATTACTATTTACAAGATAGACGGATTGTAAAAATCCAATTGACATCCAATTCAAATTGATAGAATAAAAATCCAAAATTTGTTATTCAATTGTCTTTTTTTATATTTTAGCTATAATTCTTGGAATAATTATGAAATTACGAAATTTCTTTCGCCAATAAATTACCAGCAACGAAGAGAAGTAAACATGCTAAAAAATAAACATTCGATTTTCAATTGTTTTTCAGTATTTCTAAAATAACGTTTCATAGCAAGGACGGTTTAAAAAAATTCTTTTACGAAATGATTCCTAACATCAAATACAAGTTGATGGACTAAAAATCTTGAATTTTTTTTTTCCACAATTTAGATTCCTAAAATTTCGATATAACGATACAAGAAATTTTGTAAATTTCCAGAAATATTGCAAAAACAACTCTCGAAAAATTGCTTTGCTAAATGCAAAACAAATTGCTCAAAAATACTAGAATTTACAGACCTTTTTGAGAAAAAAAAAAACAAAATAAGGAAATAAATCTAAATAATTAACGGAATATACTAAAATTTTTGAAAAGATATTTATAACAAATTCCAAAATCATTAATAAAACTCTACAACCTAAATATACAACAATTAATAACATTTAAGAAAAAAAATAGTAGACTCTTTGGAGAAATTTCTAGAACTCTACAAAAGAAATTGTTGGAAATTTCTAGAAACCTTTAAAAATTCTACATTTCTAGAAAAAAAAAATCTTTAAAATCCTAAAAACTTTGCAATTTAAAAGATAGCTCGAAAAAAAACAATCTTTATATCTGGAGGAGAAATGACTGAAAAGAGTCTAGATTTCTAGGAATAGATTTTCTAGAAAAATCCATAGCCTCCAAATCTGAAATGAGTTATTGGAAATTTCTGTACTCTCGAAAAAATGTGTAAAATTCTGGAAAAGATTTGCAATTTATAAAACAATATTAAAATCTGGAAAAGAAATTACTGAAAACAGCCTCAAAGAAAATTCTAAAAATATTGAAACGAGCTTTCTAAAAAATCTAGAATGCTTAAAATTCTGGAAATATGAAGTAGAAATTACTGTTAACTTCTAGAATCCTCCAAATAAATTCTAGAAATCTACAAGGAAAACTTGTGAAAAATTCTAGAATCCTTGATCAAAATTCTTTGGAAAGGAAGATGCAAGAAAGAAATTCCTGAAACGTTAAGAAGCCTCTAAGTAAGTTATAGAAAATTTCCTAATAAATTGTAAAACTCTCGAATAAAATCTTTGCTAAAAATTCTGGAAATATCTATGTATTTATTAGATAAGAAAAAGAAATTACTGTACACTTTTAGAATCTTCAAAAAAATTTTATAAACCTAAAATGAAATAAACGAAAAAGTATGGATCATCTGAGAAAATTATAGAAATTTAGAAGAAAATTTTCTAATAGAAAAAGTTGAACAAACTCTTGTTTTCTATACAAGAAATTTTTATAAATAAATATAAATAATGACTTCTTGAAAGTCTCGAATAAAATCTTTGCTAAACCTGTAAAAATTTCTAGAATTCTCGATGAAAATTCTTTGGAAAGGAAGTAGCAATAAAAACTAAAAGTGTGCAGGAGAAATTACTGAAATTTCAAAAATTATTCTTAAAAATTTCTATAACCCTCGAAAATTTTCAAGGAATTTTGGGAGCAATTTCTGAAAATATAGAAAATAATAATACTAATTCCACATCCCCAAAAAAAATTTCAAAAATTTGGAAGATGAATCATCAAAAAAATAAAGAAGTCCTATTGACTTTATGAAAATCCGAAAGAACTATTGTTGATTATTCCCAATCGATTAAGAAATTAATGACACTGTTTGAAATTTAGAAGACAAACCTTTAATTGTAAATAATGATAAAGTTAGTATATTTGTACAATAAATTCCATTAATATCCTAGAGAGAAATTCTAGAAAGACTTGAAAATTCTAGTCATCAAAAAAATACCTTCCAGAAAACTTTTAGTAAAATAGGTTGTAACTTGGGGCAGAAATTCTTAGAAAACTATTTTAGAAATTTAGAAGAGGAGTTTTAAAAAGGCTTACAATTTCTGGTTACAAAAATATACTTCCTAAAAGCTTCTAGTAAAGTAAATGGAAAAATCTTGCAATTTGGAAAAAAAGTTCCTAGAAAACTTTGATTGTAAGATTGAAAAATACTTTAGAAATTTAGAAGAGGAATTCTAGAAAGTCTTACAAATTCTATTCATCAAAAAAAAAATCCTAAAAGCTTCTAAAAAAATAGATGTAAGAATCTTGCAAATTGGAAAAGAAATTCCAAGAAAAATTGAAAAATATTTTAGATATTTAACACAAGAGTTCTAGAAAGGCTTACAAATTTTAGTCATCAAAAAACATCCTAAGAGCTTTTAGTAAAATAGATGGGAAAATCTTGCAATTTTCATAAGAAATTCCTAGAAAACTTTGATTGTAAGACTCTTAAAAAATATTTTAGAAATTTAAGAAGAGGAGTTCTGTAAAGGCTTACAAATTCTAGTCATAAACAACTTCCTAAAAGCTTCTAGTAAAGTAGACAATTTGGAGAAGAAATTACTAGAAAACTTTGGTTGTAAGAAACCTGAAAAATACTTTAGAAATTTAGAAGAGGAATTCTAGAAAGTCTTACAAATTCTAGTCATCAAAAAAAAAATCCTAAAAGCTTCTAAAAAATAGATGTAAAAAATCTTGCAATTTGGAAAAGAAATTCCAAGAAAACTTGAAAAATATTTTAGATATTTAGAAGAAGAGTTCTAGAAAGGCTTACAAATTTTAGTCATCAAAAAACTTCCTAAGAGCTTTTAGTAAAATAGATGGGAAAATCTTGCAATTTTCATAAGAAATTCCAGAAAACTTTGATTGTAAGACTCCTGAAAAATATTTTAGAAATCTAAGAAGAGGAGTTCCGAAAAGGCTTACAAATTCTAGTCATGAACAACTTCCTAAAAGCTTCTAGTAAAGTAGACAATTTGGAGAAGAAATTACTAGAAAACTTTGGTTGTAAGACAACTGAAAAATATTTTAGAAATTTAGAAGAGGAATTCTAGAAAGTCTTACAAATTCTAGTCATCAAAAAAAAAAATCCTAAAAGCTTCTAAAAAAATAGATGTAAAAATCTTGCCATTTGGAAAAGAAATGCCAAGAAAACTTGTAAGAAAAATATTTTAGATATTTAAAAGAAGAGTTCTAGAAGGGTTAAAAAATTTTAGTCATCAAAACTTCCTAAGAGCTTTTAGTAAAATAGATGGGAAAATCTTGCAATTTTCATAAGAAATTCCTAGAAAACTTTGATTGTAAGACTGCTGAAAAATATTTTAGAAATTTAAGAAGAGGCGTTCTGGAAAGGCTTACAAATTCTAGTCATAAACAACTTCCTAAAAGCTTAAGTAGACGGGAAAATCTTGCAATGTGGAGAGAAAAATACTTTAGAAATTTAGAAGAAGAATTCTAGAAAGTCTTACAATTTCTAGTCATCAAAAAAATCCTAAAAGCTTCTAAAAAAATAGATGTAAAAATCTTGTCATTTGGAAGAGAAATTCCAAGAAAACTAAGACTCCTGAAAAATATTTTAGATATTTAGAAGGAGAGTTCTAGAAAGGTTTACAAATTTTAGTCATCAAAAAACTTCCAAAGAGCTTTTAGTAAAATAGATGGGAAAATCTTGCAATTTTCATAAGAAATTCCTAGAAAACTTTGATTCTAAGACTCCTGAAAAATATTTTAGAAATCTAAGAAGAGGAGTTCTGAATAGACTTACAAATTCTAGTAATGAACAACTTCCTAAAAGCTTCTAGTAAAGTAGACAATTTGGAGAAGAAATTACTAGAAAACTTTGGTTGTAAGACACCTGAAAAATATTTTAGAAATTTAGAAGAGGATTTCTAGAAACGCTTACAATTTTTAGTCATCAAAAAAAATTCTGAGAGCTTCTAAAAAAATAGATGTAAAAATCTTGCCATTTGGAAAAGAAATTCCAAGAAAACTTGTAAGACTCCTGAAACATATTTTAGATATTTAGAAGAAGACTTCTAGAAAGGCTTACAAATTTTAGTCATCAAAAAACTTCCAAAGAGCTTTTAGTAAAATAGGTGTAAAAATCTTGCAATTTTCATAAAAATTCCTAGAAAACTTTAATTGTAAGACTCCTGAAAAATATTTTAGAAATTTAAGGAGGAGTTCTGGAAAGGCTTACAAATTCTAGTCATAAACAACTTCCTAAAAGCTTCTAAAAATATAGATGTAAAAATCTTGCAATTTGGAAAAGAAATTCCAAGAAAACGAAAAATATTTTAGATATTTAGAAGAAGAGTTCTAGAAAGGCTTACAAATTTTACTCATCAAAAAACTTCCTAAGAGCTTTTAGTAAAATAGATGGGAAAATCTTTCAATTTTCATAATAAATTCCTAGAAAACTTTGATTGTAAGACTCTTGAAAAATATTTTAGAAATTTAAGAAGAGGAATTCTGTAAAGGCTTACAAATTCTAGTCATAAACAACTTCCTAAAAGCTTTACTAGACGGGAAAATCTTGCAATGTGGAGAGAAAAATACTTTAGAAATTTAGAAGAGGATTCCTAGAAAGGCTTACAAATTCTAGTCATCAAAAAAAAATTCATAAAAGCTTCTAAAAAAAAATAGATGTAAGAATCTTGCATTTTGAAAAAGAAATTCCAAGAAAAATTGAAAAATATTTTAGATATTTAATAGAAGAGTTCTAGAAAGGCTTACAAATTTTAGTCATCAAAAAACTTCCTAAGAGCTTTTAGTAAAATAGATGGGAAAATCTTGCAATTTTCATAAGTAATTCCTAGAAAACTTTGATTGTAAGGCTCCTGAAAAATATTTTAGAAATTTAAGAAGAGGAAAGAGGAAAGGCTTACAAATTCTAGTCATAAACAACATCCTAAAAGCTTCTAGTAAAGTAGAAGGGACAATCTTGCAATTTGGAGAAGAAATTAGTAAAAAACTTTGGTTGTAAGACACCTGAAAAATATTTAAAAAATTTAGAAGAGTATTCCTAGAAAGGCTTACAAATTCTAGTCATCAAAAAACTTCCTAAAAGCTCCTTGTAAAATAGCATACTTTAAAATTCTTGAAGAAAATTTTTAAAAATAAAAAAATTAATTCTTAAAAAATTCTACACCCCTAGAAAATTTTCCAGAAATGTAAAGGAGCAAATTTTGGAATTATAGATAATAATAATGCTGGAAAATTTCACAAACCAGGTAAAAGTTCTCAGAATTTAGTAGAAAAATCTCCAAAACATAAATAAGAGTTATTAAGATTCTAAATATTTAGAAAGAAACTACAGTTTATTATTCAATCTCATGCTGATAAGAAATTGAAGACAATGTTTGCAAATATAATGAGAAATTCCTAAAAAAATTTGATTGTAATGAAGGGTAAAGTTAGTATCTGTAGAACAAATTGCATTAATGTTTAAAAATCCTCAAAAATATTCTAGAAATTTATAAGAGAAATTCTAGAAATAAATTTTTATCACATCCTGAAAACTAGTAAAATATATGGAAAAATCTTGCAATTTGGAGAAGGCATCCCTAGAAAACATTGAACAAAATTGTAGCACAGGATTTTAGAATGTATATAGAATTTATGCAATTCTTTATACATTCTAAAATCTTCGAAGATAATTTTCAAAAATTATAAAATTAATTCCTTAAAAATTCCACAACCCTCGAAAATTTTCTAGGAATTTACAAGTGAAATCTTCAGAAAATAAATAATAGCTATTGTGATTCTAAACATTTGGACTATTGTTAATTATTGATGACAATGTGTGCAATTTAAAAGAGAAATTTCTAAAAACACGGATTGTAAAGAAGGACAAAGTTAATACATCTGTAGAATAAATTCCAAAAATGTTTAAGAATCCTGAAAAATATACTAGGAATTTAGGGAATAAATTCTATAAAGGCATGAATATTATGATCACCAAATAACTTCCTAAAAATCTTTAGTAAAATAGATGAAAATTTGGATAAGAAATTTCTAGAAAATTCAAAATGGTATCATAAATTCTTTATACATTCTAAAATCCTTGAAGGTGGTAAACCTTGGAAATAAGAAAATTAGTTGATAAAAATTTTACAATCTTCGAAATTTATTTAAGAATTTCGAGAGCAAATTTCTGGAAGTTTAAAAAATAATTATACTGGAAAATTTCAAGCATAAATATTCTAGAATGTTGAAATTTGTTTTAGAAATTTAGGAGAGAATTTTTAGGAAGGCTTGGAAATTTTAGTCTTCAAGAAATAAAAACCTTCCTGAAAGCTTCTAGTAAAATAAAAAATCTTGCAATTTGGAGAAAAAATGCCTACAAACCGAAATTTGGAAAAAACATTGTTGATTATAAAATTGATACTAATGCTTGCAATTTGGAAGAGAGAATTTTTGGAATTTTTCAGGAAAAAAATTGGGATTTCAGACATGTATTGTTACAAAAGTCCAAAATGAAAAATGCTTGAAAACTTTTAAATCCTTAAGGAAAACTAATTTAAAAGAAAAATGTTTTAAAAATAGTGTAAAGAGCAGAAAAATCTTTTCGGTAATTTTCTAAAGAGAAAATGCTAGAAAAAAATTAGAAATTTTAATGTGTATTGAAGTAAAAATCCACAAAATTTCCAAACCCATAAAAATTCGTAAAGAAGGAAAATGTTCTAGAAATAAAATCAAGCACAGAAAATTTAATTGGAAATTTTTCGAAAATTTCAGTGGGAAAATATTTTAGGAATAGAGTATAATGCATAAACATTTTTTGGAAATTTGTTAGAAAATAAATAACAAATTAGATGTATGTATATTTTAGAAAAAATCACAAAGAGAAAAAAGTTGAAAGGCAACCAAAACTCAAAAAGTTGTTTTAGAAGTACAGTAAAATGCAGAAATCTAAAAAGAAAGTTAGAAATTTAGGTGTGTATTTTATTTTTATTGCAAAAATCCTAAAAGAGATTAACTGAATTTACATTTCGATTACAAAGTACACACTTTCAATAGTTGATTTATAAATGTTTCACATTTTTGTTAAATATCTTTCCTACCATTAAAGTTCCCGACCGTCTTTAATGACTTTTCGCTTCATTTATTTTATAGACCGGACCGAAGCTATAAAAAAATTATCTAATAATAACGTAATTTTCAATCAATTAGTGAGGGTCGGACAACTGTTCGCACGCACACCATGTGGCCCCCGTTCGGACCTGTAAAACGCGGTGGTGCTGTCTACCTGATCGGGGCCTGGCGATACGACGCACCACCGTCGTCGTCGGGGTGTGGAATCCTGTTGATCCGAATTTAAAAAAAAACGGAGGGATAGTGATAGGAAAGAGGAAGGTGTGAAAGGGATGGTAAAAAGATCGGAATAATACATGGATATAAGAGAACTGACTTTGAACGTTAAGAAGACTAAATTGATGAGATTTAGGAATAAGGGTAGGGAGGGAAGAATAAAGAACTTAGAGTGGAAGGGTGAGGTGATAGAGAAAGTGAGAACGTTTAAATATCTGGGCTTTATTTTTAAAGGGATGGAAGATGGATGCAAGGAAAGGCAAGAAAGGCGTGGTGCATGATGATAGAGAAATGGGGAAGATGGATGGAGGGGAACGTAAGGGTAACGTGTGGTTTGTGGGACGCGTGCGTGAAATCAATAATGTTATACGGAGTGGAAGTATGGGAAAGGTTAGAGAACAGCGGTGGTTCCTGAGGCTGATGTTAGGGGTAGAGAAATCGACCTGCTTCAAGAAACAAATAGAGAGAGCGTGTGGAGTGAGACAACAAAGAGGGTGGTTGGTTATGAAATGAAGGTGAATGGAAGGAAGAATAGTGAGGGAGGTATGGAAGGAAAGTGTGGAGGTAGGAGAGGGCAGTTGGAGAACAGCGAGGAAAGAGATGTATGAGAGAGCGGGTCTGTCTGAGGAAATGGCAAGGGAGTGGTTGGAGAACGAGGTAAACGTGGAAGGATGGGTACATAAAAAAGTGAAAGAGGTGGAAAGACAGGAACAGATAAGAAAGAGTGCGTATTATGAAGGGTATTAGGTGTGGTACGTACGTGGGAGTAGGCCAAGATATTTGAATATATTAACTGATGAGGCTTTTATATGTTGAAAATTGATATTTAGATGAAGGAAAACTGGGGATAGACAAGAGGGTAATAATGGTGAGAGCGAGTAGCGGATCGGATGAGAGAGCAAGAAAAAGATGGATGGTTGAAAGATATGGGGAATGCGTGTTATGCAAGGAATGGAAGGATACTTGGAGGAATGTAAGGGTGTGGATGTGGAATGGGTGGAAGGGTGTAGAAGAGTAGTAGAAGGATGAGAGAAGATGGGGCCAAGGTAAGAATCTTGAGAAGATTGGGGTGGGAAAGGAGGAAGAAGAGAAAATAAATGAATTAAGAAGAAAATGTTATGTTATGTTGTTTTTTGAGGAGATATGTATTTAATTCCAATAAATGTCTTTTTTAAATATAATTTCTAGTCTTGTTTCTGAATTTGATCGATAGGAAGGCTACAAGTAGGCCTTGATGGACTCTATTGTAAATCTTTTATAAAGGTTTGTTGAAGTTTAACTAATCCAATACCACAACAAGAACTTTTTGAGTGTGTGATGTCCTTAGGCTCTCCCTTTCTATTAAAAATTCTTCTGGATGATACATCATCGTGCACTGAAGAAAATGCTTTATATTTATATTTAACAAAATCTTCTTTATTTTTATCTCCACTGATCTAAAGCACCTTTTTATGCCAGGAACGTAATTTAAATGTCTGATGTTCTTAGATATGACGAATTCACTTTAAATACGTACTCGGTTTTCATTTTTAGTCTAGTCAGATGCTTTCTTGGGATGCAGAATTCAGTTGCAAGTCCCTCCTTCTTCCAAAAATTAATCCCTTAATCAATATATAGCATCTGATTTTGCGTTCATTCAGAAAACTCTTCTAAAACTCTACACTCAAATGCATTATTCTATCGTTCTTTCTGGTGTTTGGACTAAGTGTTCTTTAGTAAGGAAGTTATAATGCATTGGCCACTATCCCACCCTCCAACCATAGGCCAAAATTTTGTCGAAATATTTATTAAATGCAATATATGTTTATATAAAAATTTCGACATTTTTACTTACTCATTCCATCTAAAATATATATCGCAAGCGTATGGGTGTAATCAATAGTTTTGCAACATTCTCGAGTATGATGTTGGTTTTTTAAATTAGAGGCCACCCACCCACCCTACATATACAACGATACTTCATTTATCGATAGAAATTGGTTTTATTAAAAAATAAAAAGCTGCAAAACATTGAAATAAATAAAAAAAATAAAGCACTCTTTGTGAATCTGTGTATATGTAGGTTGGGTGGGTGGTCTTTATTTCATCCTCCAATGATTAAATGCACCTAAATTAATAAATATGCTCATATAAATGCAGATTATTTTTTGAACAAGATGTGTTTAAATTTATACAAATAATTGTTATGAATTAAAAAAATATTTCAACAAAACTTTCGCTAATGATGTTGTAATTGGAGGGTGTGATAGTGGCCACCCACCCACCCTACATATACGCAGATACACAACCCAAACAGTGTTTTAATTTTTTTATAATTTCAACGTAATTTAGCTTTTTAATTTTTATGGTAACCAAATCACTATCAATAAATGTTGTACCATTATATATGTAGGGTGGGTGGGTGGCCACTATCCCACTCTCCAATAACTACACCATACGCGAAAATTTTTTTGAAATATTTATTGAATCCAACATAATTTTATATAATAATTTCGACATTGTTTACTTATTCATTTCATTTAAAATATGTACTGCAAGCGTTGTATATAATCAATAAGTTTGCAGAATTCTGGCGTATGATGTTAAGTTGGTTTATAAACCCACCCCACATATACAATGATACATATAACGATAGAAATTTTGATTTTTATATATATATAAAAAGCTACATAACATTGATATAATCAAATAATTAAAATATTCATTAGATTATGGATTTGTCTATATGTAGGGTGGGTGGGTGTCCACTATCTTACTCTTTAATTATTAAATCTTACACGAAAGTGCACCTTAATAAATAATTATGTTAACTTTTGATTTTCATTTACAAGTGAAAGATGTGATTAAATTTAGACATAACATTGTTATAAATTAGGAAAACATTTCAACAAAACTTTCGCTAATGATGTAGTGATTAGAGGGTGTGATAGTGGCCACCCACCCACCCTACATATACACAGAAACACAACCCAAACAGTGCCCTAAATGTTTTAATTATTTCAACGCGACATAACCTTTTATTTTTTGTGAAAACCAAAATCTCTATCAGTAAATGTTGTGATAATTAATAATAAGAAAAATAATTTTTCTTTGTGAGCATTTCTACACTTATGATTTACAAAAAATAAAAAAAACTTTTCAATATTTAATTTGTACAGTAGGAAACTAAAGCAGTTATAGTGGTGAAAGTAAACATGTATATGTAGGGTGGGTGGGTGGCCCCTATCCCACCCTTCAATCACTACATCATTAGCGAGGGGGCTGCAAAATAAATTAATATGATCATACTACTGCAGTATATTTATAAATGACATAAATAAGTGAAAGTAATGTTTAAATTTAGAAAAATATATTACGAATTCAGTAAATATTTCATCAAAACCCTCGCGTATGATGTAGTGGTTAAATAGAGACCATAAAACCTACATTAAAAACACAACTTCAGTTGTTGATAGTGGTTTAGTTTCCAACAAAATAAAAATTAATATTGCGTTAAAATTATTATTAAATCAACAGAGTTATTACGTTGTGTGTCTATGTATATGCAGGGTGGGTGGGTGGCCACTATCACACCATCTAACCCCTATACCATACGCAAAAAAATTGTTGAAATATTTATTTCAATTGGTTTGTAAATTATAGTCCACCCATCCACCCTACATATAAAATGATAAAAAAATTGATTTTCACAAGAAATAAAAAGATACATAACATTGAAATAATCAAATAATTAAAACACTCTTTAGATTATTTTATTTATTTATTTTATTTTACTTACTTTACAAGTTCTATTAAAAAAAATACATCAAAATATGTACACAAATTCACTAACTCAAAAATTTTAAACATAGAACTTGAAGGTGGAGTTCACATGTCCTTGTGTTCTTCCACTCGACCCATTATAATTGTTGGTAACTGGTGATGAAAATCATCAAATTATTCTGGCTACTGAGGCAATATTTTGGCCATTTTTGGCATTTTAGGTGCAATTCCTGTAGACCTTTTTCATGTGTTGATCTTTATATAAGTAGGGTGGGTGGGTGTACACTATCTCACTCTCTGATTATTAAATCTTACGCAAAAGTGCACCTAAATAAATAATTATGTTCATACAATAGCTGTATATATTTGTTTTTCATTTACAATCCAAAGAAATGTTTAAATTTAAACCCGAAACTATATTATAAATTCAGCAAATATTTCAATTAAACTTTTGCTGATGATGTAGTGATTGGAGAGTGTGATAGTGGCCACCCACCCACCCTACATATACACAGAAACAAAATCTAAACAGTGTTTTAATTTTTTATATATTTCAACTTAATGAAGCTCTTTGATTTTGTAGGGTGGGTGGGTGGCCACTATTCCACCCTCCAATCACTACAGCATTAGAATGGAGCAAAATAAATGAATATATCCATAATACAGCAGTATATTTATAAATGACAAATAGGTGGAAGTAATTTTTAAATTTAGACATCAAAATACATTATGAATTCAGTAAATAGAAAGTTCAACAAAAATCTGTAGTTATTGGCAATAATCGGCAATTAAATGAGTTAGTATTTTGTAATATGCAATTTCAATTAGAAATCGTAATTGGCGCAGTCGATAGGATTTTACAGTGTAAAAGTTTCGAGTAAAATTAGTAGTAATCTAGGTACAAAATCACGATGAAAGTCCTTCATTTCACTTTAAATCTTCCACAATGTAATGAATCCTACCGACTGCGCCAATTATGTTTTCTCGTAGAATTAAAATGACCACTAGCGAAAAAAAAAATAACCAAGACATCATTAGAGACAGTCCAAAATATTATGTCAATTAACATTGCTAACCTCTGAAATATGTTACGATATAGTTAAAGGCCTTAAAAGAAATACAAACAAATTACACCCATAAATTCCATCCTAATCCTTAATTATAAGAAAAACTTATTTCAGAGATTTAAAAAAAAGGCTTTAATTTCATTAAAGGATTTAATACAGCCTATAGTTTAGATCAACGTTTATCAGAGGATATTAAAATCGAATTTGGCGTTGTTAGTGGAAAGAGACGCTTAGCAGGCTCTATTTTTTCTTTTCTTCTTTGTACACATTCTAGAGAGGAGGGGTACGTATAAATCTATTTAGTGGAGGTGGTGATGGTATTTGGGCAGGTGTATTTGCAAGCAGTGATCCGCGCCGTCGCCCGCCAGCTGTCACACCCGCAACTCTCATTATGCGCCTCTTAATCTTAACCACAACCACCGGTGACGTGCTCTTTTATATACGAAGCACAATCATTTCGAGATGAAGCCGACAAATACAAAAAAAAAAATCCACACTTAAAATTAAAATTGGGTTGTTCAAGTACGTGAAAATGTTGATATGATTATAATAGTTACATTTTATATATTAAGAAAGTTGGTTTTGTAATTTTGTAATAGGTCCATAATACGATACAATTCGAATTACTTAGTGAATATTATTAAAAATCGACATTAAATACTTTAGTATTTATCTGATGCGTTATCGTCTGTTTACCCTTTGCTTTCATTTTACTCCTATCTCTCTCTTTTTGTGTGTGTGTTTGTTAGCATATCGTCTGGGATGATTGCGCACCTAATTAATTAATTGGTCGCATGCATATTTACAAATGGCGCGGCCGCATCTAATCGACGTGTCTGTTGTCTGCGTGCCGTTGCGAAACTACACGTGATGAAACTACGGCCCGTGAGGTATTAACCCGACCGTGGAAATGCCAAACATGAAAGTGAAATAAACGACCTGATAACGACAATTGCACGGCACCATTATTATTATACTAATACGAAAGTTGATTGCGATAATTAGCATCAATTTCGAATCTTGGAAACACTCTGAGGCTAACCAGAAACTTTAATTTTCCTGCTTACAAAATTTATTACATTAATTGTAAATATTAGCCAATTGTTTTTTTTTTTTATATAAAGCTCGTAATTAGTAAACTTTACTTTTGTTGGTCATCCTGTTACAGTCTCTATTGTTTTAATTGTAAATTTCTGAGTGTTACTGTATTATGTAATAGTTTTCATCAATTCGACGAATGAACACCTCCATCAGACCAACATGTAAACTGCAATAAACCCATAAATACGTAACGATGATTAAAGCTCGCCCTCCGTTCGGCCTCAATACGTAACGACCATCCATAAATTATGCATGTGAGCTAAAAATGTCGGCTTTTAATCACTGGCGAACGGCTCTAACGCGAAAATCAATAGTCAGTATTAAAATTCCTGCACGTCGCTTGTTATGTCGTGGCATTTAGTAGCAGCATCTGAAAATCGATGTGGCGATGGTCTGGCTCGCGTTTTCTTTTTCTTTTTTGCTCTTTCGTGATGTTGACAATTTTAATATCTTGATTAAGGAAGTTAGATTGAAAATTGAAAGGGAATGAAGTTACCGACCATAACGAGAAGTATTAATGTAATGTGCCAAAAGATATGAAAATTTTAATGGTGTTTCAAACACCACTAAAGATAAAATTAATTCAGATAAAAATCTAACAAAAAAAATCTGTTTAGTTAGATCGCTTTCACGAAAATCAAATTTTATTGGGTGCTTCGCAAAAATTGTAGTCTATGATTATAATTGTAGAGATCTTAGAAATTCTAAAAATTCATGAGTTTCCAAAAAATTATAAGGCTTCAAATAATCTAAAAATTGTAAAGCTTTCAAATATCCTGATTCTAAAATTTTTAGAATTAGAATATTTGAGAACTATATATCAAAATTGAATTTAAGTGTTTATATTCTAATTCTAAAATTTTTAGAATCAATATTTAGAATTAGATTATTTGAAAATCAATTCAAGTATCTTTCTAAAAGTATTTACTTTATTTAACCAGATAATTAGAATGTAAAAAAAATTGCTCAGAGTACAGTACCCATTCGCTCAAACGGCGGCGCTGGTGTCGTCCCCGTTCCGGAGGTTGGGTTCCACGCTCGATGGACTTAATTAAAATTGAACATCAGAATTGTAGATTTATGGTACACTTACACACGCCGTGTACCTCTTGCATACGTACCTCTGTACCTGTATACACGAGTATGTTCGCCCCGCCGGTGGATTCCTACCTCCTATACGTACACCTGATGTCTGATGTTGCCGTAATCCAATTTTTTTCTTCTCTCTCACTCCGTACACCAGACATTCCAGGTTCCCCGGAGTACACGGAATCTGCCGATCTCTATGCAAATTCGAAACATTGTCTTGCTAATTTTTTCCATTATAATTGCACACCGTGTTATGCATTCCATCGCTGAATGGTGTAATGCCTGTTCATTGACAAATTTGTTATGAAATATTTATGCGTGTTGTAATAGAGATGGCCGTTAAATGCAATTCCGGGAGGTTATGACGCGGAACAGCTACAACTAGTTACTATGACCAGTTAATGTATGCGTTAATTGTAATTTTTAATTTTACACATGCTTTTAAATACCTATTTATATTTGTTTTACACGTTTAATCACAACTAATCATTCATAATTTTGATCATTGGACACTTAAGTAGCTCATCATTACCTTTAAAGGACCTATTTAAGTCCAAATTATTTTAGGTCCTCTACATATATGTACTAGACAAAAGAAAAAAAAGAAAATTATGTTCAGAAGTTCCCTTGTGTCCACCAGCGTTTTTCACACTTCGGCCGGGATCGATTATACCATATAGAAGTGAGCAGCATCACCCCAAAGAGAGTTACTAGTTTATGGAGGACTTGGGACTGCTTGGGAAGTGTTTGCTTAAGGGTAGAACAATAGATAGACAGTCTAACACACCTCACAAGTACCCCATTTAACCTATAACCTATATAACCTATAAGTTCTTTGGAAAGTCAAGAAACTTCAAATTTTATATTAAGTAAACGCTTTTGATTTGAAAAATATAAGTACAGATTATCCTGCTGAATTATACATGATCCTCAAGGATTTATATAGGCCTTCAGCTATGGAATATAGTATATGACTCGATAGACCTGCAGGGTGTAGCTCACAAGACTTTGTCAGCTGGACGAGTGAATATCTGGCCAGATCATGGTGGAACACCCTGCCTCTGACGAAGCCCCAAAAAGTGGAGGTTCTTGTAGAAGTGGTTAGGGCCAGGCTTCTCTACGCGGTACGAGGCTTGGCAGCAAATTGGGTGCAATTTGAATTATCAGAAGCTGTAGAACTGTGTCTACTGAGACGGAAAAAGTTTTGACCTTTCTTGCACCTAAAGACTTAATTATTGCGGTCAGGTATAAATATTTAATTGATGCAAAGGGAAGGACCTGAAGGCTAGGGGTAAGAGCGAAACAGAGGATGATCTACAAATCTCCCTAGACTCACCAGTTGGTATATTACCTGGTGCCCTGGATAAATTAAGCCCACGGTAACCTAAATTACAATCCCGCATTATATACATCTGAGCACGGGTGTTGTCAGGTTTTCCTTCAGATGATGAGGGTTAGCTTAATATCTTGTATCGAAGAACGATGCTAATCACACATTTTATCTTTGTTCGCAGTTGAGGGCTTTTTCAGCCTCTGGATCTTGTCGATGTTTTAATTGCAAGAGACATGGGAAGGACAGCCCAACATAATCCATCCTGGAGAGAAGTTATTGTACTAAGCAACAAGCAATCAGCAGTCTCTACCCTGATTGCAGCTTTAAGGACTCTGAAGAATCAATTCAATACAATTTAATAGCTCTACAGCTACATACATAATTTATTCCACCTTAATGTACGATCCATCGCCACAAAAGGCAGATTTTCATCAACTCGATCAATTGCAAATGATTGGATGAGAGGTGTAGGACCCAGAATGTCAATGTCATACCGTCCATAATGAATGAAGGAAAAAAAGAGCTAATTGGGCGCCAGAATAACATCTAATTGTGTTTAGTGAGTCCAGATTTTCCTTATGGGCCCACCATAAATGTATTTTTTTTTTTTAAATGTGGAACACAACACAGCCCTCGCATAAGAAGTGATGATATGGGATAGCAACCAAAACGCAACTGGTTTCGCTGCCAATGTGTTGCTCTTCTAGATCTTCATGAGCTAAAAAATCCTATTTTCTAACAGGATAGATCGATCAAATCAAGTCTACAAGTGAAAAGGATGGTGGCTTAACAATAAGAGGTAGATCATTTTAAAGAGTGGTACAAAATTCAAAATCTTTTTTTAATTTCGAATTTTTTGAGTTAAAACTATTTCCAGTTGTTAAAATTTCAAATTATTAAAATCTGAAGAATCATTAGATTTTCTTACATTTTATGAGAATGTTACTAAACCAATATGTATAAACTTAATTTCTTTTAGAATCTCTAGTTTCTTTAGAATTTTTGAAATCTTTGAATCTTTAAAATTCTTAAAAAATTTTTTTAGAATTTAGTTTCTTTAGAATTTTTGAAATCTTTTGAATTTGTAAAAATTCTTAGAATATTTAAAATCTATAAAACTTATACAATCTTTAGAATCGCTAAAATTTGTAGAATCCTTAAAATCATCAGAATAGAAACTTTACATTTCTTTAAAAATTAGGTATTAAAAAAATTTGAATCAACATAAAAAGAAGAGTAATCGGTATTTTTAGACCTCCGATAAATTTAATTTTTTTTATTTAGCATTTTTCGAGTTAAAATTTTTAAACTATTTCGAATTGTTAAACATTGAAATTATTAGAATCTAAAAAACCATTAAATTACCTTACATTTTATGAATATGTTATTAAATCAATCTGTATAAACTTAATTTTTTTTTAGAATCTAGTTTCTTTAGAATTTTTGAAATCTTTTGAATCGTTAGAAACTTAAAAATCTTTTGTATCTTTGGAATCTCTACAATCTTTAACAACTTTAGAATCTTTAGAATTTTTAATATCATTGGAATATTTAGAATATTGGGAACCTTTGAAATACTTTAAATCATCAGAATCTTTAGAATTGTCGAAACCTTGAGGATCTTTAAAATACTTAAAATCTTCAGAATCTTCGAAATCTTACGAATCTTTAGGATCCTTAGAACCTTTAGAATCCTTAAAATCTTTAGAATTAGAATATTTAAATCATTAGAATCTTTAAAATCCTAGAAATCATGTAGATTGTGCGAAGATTTAAAATCTTTGGAACTTTTAGAATCTTTCAATCTATAGTATCTGAAAACATATCTTTTGTTTTTATTTATATTTTTATAAATCTTATATCTTTTAGGGTTAATAAAATTTTTAGAATACTTATACGTTTCAAAATTTTAGAAAATGGAAAAATAAAAATCAGAATTTTCTGAACCTGTGCATTTTTAAAAATCTTAGGAATTGTAAATTTTCTTTAGAATTTTTTAAATCGTTTGAATCGTTAGAATCTTTAAAAACGTTTGAATCTTTTGAATTTTTAATAATAATAAGCTTTATTTGCAAGTCAGAATTAAATACAATATATAAAACTAAGAGAATATAAATATAAATATCATTGAAATCTTTAGAATCTTGAAAATCTTTAAAATACTTAAAATATTCAGAATCTTTAGAATCTTAAATAACATTTTTAAATAAAAAATGTTTTTGGATTGTAATTGAAAGATTTAGAACCTCTTAAATCTTTTAATTTTCTGAAGAAGTTAAAGTTTTTTGAATCTTAGAATCCTTCCCCTTAACCATTCCTCTTAATTTTTGTTTTTGTTTTAAAATCTAGAATATTTAAACTAATTTCTTTAGAAAATTCATATACTTTTCTTTTCTGACACTGCCACTTGATATAATCTTTCTATTTTAAACAATATAAAAAGAAGAGTTAACTATTTTTAATTGTTAAACATTGAAATTACTAAAATTATGAGAATGAGAATTAAATCAATCCATGTAAACTTAAAATGTTTTAGAATCTCTAGTTTCTCTAGAATTTTTGAAATCTTTTGTATCGTTAGAATCTTTAGAATTTTTAATAATGATAACAAACTGTATTTGCAAATCAGAATTAAATACAATATATAAAACTAAGAGAATATAAATATCATTGGAATCTTTAGAATCTTTAAAATAATTAATATCTTTAGAATCTCTAGAATCTTTGAAATCTTAAGAATCTTTAGGATCCTTAGAATCTTTAGAATCGTTAGAATCTTTAAAATCCTTAGAATCTTTAGAACTTTAGAATATTTAAATCATTAGAATCTTAAAAATCCTGTAGTAATCATGTGGATTGTTCGAAGATTTAAAATCTTTAGAACTTTTAGAATCTTTCAATGAAAAGTTTCTAAAAAAATATCTTTTTTTTGTGTCCCCCTTAAGAATTTTATAATTCATTGTGATCTTTAGAATATATAGAATATTAATATTTTAGATTATTTAGACTTTTCATCAATTTTATATCTTTTAGGGTTAATAAAATTGTTTGAATACTTATACTTATCAAAATTTTAGAAAATAAAAAAATAAAAATCAGAATCTTCTGAACCTGTGCATTTTTAGAATTGTAAATATTTCTTTAGAATTTTTTAAATCTTTTGAATCGTTAGAATCTTTAAAAACTTTTGAATCTTTAGAATTTTTAATAATAATAATAACAATAAACTTTATTTGCAAGTCGAAATTAAATACAATATATAAAACTAAGAGAATATAAATATAAATATCATTGAAATATTTAGAATCTTCAGAATCTTTAAAATACTTAAAATCTTCAGAATCTTTAGAACCTCTGGTCGATAGCCATTTAACAGTAACAGTTAGGTAACCACTTTTTTACTAGTTGTAAATTATAATAATTGTAGAATATGTGCATCGGTTTGTTAATAAAGATGTTGAATATCTTTAGAACCTTTTTTTTTTTCTTTAGTATCTTAAATAGCGCTTTTAAATAAAAAAATGTTCTTGGATTTTAATTGAAAGATTTAGAACCTCTTAAATTTTTTAGTTTTTTTTGCAGAGTTTAAGTTTTTTGTATCTTAGAATCCTTTAACCATTCCTCTTAATTTTTTGTTTTGTTTTAAAATCTAGAATATTAAAACTAATTTCTTTAGAAAATTCATAATGTTTTCTTTTCTGACACTGGCACTTAATATAATCTTTCTATTAAAAAATATATATATAAAAAATTTCAATTTTCAGTATTTTTAGACCTCTAATAAATTCAAAATCTTTTTTTTTAATTTAGAATTTTTTGAGTTACAATTTTTAAACTATTTCTAATTGTTAAACATTGAAATTATTAGAATCTGAAAAACCATTAAATATTCTTACATTTTATGAGAATGAGAATTAAACCAATCTGTATAAACTTAATTTTTTTTTAGAATCTAGTTTCTTTAGAATTTTTGAATCGTTAGAATCTTTAAAATCTTGAATTTTATAATTCATTATAATCCTTAGAATATTTAGAGTTTTTATAAGTTTTATATTTTTTGGGGTTAATAAAATTAACTTATACTTATACTTTTCAAAATTTTAGAAACTTAAAGAAAAAGTAAGAATCTTCTTAACATGTGCATTTTTTTAAATCTTAGGAATTGTAAAAATTCTTAGAATATTTAAAATCTATAAAATTTATACAATCATTAGAATCGCTAAAATTTGTAGAATCCTTAAAATCATTAGAATAGAAACTATATCGTTAGAATCTTTAGAATTTTTAATATCATTGGAATATTTAGGATATTGAGAATCTTTAAAATACTTTAAATCATCAGAATCTTTAGAATCGTCGAAACCTTGAGGATCTTTAAAATACTTAAAATCTTCAGAATCTTCGAAATCTTACGAATCTTTAGGATCCTTGGAACCTTTAGAATCCTTAAAATCTTTAGAATGAGAATATCTAAATCATTAGAATCTTTGATATCCTAGAAATCACGTGGATTGTTCGAAGATTTAAAATCTTTAGAACTTTTAAAATCTTTGAATCTATAGTAACTGAAAACATATCTTTTGTTTTGTGTCTATCTTAAGAATTTTATAATTCATTGTGATCCTTAGAATATTAATATTTTAGATTATTTAGAATTTTTATAAGTTTTATATATTTTCGGGTTAATCAAATTTTTAGAATACTTATACTTATCAAAATTTTTGAAAATTTAAAAATAAAATCTGAACCTGTGCATTTTTTTAAATCTTAGGAATTGTAAATATTTCTTTAGAATTTTTTAAATCTTTTGAATCGTTAGAATCTTTAAAATCTTTTGAATCGTTAGAATCTTTAAAATCTTTTGAATCTTTAGAATTTTTAATAATAATAATAAACTTATTTGCAAGTCAGAAGTAAATACAATATATAAAACTAAGAGAATATAAATATAATTGAAATCATTAGAATCTTTAAAACACTTAAAATCTTCAGAATCTTTAGAACCTTATTTTTTTCATTAGAATCTTAAATAACATTTTTAAATAAAAAATGTTCTTGGATTTTAATTGAAAGATTTAGAACCTCTTAAATCTTAAATTTTTTTTGTAGAGTTTAAGTTTTTTGTATCTTAGAATCATTCCTTTTAATTTTTGTTTTTGTTTTAAAATCCAGAATATTAAAACTAATTTCTTTAGAAAATTCATGTTTTCTTTTCTGACACTGGCACTTAATATAATCTTTCTATTAAAAAAAATATATATAAAAAATTTGAATTTTCAGTATTTTTAGACCTCTAATAAATTCAAAATTTTTCTTTTTTCATTTAAAAGTTAAAATTTTTAAACTATTTCCAGTTGTAAAAATTTGAAATTATTCGAACCATTCGATTTTCTTACATTTACCATTTAAACCAATCTGTTTAAACTTAAATTTTTTCTAGAATCTAGTTTCTTTAGAATTTTTGAAATCTTTTGAATCGTTAGGATCTTTGATATATTTAATATCTTCAGAATCTCTAAAATCTTTAACAATTTTAGAAATACTTAAAATCTTCAGAATCTTTAGAATCTTAAATAGCCCTTTAAATTAAAAATATGTTCTTGGATTTTAATTGAAAGATTTAGAACCTCTTAAATCTTTTAATTTTTTTTGTAGAGTTTAAGTTTTTTCAATCTTAAAATCCTTTAACCATCCCTCTTAATTTTTGTTTGTTTTAAAATCTAGGATATTAAAACTAATTTCTTTAGAAAATTCATAATGTTTTCTTTTCTGACACTGGCACTTAATATAATCTTTCTATTAAAAAAAATATATATATAAAAAATTTGAATTTTCAGTATTTTTAGACCTCTAATAAATTCAAAATCTTTTTTTTTTATTTAGAATTTTTTGAGTTAAAACTTTTAAACTATTTCCAACTGTTAAAATTTTGAATTATTAAAATCTGAAAAACCATTCGATTTTCTTATATTTTATGAGAATGAGAATTAAACTAATCTGTATAAACTTAATTTTTTTTTTAGAATCTAGTTTCTCTAGAATTTTTGAATCGTTAGAACCTTTAAAATCTTGAATTTTATAATACATTATAATCCTTAGAATACTTAGAGTTTTTATAAGTTTTATATCTTTTAGTGTTAATAAAATTAACTTATACTCTTCAAAATTTTAGAAACTTAAAGAAAAAATCAGAATCTTCTTAACATGTGCATTTTTTTAAATCCTGCGAATTGTAAAAATTCTTAGAATATTTAAAATCTATAAAATTTATACAATCTTTAGAATCGCTAAAATTTGTAGAATCCTTAAAATCATTAGAATAGAAACTTTATATCGTTAGAATCTTTGAAATATTTAGTATCTTCGGAATCTCTAGAGTTTTTATAACAACTTTAGAATCTTTAGAATTTTTAATATCATTGGAATATTTAGGATATTGAGAATCTTTAAAATACTTTAAATCATCAGAATCTTTAGAATCCGAAACCTTGAGGATCTTTAAAATACTTAAAATCTTCAGAATCTTCGAAATCTTACGAATCTTTAAAATCCTTAGAACCTTTAGAATCCTTAAAATCTTTAGAATTAGAATATTTAAATCATTAGAATCTTTAATATCCTAGAAATTACGTGGATTGTTCGAAGATTTAAAATCTTTAGAACTTTTAGAATCTTTGAATCTATAATATCTGAAAAAATAACTTTTTGTTTGTGTCTTCCTTAAGAATTTTATAATTCATTATGATCCTTAGATTATTTAAAATATTAATATTATAGAATATTTAGAGTTTTTATAAATTTTATATCTTTTAGGGTTAATAAAATTTTTAGAATACTTATACTTTTCAAAATTTTAGAAACTTAAAGAAAAAATTAGAATCGTCTAAACATGTGCATTTTTTTAAATCTTAGGAATTGTAAAAATTCTTAGATCATTTAAAATTTATACAATTTTTAGAATCGCTAAAATTTGTAGAATCCTTAAAATCATAAGAATAGAAACTTTATATCGTTAGAATCTTTAAAATATTTAGTATCTTCGGAATCTCTAGAGTTTTTAACAACTTTAGAATCTTTAGAATTTTTAATATCATTGGAATATTTAGAATATTGAGAATCTTTTAAATACTTAAAATCATCAGAATCTTTAGAATCGTCGAAACCTTGAGACTCTTTAAAAAACTTAAAATCTTCAGAATCTTTAGAATCTTACGAATCTTTAGGATCATTAGAACCTTTAGAATCCTTAAAATCTTTAGAATTAGAATATTTAAATCATTAGAATCTTTGAAATCCTAGAAATCACGTGAATTGTTCGAAGATTTAAAATCTTTAGAACTTTTAGAATCTTTGAATCTATAGTATCTGAAAAAATATCTTTTTGTTTGTGTCTTCCTTAAGAATTTTATAATTCATTATGATCCTTAGAATATTTAAAATATTAATATTATAGAATATTTAGAGTTTTTATAAATTTTATATCTTTTAGGGTTAACAAAATTAACTTATACTTATACTTTTCAAAATTTTAGAAACTTAAAGAAAAAATCAGAATCTTCTTAACATGTGCATTTTTTTAAATCTTAGGAATTGTAAAAATTCTTAGAATATTTAAAATCTATAAAATTTATACAATCATTAGAATCGCTGAAATTTGTAGAATCCTTAAAATCATTAGAATAGAATCTTTATATCGTTAGAATCTTTAAAATCTTTAGTATCTTTAGAATCTCTAGAGTCTTTAACAACTTTAGAATCTTTCGAATTTTTAACATCATTGAAATATTTAGAATATTGAAAATCTTTAACATACTTAAAATCTTCAGAATTTTTAGAATCTTCGAAATCTTACGAATCTTTATGATCCTTAGAACCTTTAGAATCCTTAAAATCTTTAGAACTAGAATATTTAAATTATTAGAATCTTTAAAATCTTAGAAATCATGTGGATTGTTTGAAGATTTAGTCTTTAGAACTTTTAGAATCTTTGAATCTATAGTATCTGAAAAAATATCTTTTTATTATGTCATCCTTAAGAATTTTATAATTCATTATAATCCTTAGAATATTTAGATTATTTAGAGTTTTTATAAATATTATATCTTTTAGGGATAATAAAATTTTTAGAATACTTATACTTTGCAAAGTTTTAGAAAATTAAAGAAAAAATCAGAATCTTCTTAACATGTGCATTTTTTTAAATCTTAGGAATTGTAAAAATTCTTAGAATAATTAAAATCTATAAAATTTATACAATCTTTAAAATCGCTAAAATTTGTAGAATCCTTGAAATCATTAGAATAGAAACTTTATATCGTTAGAATCTTTAAAATATTTAGTATCTTCGGAATCTCTAGAGTTTTTAACAACTTTAGAATTTTTAATATCATTGGAATATTTAGAATATTGAGAATCTTTAAAATACTTTAAATCATCAGAATCTTTAGAATCGTCGAAACCTTGAGACTCTTTAAAATACTTAAAATCTTCAGAATCTTTAGAATCTTTTGAATCTTTAGGATCCTTAGAACCTTTAGAATCCTTAAAATCTTTAGAACTGGAATATTTAAATCATTAGAATCTTTAAAATCCTAGAAATCATGTGGATTGTTCGAAGATTTAATTAAAATCTTTAGAACTTTTAGAATCTTTGAATCTATAGTATCTGAAAACATAATTTTTGTTTTGTGTCTATCTTAAGAATTTTATAATTAATTGTGATCCTTAGAATATTAATATTTTATAATAATTTGAATTATTATAAATTTCATATCTTTTAGGGTTAATAAAATTTTTAGAATACTTATACTTATCAAAATTTTAGAAAATTTAAAAAAAAATCAGAATCTTCTGAAGCTGAGCATTTTTAGAAATCTTACGAATTGTAAAAAATTCTTAGAATATTTAAAATCTATAAAATTAGATTAGAATCGCTAAAATTTGTAGAATCCTTAAAATCATTAGAATCGAAACTCATGACTTATTACTAAAATATCTTGAATCTATATATTTTCTTAGAACCTCTAATTTTTATTGGTCACAAGAATCCTTAATAAGATCCTCTATAAATCCTTATAAATCTTATAAATCCTGTAGAATCTCCTTATTTCATTTTTTTAATACTTTTTAGAATCCTTTAACTACTCCAAACCATTTTATATCGTCATAGCATTTGCAGATGTAATATCTTTAGAATCTTTGAAATCCTAATAAACTTTATGATATCTACAATAATTTTCAACGTAATGCTCGTAAGAAATTGTAGCATATTAAAAAATAGATTAATCTATTCCCTAGAAAATTTAGAATCTTTGGAATTTTTAAAGACATTCAAATTCATTGTTCGAATTGAATTGGAGCTCAGTAACGTTAAGTCTTATAAAAGTTATGTAAACCATAGATTTTTTCGGCAACGTTGCAAATATATTGGCGGGAAATTTAAAATATGTGGCGGGAAATTTAAATTTCAAACTGTAAGTGCGAGAAAATTAAATAAAAATCATTTACTTTTTCAATTTTCATTGTGTAAACCGTTCTTTGGTTCGAGTTATTATACGTACACATCACCACTTAATATTTATTTCATTGGATTAACCCGAGCGGGTTAATTACAATTTTCCTCGTTTTTGCATAGTATTTACGTGAAAAGGATGCGGCTGCCTGATAAAATCGATGCGAATTTGAATTTCGACGTTAGTTCCCTGCATAAATGACTGCATATCGTACGTAATCATACGCGTAATCCCGCCGTGGTACAATAATTTATACGGCGAAGACCACATTGTTGCGTGCGAATTTTTGATAACGCGAAGATTTACAACGTTTGGACGGCGAGACGTCTTTAATGAAGTAATTCGGATTTGCAGGAAACAATTAATCGAATGTAATCTTTCAATTAGCACGCGTGCACCTGGAAGAAGCATTTTTTTGGCGAATAAAAATTCTAGCGAAACGAAATTCTTCAGATTGGGGATTTTTACGCTGGCTTGAATTGAGCCATTAATTCTAAAGATATTAGATGCGAACGGAAACGAACCCTTTATGATGGTTGTCACCTGCCCCCGTGTAGTGAATGAGGATTGGGAGAGTCTGGCGTAAAAGAATTGATGCTCCTGGTGGTTAGGGATCGTAATTACGAAGCGTGCCTGATTGCCGACCTGCGCGCGTCTAATTAGCAATTAATCCAGGTGAGCATGCGTGATTAAGTATAATTGGCGGCGATTATTCGCGACGAGATTCCACCCTGGATATTGATTAATTAAACGAAATTAATGATAATTAATGTGCGATATTGTGCATGATAACGATCCTATTTGCATGCAGATTTCTGGTTTAATGGTATACTACTGTACTTGATTGGATTATTTCCTTTTACAGTAAAGAAATAAACTTCTAAAGGATACAAAAAAATCATAGTCTCAAGAATCAAACGCATTAAAATTAATACATTAAGTTTTGATTCTAATATTTGTTGATTGGAAGACAAATAAGGCTTCCTAATGGAGTATGCTGTAGTCTTAGAAACATTAGCTTGAGTTTACATGTTATACAACGTCTATGGAATTGTTTAGAAGAATTGACAAATTTTGCTCATGAGTCAGATAAGAAGAACAAATTTTTTAATGTGTCAGACAAGATCAAGTACTCAAACTTAGTGCTTACGTAGACATACTTCTAAGGAAGAGACTTGCAAAATAATCTGAAATTAGCATTGAGAAAAGTATTTTCTGAGAAGATTGTTATAGATAATGGAAGCATAATTAATACCTAGAAGATCTGTCCAGAGACTATGCTTTACAGCATCATCAATACCTGAGGTCTTCTCAGGTATCTGGTGGTATTTACAGATAAGTTGAACTGTTTTAAACTTTAAAAACGTTGAACACTACTCAACCAATACTAACCAAAAAGTTGATAGATTAGGTCACCGTTTGGAAATGAATTTCTAAAATCTGTAAAATGGGAAGACTCAGGAAAGAAAGGTGAAGAGAAGAAAAGAGAAAACCAATATCGGAGGCAAAAAACGGAGCCAGCAATGGGCGAAATGTATACACGGACAATGCAAATGTAACTCATGGTCCTGAAAAGGTCTCAAGGTATTTTGATTATATATATATTAATTTCTAAACTCTTAAGGGTAATTTCTAAATATGTAAATATGTATTGAAGTTTATTAAGCAAACAGATAAAGGCATCCAATTACATCAAATCACCCTCCTAGGGTGTCTACAAAGCCGACAATCAGCTTTAATACACGAGGGGTCATAAAATGTTGGGGAAATAGAGTTTCCGGAGATTGCGTCGTCGTCGTTGGAGGCTGTGCATACGAGATAACAGGTGGCACGCAGGAGTACTTTTTATCGGACACGTGCTGCTGCTGCTGCTGTTGCTGCTGCTGATGGGAGCGAGCGCTTGATAACCGGCCAAGCGAGTGAGATAGAGGCAAAGAGAAAGGGAAGCCTACTGCAGAGGCGAGAGCTCTGTTTAGCGATAATCGCAGACAGGTGTAGGTCATGGTTGAATTATCCTCCTCCACGGTTTAATCGGCGCGTCTGTGCCGTACCGCCGTGTGTTTGTACAGTCGATGCCGTTTCCACCGCAATTGCACGTGTTTCCGTCACAGGGCTCTCTCATATCCTGTGCTTAAGAGAGATGATGATAAAAGGGGATAATAATGTAAAAATTCATCGGCTCGTGAAATTTTAGAGTCATTTCCACATTTACTGAATCCACAACTGTAAAGAGACTAATGAACGATGGTAAAATTGTTTTATTATTTGTTTGTTTCTATCTTAGAAAGAGTTTTCAAAAATGTGCTCCAGCCAGCAAAAAATATTTCTTCTAAATTCTTTATCATTCTTTGATGCGAGGAAAGTAAATCCATCATGCTCGCCCTTATAGTAGGGTAGTGTAGAACAAAACCATTCCTCCTAAATCGTTGTTGTGACTAGCCGAGAACTTAGGTTGGAATGATCGCTAAAATTTGGCGGATGCTCTCTTAGAATTTTTTTTAGTTGATGAGAGAAAAGGACACCCACCTTAGAAATAAATAAATGTCATACTGACACAAGCCAGTAAAGTAATAAAGGTCTTCGAAAATTAGACCTAAATGCGCCAGAAATGGCAAAAATATTGCCTCGGTGGCTACAGTCGTCTTATAAACATCATCAACAACTAACAAGTATAATGGTTTGAGTGAAAGAACACGAGAAACTGCGAACTTCGACTTCAAGATCGATGCTCTAAATTTCAAAGTGATTAATTATATTTAAGTATACATTTTTTAGATGTTACCCTTATAATATATCTTGCTTTAAGGATACCAGGAGTTATAAAACTGTGCTTCCCTGCCTTCAACTGCGCTACGCTGATGAATTCGAAACAGGTCGAAACTGTGTTTGATGTTGACAGGAAAATAATAATTAATTATCTTCAAATACTAGGTTTTTAAGTTTCAATACGATATCATTGCATAAATAATTTTAGAAAACTTGATTAAAACAACTTTTAATTTGTTAGAAACTCTTCGGAAGTTTGTGGAAAATTTAGAAGAAAAATAAGTTGAAATTCATTTTGAAAATCTATTTATAGTAAGTAACAAAACACAATAACTTTATGGGTAAATAATTACAAATTTGTTAAAAAAAATCCTTGTTTAAGATAACATTTAAATTTTTGCTTAACACAATAGATATTTTAAAACAAAGCTTTTTTATTTTTGAATACACTTTTACCCGAAAGAATCAATTGTTTATTTACTAAAGTTTGGGTTGTTTCAGGCAAGCATTATGAGTTATGAAGCTTTTATCTGTTTATTTTTTGTAACATTTTAAAGTTTTTTTTTTTTAATTTAAATAAGGAAAAATTTCTTAATGTTTACAAAAAAAGTTAAAATTCAGTAAACAAATTGAAAACTGCGTAAAAACGTTAAAGTATAGAAATTAGTACTGAAAAGAAAAAGAAATAGTTAAAATATGTAAAGAAAATTTTAATTCAATTCAATAAAAATTTTCAAGACAAATTTAAAAAATAAATTCCCTTAAAAATAAAAGAAATCAGTTAAAATTTATTTAAAAAAAATGGAAATCTTACTAAAAATAATGAAGTGTTCTGAAACAATTAAATTTTGAAACTAGAAATTTATTACAAAAAGAACAAATTAAACGTTTTCAGTTTAAATTTGCTTAAAGCGGTTGAAATTTTACTAAGAGGCATTTGAAAATGTAACAAAAACCATTAGAAAAAAAAAATAGTAGACAGAATAACAATTGAAAAATTTATTGCACATGTAAGAAACAAATTAAAAGATGATTGAAAATAGTTGAAAGCAATGACACTATTAAAAATTGGTAACATAAACACAAAAGAACGTTTAAAAAATGTAATTATGAAATTGAAAATAATTGAACTAACAAAACACAACTCAAAACAAATTAAAAAAAAAAAACAAACTGAAACAAACAATGTAAATGTGGAAATTAAAAACAAATTAATTATGTCTCATTTAAAATTCTACAGAAATACACAATTGAAATTTGATAAGACAACTTTTTAAAAAATCTCTACAATATTTTTTTTAGAACAGTTAAAATTTTATTTAAAAAAATCCATTAAAATTTGGTAACAAAACATTTAACTCTTTATTAAAAGAAAGTTTGAAAAACAATTGAAATTTTGTAGAAAAGCAAATTTGTTAAAAAAAATGGAAATTTATCAATAAAAGCAATTAAAAATTAGCATTTAGAAAAGAATTCAATATTTTGCAGTGGTTTGAAATTTTTCTAAAAAAGCATTTGAAGTAAATTTATACAAACATTTTTACTTTCCCTATATGAAATATAGGGGAAGTATTGTGATCGTGATTTTTAATTGTGTTTTCAAACTTTTTTTTTAAATAAATCATATTTCAAGAAAAACAAAAAAATGGTAGTAAAATATAGTTAAATTTTAATATTTAGAAGAAAACATTTTTTAAATATTTGCTTTAAACAATAAAAATTTTGAAAAAGAAAACAAAACTTCACAAAATTTAAGATTTCAAATTTTCTAAAAATAATATAATCAGAAAAAACTAAATAAGTTCAGTCTGTTGCAATGTTGCAAATTAAAAAAACATACTAAGAAAAGGAATACATTCTAAGGTTTCTTTAAAGAAATTTTTTTCTATGAAAAATTCATCTGTTTTGAGAAAAAAATTTAAAAGCAATTGAAATTTGGTAAAAAGAAAATTAGTTTAAAAAAACATATAAAACTTTATGAATAAAGACAATTACAATTTAGTAGTAAAAAAACAATTAAAAATTAACAGTTTGAAATTATACGAAAAAATAAATAGAATTAGAATTAATCTTTTTGTAAAATTTCAATTGTTGTTAGAAAAAAGTTTAAATTTACTTTTTATAGTTGAAATTTGTTTTCAATGCTATTTGAAAATGTTGTAAGAAAAAATACATTCCAAATTTTAAGAAAAACAATTAAAGAATTAATTGAAAATTTAAGCTAAGAAACATTTTGAGCTTGATTAAAAGCAATTAAAAAATTGGTAACAAAAATAGAGTTAAGAGTTAAATCTCGATTTTTACAAAAAGAACACATTTTTTTATTTGCTTTAAACAATTAAAATTTTGTAAAATAAAACAACCAATGAAAACAAAACTAAGAAAAAGCAGTTGGAAATTAAAACTGTTAAAAAAATTTATAAAATTTAAAACATTTGAAATTTTCCGAACATAAACAATCCGATTTAAAAACAGTTAGAATTATACAAAAATAAACGATTGAAAAAATAAGTAATAAAAAAAATCCTAAATAAAAATAATTTATTAAAAACAGTTGGCAAAAAAAAAAACTAAAAACTAAAAGTCAAGATTGCCAAAACACAATTAAAATTAAAGTCCACTTTAAATTTAATTTTAATGGTTGAAATTCTACTAAAAAGCACTTGAAAATGTAAGGAAAAACAACAATTTTAGGAAAAACAATTCAAATATTTATTGCAAACTTATAAGAAACTTTCTGATGCTTGATTAAAAACCATTGAAAACTGAAAAAAAATACATTACAATTGGTAACAAAAAAAGACTAAAATGTTGACTATTACAACTTTTATACTAAGAAAAAAGTACATTCTAAGCTTTCTTACAAAAAGTGTTTTTCTTTCTAAAAAAATACAAACTTTAACAAAAAATTTAAATTTAGTCTGAAAACATCATGAACTTTCTATTTCTAAACAAAATTATGTCGTTTTTCAAAAAACAGTTAAAATTATATAAAAATCAACAATCGAAATTTGATGAGAAAACTCTAAAAAAACACTTTCTTGAAAGCGTAATTTTATCATGTAGCCTACGTTATAATTGACGTTCACGTCCAATTCAAATATATATTGTATTTTTCGTAAATTTAGTATTTTAAGCTTAAGTTGAATTTTTATTAAAAAACAATTGATTTTTTTACGAAAGCTGAAAAGTTTTTTTCTTAGTATATTTTCAACTTGTTTTCAATAAAGAATCAATTGTGTTTTTAGTTTAAAGTGCCTTTTAATAGTTTTTTTTTATTCAAAAAATCAATTGTTTTTAGTAATATTTCAGCAAATTTGTTTTAAACAATTGAAATTTTATGAATAAACGCAATTAAACTAAGAAAAGGATTTAAAATTTTACAATGGTTTCAAATTTTACAAAAAAATAAATTTTTAATTGATTTATTTGTAAAATTTTAATTGTTCCTAAGTAAACTTGAAAAAAACAATTAAAAATTTTCCAGTTTAAATTTGCCTATAATTTAAAAATGTTATAAATGTAATTTTTCAGCAAATTTATTTTAAACAATTGAAATTTTATGAATAATATGCAATTAAAATGTATTACTAAGGAAACAAGTTTTACAATAAAAAAAAATTTGAATTGATTTCTTTGCAAAATCTCAATTGTTTTTAAGAAAGCATGTAAAACCAATTAAACATTTTCCAGTTTTAATTTGCTTATAATTTGAAAATGTTATAAATGTTATAAGAAAAAACAACAATTTTAGGAAAAACTATGGAAAAATTTATTGCAAACTAAATTAAGAAACATTTTGATGATTTATTAAAAACCTAAACTATGAGAAAAGAATTAATAACAGAAAAACGTTTAACTTTTTTATACAAATCATTATGAAACTAAGTCAATTAGTTTGGTAATGATTACTGTTAATTTTGTGTTTGAAATGTACATTTAGAATTTAAGTAAATACAGTGAAGAAAATAATATTTTAAACTTTTAATACTAAAATAAAATTATCTGATTTAAAAACAGTTGAAATTATACCAAAAATAAGAAATAAAATTTGTTAAAGCATTTGAAATTTGGCAACAAAAAAAAAACTGTTAAAAGAGTGTTGAAAAGTCAAAACTCAACTATAATTTTGTTAAGAAAACAGTTGAAAATATGGAAAATCTTAAAAATTCTTTAAAAAAGCAATCGTTTTTCAACTTGTTTGAGTAAAATTTGACAAACAATTGAAATTTTGTAAAAAAGCAAATTTGTTTAAAAAAAAACACAGTTAAACTTTTATGAATAAAGGCAATTATAATTTAGTAGTAAGAAAACAGTAAAAAAAAAATTCTTCAATAGTTTGAAATTTTACAAGAAAAAAAATTAAATCAATAAAATTTGAATCGTTTTTCTAGTTTTAAATTAGTTTTTAAGAAAACTTGAGAAACAATTGAACTTCAGTAAGAAGTACAATTGTAAAGTTTCTAAAGAAGCTTTTGAAAATTTGTTTGGAGTATTATAGATAAATAAAATTTAATAGAATTTTCTTAAAGCTTTCTTAAATCTCAAAGTTGTCAAAATTTCATATTTTAAGTAACTTTTTAAAAGTGTACAGAATTAATCTCGTTAATAAAGGTATTATTATTATTATTTTATTATTATTATGAATATTATTATAAATGCACACTTGAACATTTTTGAAAATAACAATAGTTGTCAATAATGTCGAGATTAGCGTAAAGAAACAATTGACAATTGAAAGTTTGTCAAAAAGGCATTTAAGAAACGGCTCAAATATTTCATAATAGTTACTTTAAATTATTGATGTTTTTGCAAAAGAAGGCGGTGTACAGTTTAAAAAAAACAATAGAAATTTTGTTAAGAATAGTTGAAAACGTGGGATTTTTTTAAGGAGAAGCAAATAAAATAACAAAAAAGCTTAAAATGTACAGTTAGAATTTAACCAAAAAAAGCTTAAAAATAGTTAGAATGAAAAAAAAAAAACAATTAAAAATCACTGTCAATATAAAATGTGGAAACCATTGATTAAAAACTTTTATTAAAGAAAAGAAATTTCACAAATAAATAAATAGTTGAACTATTAATACTTTGTACAAAGCAAACAATTGAAATTTGCTATCAAAGAGTAAAATTAGTTTAAAAATTTGGTTAAAATGGGAATTTTAACAACAAAAAAACAATGACAATGTTACTTCCAGACAGTTGAAAACTTAAAAAAATTAAAATATTTCCAAGCTTGCTTAAAAAGAGTTCAAATTTTATATACATAAAAAAAAAAACAATTAAGTCTATAATTGGAATTGGAATTTTATATTCATTTTTTCAAGAACAGTACAACATTTTTTTAGAGGAGTAACGGTGAAAGTTATGAAAAGAAAAGGTCGAAAATTGCAAATAAAATATTTGGAATTTCTTAGAAATTTTTTTTAATAAAATAAGTAGAATTTTAACAAAAACAGAACAATTGAAATACTTATGCATGAACAGTTCAAAACTAAAAAAAAGATATATATATATATATATAATTTACACGTAAAAAAAACGTTTTTAGGTGTAAATTTAAAAACAGTTGAAATCTAAAAAATAAAATAAACGTTTCTTAAGAATAATTTATATAACGTGTTATTAAAAGAGACAATTTATTATTTTAAAGAACATTCTTAACAGATGAAATTATAAATAAGTCGGTTATAATTTGCAGAAAAAATAAAACAATTTCGGTAAGAAAAATCAGTTGAAAGAAACAATTGAAAATTATTTAAAAATTACATTTAAACAAAAGTCAAATAGAGCAGTAGAAAAACAGATAGTTTAAAATTTGCTTCACGGTAGTTTCTATATAAAAACATACGATTAAAATTTCCTTTCGAAACAACAGTGGAAATTTCTTAAAAGATGAAACAGTTGAAATTACAAAAATAAAAAAAAGATTTCGATTTTCTAAGAAAAATCTTTAGTGCTTTATGTGCTTAAATTAATTGGTTCCTTATCAAACAACAGTAGAATTTTTATCTAAGAAAATGTTATTTGTGAAGGATAAAAACTGATTTGAATTTGCTTGAAAATAGTTGGAATTTTACAAAAAGAAAACATTGAAAATTTCTTAAAAAGAGGAGCGGAATATTTTTCAAAGAAAAACAGTTAAAATAACGAAAACAATTAATAATTTGTTTGAAAACTTTCTAAAAAAAGTAAATTTATTTAACATTACTGCAAAAAAAAGAAATGTTTTAAAACAGTTTAAAATTTTGAATCGCTATGTTTTATCTAAACTCCAATGTTTAAAAAATTTAAGACATTTATCGAAATGATTTCAATGGAGAGCTGTGTTTTGTCTTTGAATAAAAGATAATATCTATAATGGAAATTTTTTGCAACTGATGATTGCGATTGTTTTTTATTATAAAAATGTTAAATCAAAAATCTTATTATATTTTAACATTAAATTTTAGGGGTTTAAGTATGTGAAAACATTTTTGGAATAGGGTGTTATATTAATATCTTGAATTAATCTGCCGAATCAGCCCTTTATGCGGGGGCGTTGATCTTCCAATTAAACCCTTACACCACCGCCATCCCTTTCCCTTGATGTGCTTACTGTTTACGTCCGCGTTTCGGCCGAAAAAGCCGGACAATAATCGGATCTCCTCCTAACGGCACGCACATCAACAACAACCGAAACGACGGACGAACGAACGAATGAATGACCGCCCTTTTTGCGAAAGGGATTAGAATGACAAAGGGGAGTGACAATGGGCCGGCGGGGGTGCACCCACCCACAATAAATTACAATAAATAGTGCGTACAATGGGGCTGCCTGTTTACGTCCGGACACACTGATGAGGTGCAAGTGACAGTTTGATTTGAGGTGTACTGCTGGACAAGGTCTCTCATTCTTTCACCGATGACCAATACTCCTGAGAATTTCCCTTTTTTTTTTTCGTAAATACGTGCCTCGTTGAGGTGGGATCCGTATTTTGTTAATGGCGTGTAATTTTCGACTAGAAAAATTGCGTGGGAATGAATAAAATAAGTATAAATGTTGTAAATAAATTGTTCAAAATCTGAAGGTTTTTTAAAAATTAAGTACGTAATTAAACATTATTAAGGTTGTTACTGTTTGATCTTCAAATTAAAGAAATAATTTCTTGAACTAGTTTCTCAAGTAACTCTTACAGCCGTCGCGAATTAATCCGAGATTAAGGATTAATCCTGGGATCGAGCAAAACGCTTCTAATAGTCGGTATAATCTTATTCTACAAATAATCTAATAAGATAGGGCAAATAAATAGCGAATCATTAAGGATTCTAGAATCCGAGATTAATCCGAGAATTGATCTCTGTCTATTAGTGCGGCTGTTGGTGAAATATTTTGTTATATTTATGTGTATTTTAACGTTGTAAATCATGTGTGTGATATCAACGAAGTGTTCAATTAAAGTTACTGATTCAAGATGTATCACAAAGTGATGGCTTCAAGCATTAAACACTTTAACGTTGTTTTTACAACACTTATTTAAGTATTATACAAACAAGTGAAGTGAATGTTATTTTTTAAGTTAACGTGTTTTATTTTAAATAATATTGAATTTTACTTAAACATTCTTGCTGGATTTATTAACCGATTTTATTTTATTTCAGGTAAGATATCCGCCAGGGATGCCGTTATATATTTAGTAAGTAATCTAGACATTCTAGAATTAATTATTTACATCCGGCCGACGCCGTTTCTAAATTTAGGTAATTTTCAGCACATTAATTTACTCAATTTTTAAATTACGCATTTCGCTAATAATAAAGTTCAGTCCGTACGAAGAAATGATTAGTTTTTACACAAAATAAGCACAAAGGACTCTCGAAAATTTCTACCTCCCACGCAAAACACACACACACACACACACAAAAAGTCTTCAGATAATCCCACCGGAGCGTCTTAAGAATGCGATTGTGGTGCGGGACAATTTCCATTCTGCGAAGCTGCCGAAAGCTGCTCTCTTTCGCTCTTTGTAAGCACGATCTTCAGAAGGGGCCGACGTAATGCGTTTATAATTCTTTCAGCCCTATTAACAATCCAGGAGTTTTTGGGGGGATTAACATTTCTGACTCGAAATAGACGTGATTAGGCCTGATCCTTACTACTTAAAGTTTTGATCTTTCCAAAAGTGGTTATTTCTAAATCAACTACTGAATTTAATATTCGGCGAGTAGAGGAATTTCGTCCTGTAGAGATAAGACATCAGATAAATTAGTCCGACGTCCCCTGGGTGTTATTGTTGACTCCGAACGTCTTGATTGGATGTGTAGACATCTCTGGTGAACATCTCTTTGAATATTGGGTGTGTTCGCGCGGACAAGAGAGCGGAGATGGTGGTGAAGATGTCTTATCCTCGGTCCTGATCGTGGATCACAATGAGCCAACAGCACGATCGAAATGAATTATCAAAAGACATCCAGATGATTCACGGCGACAATAATGATTATACGTCTAGGTACATACGAGCACGCTCGCATTAACATATTCGGCGTTTCTTGGAAGTCGCAGGAGAAAGTAAGTAATGGCAGGGAGACGAGCGCCGCATATTTGCACGGCGGTGTTCCTGTATAATTCAATGAATGAACGTTTCCGTGGGTGGAGGCTACTGTTAGTTAATTCCATGGAAGAATATTGATTTCGAAAGAAAATCACATAACAACCACATTTCACTAATTATTTTTACTGACAACGCTGGTTAAAATATGTTTTGATGCAATTAATAGTTTTTTTGTAGAATTGATCAAGAATGTCAAGCTTTTAAACTAACAGGGGAGATCTAGTAATTTCCCAAGAGATGGACCGTAAATCTGTATCAAAGAAATTGGAATTTGATGGTCTTGGGGTGGCTGCCAAAAATTCCCCACTTCTCGTCTCAATTTTATCACAACGATAAATCTTCTTCTAGTCGAAATTTAATTGCATTGGAAAACCACTTACAGAAATAAAATTTCTAATAAAAGAAATTAATGCATCCTGAAATCTTGATGTGATAAAAATTCTTGTTGCTACGTTTAAATCTTTAAACATCGATAGGTAATTATCGAACGGCGCATTAATCCACATAATTTATTAATAGAACGAGATTAATACATCCTTGGTCGAGTCGTAAAGAGCAACCAATCCATTAATTATTGCGTTTAGATCGATTGGAACTGTACTTGGCTAAATAAATGATGCATAACGAAAGCTCTCCGAATGAAAAGGGGAAAAAAAACAAAGAAACAAACGCTAAACACACGTTTAATCGCCTGGTTTTACATACCGGCACTCGATCAACGTTTATAGATTTGCATAGATTAGTACGATTCAATTATTTATCCTGCGATATTATTTAAATCATGTATTTACACAAAGCTAACTTCAAAAGGTAAATGGAGTTAAATCAATTATCTCTACTTCACTCAGTGAAAAAAAAGTACAGTGAAGTTCACTGTACTTTTTTAAAATAAAAGTTCTAATATTTTTAACTCGTACTATTCTTAAACACATTTTAAACTATTTCCTTTGTTTTATTTTATAAGGAAATATTCAATGAATTCTTCGTTTATTAATAACTTTTCCATAATTGTTCCTCTCAAAATTTTCAACTGTTTGTTCTTAACTTTTTTAGAAATGTTTAATAGTTTTTGTTTTTAATTTTGGTTAAAGATTATTTTTAATTGCATTATTTATATTTCAATTCATTTTTTGCAAAAATTCAACAGTTTTTACTTTCCCTATATAGTATATATAGGGGAAGTATTGTTTTCGTGCATGAAAATGTCTGTGGACGCTGTATCTCAAAAATGAATGATCCGTTTGAGATGAAACTTTAAATCTAAGGTTTTATCATTAAAAACTGGAACTGAAAAGCTTTTGGTAAACATTCAAAAACCGAAAGTGGATGTTTACTCGTGGCCGTTTTTTGTTTTTTTCCAATATTTTTTTAAATATGAAAATTTTTACTAAACATTTCAAACAGAAGTTACAGGGAACGAGAAACTGAATAAGTTTTATTTGAACATTTTTTCAAAAACGTGCTAGAAGAAATTTAAAAATTAAAAATGTTGACATTTTTTTCCTATTGCTAAACTACAGGAGCTATATGAAATAATTGTAGAGAATTCAAAAGTGAACAAATTAAGAACAAATTAAGAAAATTCAACGTATAGAAAATTATGATTAGAAATTTCGATGTATAAAACATTATAAAGAAAATGTATAGAAAAATCTTTGTTTAGACAAATCTATGAACAGAAAACTCTTTGTTTAGAAAATTCGATGTATAGAAAATTCTATGTTTAGAAAATTCGATGTACAGAAAATTCTTTATTTAGAAAATTCGATGTATAGAAATTTCTTTGTTTAGAAAATTCGATGTACAGAAATATCTTTATTTAGAAAATTCGATGTATAGAAATTTCTTTGTTTAGAAAATTCAATACTTACAAAATATTATGTTTAGAAAATACGATGTATAGGAAATTCCTCGTTTAGAAAATTCGTGGTACAGAAAATTCTTTATTTAGAAAATTCGATATATAATTTTTGTTTTGTTTCGAAAATTCAATACTTATAAATTTTTTTTTTAGAAAATATGATGTAGGGAAAATTCTTTGTTTAGAAAATTTTATGTATAGAAAATTCGATGTATAGAAAAGCCTTTCTTTAGAAAATTCAATACTCAAAAAAATGTTTAGAAAATTCGATGTATTCTTTAATTAGAAAATTCAACACTTAGAAAATTCGATGTGTAAAAAATTCTTCGTTTAGAAAATTCGATTTTATGTTTTGTATATATAGAAAACATTTTGTTTAGAAAACTCGATGAATAAAAAATTGTGAATAGAAAATTCTTTGTTTGGATAATTAGATGTATTGAAAATTCTTTGTTTAGAAAATTCATTACTCAAAAAAATATGGTTAGAAAAGTCGGTGTATAGAAAATTCTTTGTTTAGAAAATTCAATACTCAAAAAAGTGGATGTTCAAAAAATTTGATGTTTAGAACCTTTGTTGTTAAAAATTTCAATGTATTGAAAATTCTTTGTTTGGAAAATTCAATACTAAAAAAATATGTATGTTTATAAAATTCGATGTAAAGAAAATCCTTTGTTTAGAAAATTCAATACCCAAAAAATATATGTTTAGAAAATTCGATGTATAAAAAATTCTTTGTTTAGAAAATTCTTCGTTTAGAAAAATCAATACTTAAATATATTTATGTTTAGAAAATTAGATTTACAGATAATTCTTTTTTTAGGAGTTTCGATGTTTAGAAAATTATTTGTTTAGAATATTCAATGGTTAAAGAAGTGTATGTTTAGAAAATTTGATGTAGAGAAAATTATTTATATATAAAATTCTTTGATTAGAAAATTCAATGTACAGAAAAATGTTTGTTAAAAAAATTCAACAATTATAAAGAAAATTGCTTAGAAAATTCGATGTTGTCGAAATTTTAATGCTCAAAAAATGTATATTTATAAATTTCGCTGTGCAGAAAATTCTATGTTTGGAAAATTAAGTATTCAGAAAATTTTATATTTTATAATTATTACTTATGACTAACCCATGAATGTAAATATTCTGCTTGGAAATAAACAAACTCTAACTCTATAATTTTTTTGTTAAGAAAATGCATTATAAAAAACCCTTCGTTTTAAAAAATTCGATGTATAGAAAATTCTATTTAGTTGAATATTCTAAATAGAATTTTCTATACATCATTCATAAACATTTTCTGGTCATAAAAAAAATATGAATGCTTTCGATCCATAGAAAATTAAATGTTTACAAAATTCAATACAAAGTTTATATTTATAAAGAAACGTAAAGAAAATTCTCTGTCTAGAAAATTTAATACTAAAAAAAATGTATGTTTAGAAACTTTGGCATATAGAAAATTGAATGTATCAAAAATTCTTTGTTTAAAAAACATTTCATAAACATCTTTGTTTAGTAAATTCGATGTACGGACAAGTTTCTGTTAAAAAATTTAATACATAAAAGGAATTGTTCAGAAAATTCAATGGATAGAGAATTCTCTGCTTAGAAAATTAAATACTTATAAACGTTTTTGTTTAGGAAATTTGATGTACAGAGAATTTTGTATTTAGACAATTCAATACTCAAAAAATTGGATGTATTCATTCGAAAATTTAACATTTAGTTTAGAAAATTCTCTATTTAGAAAATTAGTTAATTGATAAAAATATTTACCCATAAAAGAAACTAAATTGGATGTTTAAAAATTTAATATATAGAAAATACGATATATAATAAATGTACATACAAAAATTTCTAAATATGATGTTTGATACATTTAATGTAATATATTAAAACACAGAAACTTCTTAATTCAATGTTTAGAAGATTCGATACATGGAAAATTTTATATTTAGGAAAAACAATATCTAGAAAATTAAATGTTTCGAAAATTCAGGCTAACACATTGATAAAAGGTATTGACATCCAGAAACCGCTAAATTAAACTTTTAGGTGATTTAATAAATTAAGAAAATTCTATGTATCGAAAATTTAATGTTTACAAAGCTCGAAAACTGATTTAATACTAAAAAATAGCATAAATGGCCGGACTAAATTCATTCATTTTAAATTACAAAAAAAAACGAAAGATCCTATAGAGATGAAACTTTAGACTTAAGGTTTCATCGTTCAAACTGGAACTGACAAGTTTTTAGTAAACATTCATAAACCGGAAGTGGATGTTTACTCAATGTCTTTTTTTGTTTTTTTAATTTTACAAAACTTAAAACTTAAAACAAAAGTTAAAGGGAATGAAGAACTGAACAATTTTTATTAAAATATATTTTTCGTAAAATTCTTAAAAAATATAAAAATCGAAAATTTTGACATATTTCCTAATGGTTACTTGAAATTTGTATGACAAATAATTGTAGAGAATTTAAAAGTGAATAAATTATTAAGAATAGTTTTTTGCGAAGTCCTTATAGTATTCGAGTAAAATATAGGGAAAGTACTATGATGGCCACATCAACATTTTTTTTTAATATATTTAAAAGTGAATAAAATAAAACACGATAACTTGAAAACTTTTTTTGTGACTAGTTTCGACAAATTTAGCTTGTCATTATCAAACACAAAAAATGTTTTCAAATTATATAAAATAGTGATGTGGGTGGTCATCATAGTACTTTCCCTATATTTTACTCGAAAACTCTGAGGTTGATTAGCAAAAAGCAAAAACATTTTTAAATTAAGAACTTTACAAAAAAATATTTCGATAAAACTTTTTCAGTTTTTCTTTCTCTTTAACTTTTGTTTGAAAAGTTATGTCCTATTTTTCTTAAATTTTAAAATTTGTTTGAATAAATCTATTAAATTTTGCAATTATGTTATATTTATTTATGTTTTACGACTTTTAATTAAAACCCTCGCTTATGTTTTACTGATTGGAGGGCGGGTTAGAGGCCACCCACCCACCCTACATATGCATATTAACTTTAATTACTGATCGCCTCGCGGTTTTCAATAAATTTAATTACAAAATTTGCTTAAAAGAAAATTGGCAAAGTAAAATATTTGATAAAGACAATGGTTGCGACCGTTACTACGTGGTAATCCATACCATAGAAGGAATTATTAAAAAAAAAATTAAAAGAAGTCTAGATTTCTAAACGAATCTTTTTTTAAAAATTTTAGAGTTTCCAATAAAATCTTTATCTTCAAAAGCGGGTTGAATAAAAAAAATCTTGGAACCTAGAGAAGAAATTAGTGGAAATCTCTTGAATTCTTGAAAAACTAAGTCTAGATTTTAGGAAAACAAATCTAAAAAATCTAGCGCCTCAAAAAAGAGAAATTATTGAAAATTTCCTGAACCCTCAAGAAAAGATTTCTACAATCAAATTTTCTTAAAAGTTCTAGAACCTTCAAGAAAATCTTTGCAATTTAGAAGATAAGAAGATAACCCTGAAATCTGAAGGAGAAATTTCTGGAAATTTCCTGAGCCCTTAGAAAAAAAGTTTAGATTTCTAAATTTTCTAAAATTTCTAGAGCCTCCTAGAAATGTAAAAGACCAGCTGAAAAATAACTTTAAATCGGGAAGAAAAATAACTGAAAATTTCTTAAACTTTCTCGAAAATAAGAAAATATTCCTAGAAGAAAATTTTCTAAAAAAATTCTAGACCCCCCAAGAAAAATTCCACAATTTTGAACTACCTAAATAATTTTATATGTTGAATTCTAGAGAAGCAATTACTGAAATTTACCAGAATTCTCGAAAAGAAGACGAATTAAAAAACATTTAGAGTCTGAAAGAAAATCTTTACAATTTATAAGAAATGTTGAAAAAAAAAATTAATTTGGGGAATCAGTTATTGGCCATTTTCTAAACTATAAACTTTTATAAAAAAATTCTAATGCCCAAAAGAAAATCTTTGCAATTTAAAAGACGACTTCAAAAAAAATCTTGAACTCTGGAGAATAAATTTCTAGAAATTTCCTTAACCCTCGAGAAAATAATCTAGATTTCCAGAGGAAAATTCTAAAAATTCAAGGGCCTCAAAAAAACTCTTTACGATTTAGAGGACAAGTTGAAAAAGAACTTGAAATGTGGAGAAGAATTAGATTTTTAAAAACAAATTTTCTAAAAAAGTCTTCATTTAAACCTTCGCAATTTACTGGAAATTTCCCGAATTCTACAAAAAAAATTACGTTTCTAGAAAAAAGATTCTAAAAACTTCGAAATTTAAAAGACAGCTTAAAAAAACAATCTTGATATCTGAAGGAGAAATAACTGAAAAGAGTCTATAATTCTAGGAACAGATTTTCTATAGCCTCCAAATAAAAGTTACTGGAAATTTCTGAACTCTCGAAAAAAAAGTCTAAAGTTCTGGAAAAGATTTTTTTAATTTTTGAGCACTGAAGATTTCCATCTTTGCAATTTATAAAACAATATTAAAATCTGGAAGAGAAATTACTGGAAACAGCCACAAAGAAAATTCTATAAATATTGACTCCCGAATAAGACCTTTGCTAAAAACTCTGGAAATATGAAGAAAAAAATACTGTAAACTTCTAGAATCCTTCAAAAAAGCTCTAGAAATCTACAAGGAAAACTTTTGAAAAATTCTAGAATCCTCGATCAATATTCTTTGGAAAGGAAGATGAAAAAAAATGAAAATATGTAGGAGGAATTCCTGAAACTTCTAGAAGCCTCTAAGTAAGTTTTAGAAATTTTGAAGAGAATATCCTAATAAATTGTAAAATTAAACAAAATCTTGGGAGAGCTTTTTGAATAATCAAGAACTCTCGTATAAAATATTTGCTAAAAATTCTGGAAATATCTATTTATTTATTAGATAAGAAAAAGAAATTACTGTACACTTCTAGAATCCTCAAAAAAAGTTTTATATATCTAAAATGAAATATCGTGAAAAATTCTAGAAACCTCAATCTAAAAAAAAAAAACTAAAAGTGTAGATCATCTGAGAAAATTATAGAAATTTAGAAGAACATTTTCTAATAGATAAAGTTGAAATAATGATTTTCTGAAAAATTTTGAAACTCTTGAAAAAAATCTTTGCTAAACTTGTAAACATTTCTAGACTTCTCGTTGAAAATTATTTGGAAAGGAAGCTGCAATAAAAAATAAAAGTATGGAGGATAAATTACTGAAATTTAAAGAAAAGTCTAAAACATTTTCTGTTAAATTCTAACGTTAATATTTTTTCTCACAAATAAAGAACTTTACGATAAACATGTCTTAATAAAACTTGTTCAGTTTCTCATTCTCTTTAACCTTTGTTTGAAAAAGCCTCGAGTAAACATCCACTTCCGGTTTATGAATGTTTACCCTTACTTTCCCTGTATATTTTATATAGGGAAAGTAAAAAGATGGAAAGAAGAAGGACGAAAAGAAAGAAATATGAAGCCAGGCGAAATACCTTTCTCCACACAAAAATATAACCGTACGGCGACTGGCAAATTGAATAATACATGGTACTCTCAATCTGCGAAAACACCAGCAACTTAAATTAAAGTTTCACTAAATGTTGATGAGGGCATCATACTTTCCCTATATTTTACTCGAAAACTATGGGATTTACGGAAAGAAACATATTTTAAATAATTTGTTCATTTTTAAATTCTCTACAATTATTTGTTATATAAGTTTCATGTAACTCCTATAGTTTATTCGCAATTTGCAAAAAATGTCAAAATTTTCAATTTGTAATTTTTTTCTCGAGAGTTAAGAATTTTACGAAAAAAATATTTTAATAAAACTTGTTCACTTTCTCATTCTCTCTAACTTTTGTTTAAAATGTTTTGTAATATTTTTCATATTTAGAAAATTATCGGAAAAAAACAAAAAAGCACCTCGAGTAAACATCCACTTCCGGTTTTTGAATGTTCACCAAAAGTTTTTCAGTTCCAGTTTTTAATGAACCTTAAGTTTAAAGTTTTATCTCAATCGGATCATTCGTTTTTGAGATACAGCCCCCACAGACATTTTCACGCACGAAAACAATACTTCCCTTATATATACTATATAGGGAAAGTAACAAACAAAGTTGTCGTGTTTTATTCAATTTACAAAAATGTATAACGAAATAGAAGCTTCTAACATAAATAACATTTTTAAAAAATTTCTTTAAGAGAAGTTTTCCAATTTGATTTATTTTTAATTTTATTAGTTGAAAAAATCAACTGTTTTTAATCAATTGTGTATTATTAGAGAATATGTTTTAGTCCCTTTTTACGTTTCTTTTTGGATTGTTTTCTCCAGCATAATCTTCTTTAGAAATTTTTTAAATTTTGTATAATTTCTTTTATCATCGATTTCTTAATCAAAATCATCTTGTAATTATTAATTATGGAAAAAGACATGGTTGGTGTATTTAGAAACTAATCGTCAATATGCGCATTCTATTAATTGCAAACTATTTATTTACAAATCACGACGGTATAGAAAATTAATTAAAGATTTTTTTTTTCGTGTTAATTAACAATGGATACCAGTAGATATCCTGTTGGTAATTAAACCCGGATTTATTCAGTGAAGGAACAAACCGCATTCCTGTTAGATCATCACGCGTATTTCCTATTCTCTCAATGTTTTTCTTCTTCTTCTTTCGTTCGAACAATTCGACGCAGTACAATCGAATGGCAAATAGTTTCCTTTAATATTTACATCAAATGGCCATCCTGATACTTTCTATTCATACTCTTATTAAATAACTTTTATAATATCCCTATTATATTCAATAAATGTTTTCCATATTTAAAAATCTATTTGGTACATCGAATAGTCACCAAAATTCGCTGAAATGTATGTTAATAAAAGCTTATATTAATGCAAACTATAATACTATTAACAGAGCGGACCTCATTCCATACCTTGCTTCATGATATACGAGGGTAGATTGAAAAGTTTCCGGAATGGACAAGAAAACGCAGTAATTAAACGGGTTTTTATTTTTTATTTTTCAAAATAGTACCCTTGCAGGGCGATACACTTTTCCCAGCGGTGCTCCAACTTTTTTAAGCCTTCAGAAAAATATGATTTCGGGAACTCTGCAAAATAAGCTTTAGTGGCGTCGATGACCTCCTCATTTGACGTAAAGCGCTTGCCTCCGAGCCAAGTCTTCATGTTTGTGAACAAAAAGAAGTCGCAGGGGGCCAGGTCTGGAGAGTACGGGGGATGCGGCACCAAAAAAATTTCTGTGAGAGTTCTAGAACTTTTTGGTAATTTTTCGATTTAGGATTTTTCCAATAGAATTTTAATAATAAATATATTTTTTTTGAGTATTTACTTTTTTGGTTTTCATTAATCGAACTTTTTAGCAATTTTCCTTTCAAATTAAAGAATTTGCGTTATAAGGTTCCAAAATTTTCGAGATTCTAGAATTTTCCACTAATTTCTTATTAAGATTAAGGTTTAATTCTTTTAATTGTTAAGGTTCCTGAACTTTAGTAAATTGTATTCAAAGTATTATCACTGTCTTTGTCATTTGTTTTAATGTCATTTAACTATTGTCAATGACAACTGCTAACTGTTATCTGATGACAGTAAACTGTCAATTCGTATCTGTGATCTGTCAATTGACAACTGCTAACTTTTATCGGATGACAGTAAACTGTCAATTTGTATCTGTCATTTGTCAATTGACAAATGCTAACTGTTATATGATGATCGCAAACTGTCAATTCGTATCTGTCATCTGTCTATTGATTATCAATAGTTAGCAGTTGCTAACTGTTATCTAATGACTGTAAACTGTCAATTCGTATCTACCATCTGTCAATTGACAACTGCTAACTGTTATATGATGATCGCAAACCGTCAATTCGTAACTGTTATCTGCTGATCGTAAACTGTCAATTCATAACTGTCATCTGTCAATTGACAACTGCTAATTGCTATATGATGATCGTAAACTGTCAATTCGTAACTGTCAACTGTCAATTGACAACTGCTAACTATTATCTGATGACTGTAAACTGTCACTTCGTATCTACCATCTGTCAATTGACAACTGCTAACTGTTATATGATGATCGCAAACTGTCAATTCGTAACTGTTATCTGATGATCGTAAACTGTCAATTCATAACTGTCATCTGTCAATTGACAACTGCTAATTGCTATCTGATGATCGTAAACTGTCAATTCGTAACTGTCATCTGTCAATTGACAACTGCTAACTATTATCTGATGACTGTAAACTGTCAATTCGTATCTACCATCTGTCAATTGACAACTGCTAATTGTTATATGATGATCGCAAACTGTAAATTCGTAACTGTTATCTGATGATCGTAAACTGTCAATTCATAACTGTCATCTGTCAATTGACAACTGCTAATTGCTATCTGATGATCGTAAACTGTCAATTCGTAACTGTAATCTGTCAATTGACAACTGATAACTATTATCTGATGACTGTAAACTGTCAATTCGTATCTACCATCTGTCAATTGACAACTGCTAACTGTTATGTGATGATCGTAAACTGTCAATTCGTATTTGTCATCTGTCACTTGACAACTGCTTACTGTTATCTGATTATCGTAAACTGTCAATTTGTATCTGTCATTTGTCAATTGACAAATGCTAACTATTATCTGATGACTGTAAACTGTCAACTCGTATCTGTCATCTGTTAATTGTCAGTTGTTATGAATTTACAGCTGTAGTCAATTGTTAAACTTGAATATTTCGAAACCTAAAAAGTGTTTGAGATTTTTTTATATTCAGATTTTTTTAATAGAAAATTAAGATCTTTCAACTGTTTTCAACGATTTTTTGCATTTTGGCTTTTATCAACTGTAAACTGTCGATTTAAATTTCTAAGTTTAAAACTCGCATTTGTAATCTGTTATATGCCAACTGTCATATGTGAGCTGTCAAAATTAATCCTTAATCTATTAATTGTAAATTGCCAATTGGAAATTGTCATCTGTCATCTGACAATTGGCATTTATCAACTGTAAACTGTCGATTCTACTTTCTCAATTTCAAACTCGTATTTGTGATCTGTTATATGTCAACTGTCATGTGTTAGCTGTCAAAATTAATCCTTAATCTATTAATTATGAATTGCCAATTGGCATTTGTCATCTGTCATCTGACAATTGGCATTTTTCAACTGTAAACTGTTGATTCTAATTTGTCAATTTCAAACTCGTATTTGTGATCTGTTATATGCCAACTGTCATTTGTCATCTGTCAAAATTATTCCTTAATCTATTAATTCTGAATTGCCAATTAGCATTTGTCACCTGTCATCTGACAATTGACATTTATCAATTGTAATCTTTATTATCTCTTATATGCAAACTTTTAATTGTCACCTGTCAAAATTAATCTTTAATTTATTAATTGTGAATTGCCAATTGACATTTGTCATCTCTCATCTGACAATTGGTATTTATTAACTGTAAACTGTCGATTCTATTTTCTCAATTTCAAACTCGTATTTGCGATCTGTTATATGTCAACTGTCATATGTCAGCTGTCAAAATGAATCCTTAATATATTAATTGTAAATTGTCATCTGTCATCTGACAATTGGCATTTATCAACTGTAAACTGTCGATTCTAATTTTTCAATTTTAAACCCGTATTTCTGATCTGTTATATGCCAACTGTCATGTGTCATCTGTCAAAATTAATCCTTAATCTATTAATTATGAATTGCCAATTGGCATTTGTCATCTGTCATCTGACAATTGGCATTTATCAAATGTAAACTATTGATTCTAATTTGTCAATTTCAAACTCGTATTTGTGATCTGTTATATGCCAACTGTCATTTGTCATCTGTCAAAATTAATCCTTAATCTATTAATTATGAATTGCCAATTAGCGTTTGTCATCTGTCATCTGACAATTGACATTTATCAATTGTAAACGTTATTATCTCTTATATGCAAACTTTTAATTGTCACCTGTCAAAATTAATCTTTAATTTATTAATTGTGAATTGCCAATTGACATTTGTCATCTCTCATCTGACAATTGGTATTTATTAACTGTAAACTGACGATTCTACTTTCTCAATTTCAAACTCGCATTTGTGATCTGTTATATGTCAACTGTCAAAATTAATCCTTAATCTATTAATTATGAATTGCCAATTGGCATTTGTCATCTGTCATCTGACAATTGACATTTATGAACTTTATGAAAATAGAAAGTTTATTACAATTTATCTTTAGCACTCACACAATATTTTTTTTAATTTGCAACATTTTTTTAAACAATTGTTTGTTTTTTAAAGTTTTTTGACTGTTTTTTTTTTAATTTGAATATTTTTTTCAGTGTTTGTTCTTTTTAAATTTGGTTTTAAGCAAATTTTAGTTTTAAGCAAACATTTTTGGAAAACCGTTTGTTAGCAAATTTTAATTTTTCTGTTTCGTCTTAAAAAAATAAGAAATTTTGGAACAAATTTCATCGTTTTTTTTTTAAATCAATTTTAGAAAATCAATTTCGTCAATATTTTGTATATTTTCAACTGAATGTTACAACAATTTTTTGTAAAGATTTTGAAGTGAATTTTGAAACTTTTACTTCGATTTTTTTTTTCAGGTTTTCTTTTCTTTTTCGATTTTAATATTTCTGATTGTTTTTTATTGTGACATCTCATTTATTTTTAAATTAGAATTAAAATAGCTATTCATTTTTTAAAATCATTTTAAAACTTTCTGAAAAAAAATACATCAAATTTATGTATTTTTTAGAAAGTTGTCTTTCTGTTTTCTTTTGTAAAATTCCTTTTCTTTTTATACAATTTGTTATTTGTTTTCAGAATGTTTTCTATTGTTCTAAAGAAAAATAATATTTTCTTAGTTGTTTTTACTTTGTAACATCCAATTGTTTTTTTCTTTATAGAAAGTGCATTTTAGGATATTTTAATTATTTCTTCAGTTGTTTCGTTGATGAAATGTTTTTATTCCTAAAAAAAACAGTTATTTTAACAATTTCTAATTCGTTTTTCACTTTTTGTTTTGCGCAAATTTCAGTTTTATAGAAACATAAAGAAAAAATCAGTTTTTTTTTTGTTTGGCAATAAAATTCTATCTGTTTTAAGACAAATTTTTGTATATCTAGTTTTAGTTAACCTTCAATTGTTTTTTATTGTAAAATTCCATCAAATTTTTATATTTTTTAACTGTTTTTTTAAGAGTTTAAAATAAATTTAAAAATATTTCATAAAAAAAATCTTTGGTGAACTGCCAAATATTTTTAAGTAAATTTAAGTTTTTAACAAGTTAATTTCTATGTGTTTTTATTGCTGTTTTTTTTAGAAAAAAAATTACAGCTTTTTGAAATCATTTTTTAGCTAATTTTTAATTTTTTAATTTCGGAAATTTTCAACTTATTTTTAGTCTTTGTAGTGTTTGGCTATCGACCACGTGAACCTTCCGCCGTGTTATTTGTAAATGAGCTTGTTACTTTCTCCCCATGACTTTAATAGTATCTCATTGGCGAATGGTATCGGTCAGCCATTCAATTCCTGTCCCGAATTAATGTTGTTGCACTCTCTACCTTAGTTTTATTAATTGTGTGTTTTGAACATTTTTTATTTGTTCTCTTTTTAAGAAAATTTCAATTTCATATCCATCATCCCGGGGCTCTGTTGCCGCTGCAAAAAAAATCCAGCCGAAAATCGTAATTGATATTTGATTTATAGCGGATCGCTCGCGGTCGTTCGCGAATAATTTACGGCGGGACTCGGAATACCGTTTTGCGGATGAATAATCGAAACGGCCCGACGAGGGGGTTACCAGCGACTGTAATGATGGGGGGCTTATTAATAAAACATGGACCCGGCGGATCGGGAGGCTAACAAGACAGCTATTGACACGTGACCACCCTGCTACATGAAATTGCGGGGTAATTGTCGGTGGCCTCTTGCCGATTATTCAGCGAGCGCGGCACAACATCAAGAGCGTGCCACTTAAATGTCCGGCGATGTTGTCCACCTGTTACACTCGTTTTCCTGCCGTAATTTATGCAGCATCCTCAAAATATTGCTCGTATTGCGTGCACACAGATACGTTCCGAATTTAGCTTCTAATAAAGCCTACGATGATAAATTGTGAAAATATAAGCTGGTTTGCTCGAAAGGAAATGCAGAGAATTTATTCAAACGTGTTGCAGGATTCCTCCAACAATTGAAGAAGAAAACGAAAATATATAATTTTGTTTACTTAGAAATATATCAAATTGAGATTAGTTAAGATCAAAAGTAGACTATAAAATGGGATTGAAATAGCTTATTCTCTAAAAAAATATTTTATAAGATTGGTAGCTGAAAGTGGATGTATATCTAATTAGGGTTCTAATGGAAGAATACTAGAAAGGAAATTACGTTGAGGACAAAAATTCTTGTACGGTTTATTTTGATTACTAATGTCTTAAAGACTTCGGTCATCTTAGTGGCTGATGACCTAAGTTTTTAAATTGTAATATTTGCAGAAAAAAGGGGAAAGGGTCATCAGTTAATATATTTCTTAAATTTGATAGGTAACAAAATTGATAAGAGAGGATGGGGCTGGTGTAAATTTTTTGACCAGACTGGAGTTAGAGAGGGGGTGAAGAGAAAAGTAGAATAGAAGGTTGTTTTAATAAGTGAAAGTTTTAATGCCAATAAAGGTTGTTGTTACTTAAAAAACTTCTCTAATAAAACAATACGAATTGAGTTTAAGAAAAACTTCAACTGATGATCTAATGCCTTAAATCATTATCTTTACAAAAACTAACCTTTTTCTATAAATATCAAAGAATATGGGCTGTATGACCATCGGTCGATAGCCGTTGAGCAGAAAAATTAAACCAATGTCTTAGATCAGAATTTATTTTATCCATTATATGTATTTTATTTTATGTTTTTCTGTAAATAAAGACTTTTAGTAGTAGTATCAAAGAATATTATATTTTAATATTAATTTTCAATCGTTAATTAAGTATATTCTTTGAAATCCTACTTCTGACTTTGCTGAAATTGGTGTAAGTTTGTTTTAGGTGGCGGAGACGCCCAAATTGGTCGGTGTTAAATATCAAATGCACAACTATTTCGCATAAATTGCTCACGCGTATTAATAAACCGTGATTTATCAAATGCCGTGAAAACTGAAATAACAGTTGCACGATTGTAAACCGCTTGTATCATTAAATTCGGATTATGGTGAGTAAAGCTGTGCGGTGGTGTGCCAGCACAGCATGAATCAAATTTGTTGGTGTCGCAACTAAAATTATACATCTCAATATTAATACAGTTCTATAAACAAAACATTTGATTATGTTAAAAAATTTATTAGTGTTAATAAGAATATTTAAAAAAATATATATTTACCAAATAGTTTATTTAAAAAAATCAAATCAAAAGTTGATTCTACACAATTAATTTCTCACATAATGGTGAAACATTTTTGTATTAATTCGATTGTTGTACATCTCTTGAGATTGACATATAGTCGGAGTAAAATTTAGAAAAAAACAAGTGAAATAATACTAAGTGTTTTAATCAACAATCGAATTAAAGTTGATTTTGTCTTTTTTCTTCTTTTTCCTCTAACATACCCTCCAATTTTTTTCCATCGCTTCCGATTTTACTGAAAGATAGCATGATTTAAAAAAAATGTTTTTTTGATTTATTTATTAAACTCTATTTTTTGTTTCAATTTCTTTTCCACAAAACCCTCAATCTTATAATAATTGAAGGGTGTGCCACTAACCCACCCTACATATAATTTCACTTCCTGATTTCTATAACTTTCAAATATTATTTTATTCCATTTCAAGAAATTCTTCCACCAACCCAAAAAATTCTCTGTTGAATTGTAGAAATTTTCTTTGCAGAATTTTCCAAAGTATTATCATCTGGTTTCCGTAATTTTCAACATTATTTGTCTCCCAGAAGTTTCTTTTCTCATTTGCAACACTTTAATTTAATCGTAATTTTTCTTTTGTTCTACTAATCTTTCTTTTTGCATATTCTTGGATATTCTTTTCGAGATTTCTGCAAATTTCCTGGATAAAACTAATAAAAACAATTTTCGCAATTTGGATTAAAACTTCTTGGCAATTAATGTTAGTCGTAGCATTAATTGTCAAGGAGTTTTAATCCAAATTGCGAAAATTTTCTTCGAAGGTTCTATAATTTTGTATAATTTCCTGCCTAATCTTATTAGAATTTTCATGGAAGGTTCTAAAATTTCATGAAATTCTCATCATATCGTGTTTTATATAACCTGGATTTTTGAGCAACTACTCTTTGGTTTTTAGAATTTTCTTGGCTGCATCTGAATTTCTCTTATCATTTTCAAAAATTAAGACTTTTCAGAAATGTCTCTTTCTGATTTCTATAACTTTTTTATTTTATTGGAATATTCTAGTATTTGTTTGAGAATTTTCCATAAGTTTCTTTTCTAAATAACAAGGAAAAATTTCCTAGTAATAGTAGTAGTAGTAGTGTTTGGCTATCGACCACGTGGTCTTTCGTGGTCGATTTGTGTATTTTGTGTGGTACCGGTCACCCATCCAACTACTGACCTGAACCAACGTTGCTGCAAAAATCTGAAAAATCTTCTCCCAATTGCAACAATTTTCTTTAAGGATTCTAGCATTTTTCTTCTATCATTCGAGAATGTTTTACCATTTTTTGCTTCACTTTATAAGAATTTTTCAAAAATCTCTTCTTATCTGCAAAAATTTCCTCCCAAGTACGATTATTTAATTTTGTTCATTTAAGAGTTTCAGCAATTTTCTGGATCTTTAAAGAATTTACTAACATTTTTTGCTTTATCTTATCAGAGTTTTTCAGGAATTTCTTAACTGAATTGCTGAATGATGCTGGGGAATTCAAAAACGGGGATTTGGCTTATGCATTTTAGTACATGTAGGGTGGGTTATTGGCCCATAACGTACCCTTCATTTTTTTAACCGTTCCCGATTTTATTGAAAGATAACATAATGCTTTTTATTCATTTGGTAAACTCTATTTTCTTTGTTTCAATTTTTTTTCCGCAAAACCCTCATTTGTATTATATTAATTGGAGGGTGGATTAGTGGCCACCCTATATGTATCTTCCAGATTTCTGTAACTTTCCAATATTATTTTATTCCATTTAAACAAATTCTTCCATAAGTATAAAATTTGCTCCACTGATTTGCAAAAATTTTAGACTTTTCCAGAAATGTATCTTTCTGATTTCCATTTTTTAAAGGATTTCCTTATCATTTCACGTTTCATTTTAATGCAGTATTCCAATATTTTTTAAGAATTTTCTTTTCTAAATTGCAAAGTAAAATTACCTAGTAATTTTTTCTGATTTTTTAGAATTTTTTCTTGCCTGAAAAATCTCCTCTCAATTGCGAACATTTTACTAAAAAAATGCTAAATCCCTTAAAGAAAACGTATGCAACTAGGATTGTAAAAATTCCTCGAATTAAAAAAAAAACGCTTAAGGATTCAAGAGTTTTTTCAATTTTTTACAATCGTCTACCAATTGCACAATTTTTTTTAAGGATTTCGCAATTTTTTACCATTGCTACGTCTTATAAGAATTTTCCAGAAATATCAAAATTTCAAAGTAAAATTTTCTAGTAATTTTTTTTTCCAGCAATTTTTAGAAATTTTCACCTTTCCTTGACTGAAAAATGGTTTTGACTTATGACATTTTGTACATGTAGGGTGAATGGTAGACCTCTAACCCACCCTACAAATTAAAAAAAAAAACGCTTCTGATTTTACTGAAAAATAAAATAATAAAAATAATATTTTTGTTTGTGTTTACTTAGTATCTCTATATTTATTTTGTTTTGTTTTTTTTTTTCACCAAACCCTCAAACGTAATATAATTATTGGAGGGGTGCGATAGTGAACACACACCCACCCTACATATTTTTTCCCCTGATTTCTGTAACATTTCAACATTATTCTATCAGAATTTTCTTCAATTTCAAAAAATTCTTCAACAGTGAAGGATTTTTTCTTTTGAATTGCAAACATTTTCTTCCTGTTTGCTATATATTTTTTTTAACATTATTTGTTTTGTTTTATCGAAATTAAATAAATATATTCTCTTCTAATTTGCAAAAAAATTTCTTTGCGAATTATAGACTTTTCCAGAGATTTCTGTAATTTTTGATGAAATTCATTTCGTACTTTATTTTATTACATTATTATCACTAATATTTATGCCTCGATTTTTGAGAATTTTCCATAACTTTCTTTTCTAAATTACAGGGAAGAAATTAATTTTTATCTTTTCTTGCTTGAAAAATATGTTCTAGCATTTTCTTTTATTATTTGGAGAGTTTTTATCCTATTTTTAGCTTCATATTGTCAGAATTTTCCAGAAATAATATAATTTCTATTTTAGATTTTTATACTTCTATAGCAATTTTGTTTCATTTGTTATTAATAAAATTAATATCCAAAGCACGACAATTACTGCCAATATTTGGACATCTGAGAAATATTTTGCATTTTACTGAATTGCGCATGATATATTATGCACTTGTACAATCTCTATTGTCTTATGGTATCATTGCTTGGGGTGGAGCAGTAGACAGCATTATGAAAAAACTTGAAACAGTTCAAAAGTGGATTCTAAAAATTATATGCAATAGGAGTAAATTGTTTCCAACACGCAGCCTATTTTTAGAATCTGGAGTCTTTAACATTAGACAATTGTATGCATTCGCTACGCTAGTACACATAAAGCAACGTCGTGGATATATAAAGTATCGAGAGCATGATTATAACACCAGGCATAAGTGCAATGTGACCAAAAAACCTGCAATAAAAAAAACAATCGCTAAAAGAAATTTCAATTATATTGGTCTAAAGCTTTATGATAAATTACCACAGGATATTAAATTAATCAATAATGTGTTGCTATTTAAAAAGCGTTTAAAAAATTGGCTACTTATTTCGTCAAAATTTGTAGAAGACATAATAAAGGAAAATGTATTATAAGTAAAAACATATTATTATCTGCGGAAGTTATATACGTTCAGCAAGTACGGACAATATTATTTTGTAATCATTAGTTATAAGGTTAATATAGACTCACGCACAAGTGATTACTTCTGTGAGTATCTTGTATATATATATATTTGTCTAATTATAATTTACCTTTTATTTATATTATATTAAATTTATATATTAATGTACAATAGAATAAAAGAATTGTAATATGATTTGTACTTAATTTCGATAAATATATATTATTATTATTATTATTATTATTATTAAGAATTTCTCGACCCATATTCGCTGGAAAATTTCCACTCAATTGCGACAATTTTCTTTTAGGAATCTAACAATTTTCGAGAATTTTTCTTCCATCATCCCCGAGATTTTTTTTACCACTTTTTGCTTCATCTTATCAGATTTTGCAAGAAATATCTCTTCTAAATTTTCAAATTGCAGAGTAAAATTTTCTACAATTTTTATTTTAAATTTCTATACTTTTCGGCAATTTTCTTTTATATTTTTTTGAGAATTTTTCACCTCTTTTTCTTCAAGAATTTTATTTTAAGGGTTTTTGCAATTTCAAAGCAATTTCCAAACATCGAGAATTTTCCATCATTTCTTGCTTCATTCATCTTAACAGAATTCTCTTCAATAGGTTTCCACTTTGTTAATGGTGGTGGTTGTCTTTCTAGCTCACTTCCAATTGATTACGGTGTTCCTCAGGGTTTCACTATAGGCCAACTCTTATTCATTATATATATACAAATATGTCAGCTTGACATCAGAATAAAAATAGAATGAACGCAATTCAGTCGCTAAATAATTCCTTTTAAAGCAAAATGAAGCCAAACGGCAATTAGTTGTCCGCAAGAAGAATCAACTGAAGAACTTCAAATGCAGTCGATGTAGAAAATTAACTAATAAATTATTTGAAATATACTATTTTAGTTTAAGGAATGGAGACTATTAAAGAAGTTAATAAACTAACTAAACTACTGGTGTGCAATAGAATTTACTTCCAGGGTGTTAAAATTTTCCTCAACTATTTTCCTTTTTCTTATTTCAGCTGATTTTTTCTTATGTTTGATATTTATTTATTTATCTAATGTGTGATTACAAGTGTTTCGGAAAACTTACAAATAATTCAAAACATATATACTATAATTTCGACTTCTCCTGGTAAGGCTCAAGTTGACATCTTCCACTCTCGCCCAATGCTGCTTTGATGGCTCTGTTGCCAGTAAAGGTTACTTTGTTATTAAATATATTATGGTTAAATTGACATTAATAAAAAAGTTCTTCGACCAAACCAGAAATGTCTTTACTGAATTGAGAAAATAAAAATCATTTGCAATTTGCCATTTATCATATATCATCTGTCATCTATCATATGTCATTTAGCAACTGTCATCTGTCATCTATCGTCTATCATCTGCAATTTATCATTTGTCATCTCTGATTCGTCGTCTATCATCTTTCCATCTATCATATTATCTATTATCTGTCATTTACCATCTGTGATCTATCATCTGTCATCTCTGATCCATCGTCTATCATCTATCATCTTTAAAGCTTTCAACTAGCAATAATCGCACCTCTGATAGACCTCATTGGTTACAATATCGCCCCTGCGCAAAGCTATCATCTGTCATCTACCATCTATCATGTTATCTATCATCTGTCATCCATCATCTATCATTTGCCATCTCTGATCCGTCGTTTATCATCTGTCATCTATCATCTATCATGTTATCTATTATCTGTTATCTATCATCTGTTATCTATCATCTGTCATCTATCATTTGTCATCTCTGATCCGTCGTTTATCATCTGTCATCTACTATCTATCTAGTTCATATTTTGAACTTTCCACATTTTAGGGATTCGAAATTATTAAAAAAACAATTGCCATAATCACCAAAATTGACAAATATACTCAAACTAGATTATGGATTATGATTGAGTAAAATTTTAAAAACCATCGAATTTTAAAACCCTCTTCTAAAAAGTTTTCAAAATATTCCCCTCGAAAAATTGCTATCATTGAGTTTTCCAACTTTCAGCTGTTCGGAAAATCATAAAAACAATTGCTATAATGATCTGTCATCTATCATCTGACATCTATCATCTATCATATGTCATCTATCATTTGTCATCTCTGATCCGTCGTCTATCATATGTCATCTATCATCTGCTATCTACCATCTCTCATCTGTCATTACCATCTGTCATTACCATCTGTCATCTATCATCTGACACCGGCAATATATTTAATGCCATTCTATAACTTTCACCTGTCATATGTTTCAAGATTTTATTTGTAAGTGATTTTCAATGAATATTTAGAAATAAATTTTTTTGATAAATTGTAAAACTTGTACTATTCTGGCATCTGTCAACCTTTATCTATCATCTGATTGTGAATGTCATTTGTCGATACATAATATAAATTAAAAAAAATCCATATTTTAATTAAAAAAATTTAAATGCATTAGAATTATTTTTTTCGTAAATTCTAAAACTTCTAGTAAACTGACAACTGTTAACCGTCATCTGTCATCTATTAACTGTGAATGTCATTTGACAACTGTCAATATATTCGAATACATATACAAATAAAATCAATACATTTTAATTTAAGAAATCGATAATTATAAATTTGAGAAGTTTCAGTAAAATCGAACCGAAAAACTTTAGTCTTATGTAATTTATCAACTGTCAACTTTAAAGAGAATATAAATCAAAAATGTCAACTGCAAAGAGATTATAAATATAAATCAAAAATGTCATTTGTCAGTTATAAAATGTTAACCCGAAAGTGTTACCACGTACACAAAAATTCAGACATTTTTTATCATAAGTTAAAAGAAATCCCTCATGTAAATAACGTCATGAGTTGAAGCATCTAAGCAACAATAAAAATATTTAAAATATTTTGTACATTTTTATTACTTATTTTATCTTGTAGAGAGATTTGAAGCCAACCAACATAAATATTTTCTTCTCTGGTAGAACAATTGTTTGTAAAAGTTTTTACACACGCCAACAATTCAATTATTTATTTCCTTGAAAACCAACACGATCTGTAATTGTAGTTTAATTGTATATGTAGGGTGGGTGGGTGGCCTCTAACCCACCCTCCAATCAATAAAACATACACGATGGTTTTAATGCAAAAAATTATACATTATAAATTCATCACAGTGATTTTCAAAAAGATTAAAAATTTGTACGAGGGTCGCCTTTAATATTTCGGAAATGAAAGACTCTGGTGCTGCCACCTGACAACCGAAGTCCATAACGTAAAGTTCGACTATTTGCAGATAAAATTACTTAGAACACGATATTCTGCTTTGATTAACTCAACAACAGTGCATTGATGAACTTAATTCGACTTTTAGCAATGAAGCACTTTTATTAAACCACTCCTAAAGCTAATAGAGAGACTTTTGACAATGAAGCACTATCAAAAACTGTTACTAAAGGTACCCCTAAAGCTAACAGAGAGAAGATGACTCAAATCATGTTTGAAACCTTCAACACATCCGCCATGTACGCTTTTTTAAATTTATGTATTGCAATTCACATTTAAACTAATTCTAACTTAAACTAACCTATGTTTACTCTCCCAGGATGTAAAGACACAGGGTAAGAAAACAACCTGCGATTTGTAAACTTTATACCACCCTAACAATAATTATTCCGCCTTAGTATTATTCCTCTTCCTTTTTAAACTTTACACCACCCTCACAATAATTACTTCCCCTTAGTATGATTCCTCTTGTCAACATCTACTCGCTCCACCGTTAGCTTCTTGAGCTTGCCCGTTCTTCACTTTTCTGTCTTTTTACCTGATGTTCAGCAGAGAACATCAGGTAGGTTAGGTTGGTAAGTGTGCACCTCTTCGTGGTGCTGCCACACCAACTTAACCTACCTGATGTTCTCTGCTGTTTTCTGCTATTCCGTGCTGATAAAACGAAAGAAACGTGCTGTGGCCTCTAGTTTTTCTGTTCTCCGCATTTTTTTTACGTTCTCTGTTTTTCTATTTTTCTACTCTCTTCTCTGATGTTCTTTGCTCTTCTCCTCTGTTACAAAGTAAAATCAGCATTAAAACTTATATGAATAACTTAAATACTATTTTCTTCTGTTCTTTCCTGTTTTCTTCTGTTATCTTCTCCTCTGATATTTACGTCGTTTCTCTGATGTTTTTTTTTCTGTTCTCTGCTGTTATCAATGTTCTCTGATGTTATTTGCTGTTCTTTGTTGTTCTGTGCTATTTTCTCCTATTCTCTGCTGTTCTCTGCTCTTATTTGATTTTTCTCGTATTATCTGCTGTTCTGCGCTGTTCTCTGTTATTTTCTGCCATCCCACGCTGTTTTATTCGTTACTCTGACATTCCCTGTTATTTTCTGCTGTTCTCTTCTCTAATGTTTTCTGTTGTTGTCTTCTGTTCTCTGTAGCTCTCTGCTATGATCTATGTAGTTTCTTTTTTCTGTTCTCTGCTGTTTTGTGTTGGTAAACGAAAAGAATCGCGCTATGGCCTGTAGTTTTTTTTCCTGTTCTCTGTGATTTTCGGACGTTCTCTGTTTGTCTCTTCTCTTCTCTGATGTTTTCTGCCCTTCTCCTATGTTCTCTGATGTTTTCCGATGTCATATTCTCTTCTGTTCTTTTCTGATATCTTCTGTTTCCTTCTGTTCTCTGTTTTCCTCTGATGATCTCTTCTTTTATCTGATGTTTTTTCTCTGTTCTCTGCTGTTCTCTCCTGTTCTTAAATGTTTTATGCTGTTCTCTTCTATTCTTTGATGTTTTCTGCTATTTTTTGCTG